>CM070039.1:35688936-35727472 GCA_036250615.1 Ptychadena robeensis | reverse complement strand
GGCCCCACCCCTGGGCTGCACCCGCATCAGGTGATCACTCCTCCAGCTTCACAGCCAAGCCGGAAAGACAAACAAAAACAAAACAACATGGATCTCCATGCGCGTGCAGCTAGAGGGCTGGAGAGGCCGAGCGTATGAGGGGTCTCCCCTGGGACCCCACGGCAGAACTACTGGCACGGCGAGACCTCTGCGGTAAGGGGGCACTGGCATGAAGGGGGAGCTCACGGCGCCCCGGACGCACCGACGTGGCAGAGCCAGAGGGGGGGTAACAGAGGGCTGCTAGCATTATGGTTAGGGAAGCAGTTAGCCGCCCATCAATTGGATGTCTACGACCCACAAAATTTGCAGGGTGGAGACATAAACATGGCAGCCGAGCACAGGTGGGGTTTGTATGAATACCACCATGCGCCGAGCAGGACATTGCTTGATCCAAACAGCTGTTCTGCCAAGCATGCCTGCTCAACACTAACAATGACTTCTTGATAATATCAAATGTAATTATTGGTAACATAATGTTTGACTTATTTGACCAAATATGTTTAGTGAGAGATCAAATATATAACAATTGCCATATAACACTCTTTTTTTTACTCTTTCTGGGTTGTCCTAACTTTAAATCTTAGCCTCCCTTGCTGTAGTTCCCAAAGTTGTCTGTCTTGGTGTTCCTTTTTATTCAATTTAATTATCATACATTTTTTAATAATTCAATACAAACACTGGTTTAATAGTAATGCATAAACTAAAACAAATCTATTTTTTCTCTCACTTTTTTTTATTTTGAGCTTAAATAAATGTACTACATTGCAATACACTATCACAAAAAAGTTTAGGACCACATTAAGGCTTCTACTTTAAAAAAGCAACCTTAAGGAATAGTTTGAATAAATAAGGACTAATGCATGCACGTTCCTGTGCATACATGGACTTCTTTACCCAGAGCTCACAAATGCTAATTGCAGAGTAAAACTTTGGAGTTTAAAGTGCAAAAGGTGCATAACAACATTTTTTAATAAAGATTCTAAACAAAAAATACTGTTTAACCCCCATGCTGTTCCTGATGGCATCATCTCGTCCAGCGCTGTCCTGTCAGGACTGCACTGGACGAGATGGGGCCGTCTGGTGGAGATCGGAGCCGGCAGCGCAAACTTACCATTCTGCTCTGTCCTGGTGGCTCTGACCTTCTGAACTGGCTTCTGCACAGAAGCCTAATCCCCCCCATGTCATATTTGGGCGGCAGCAGAAGATTCAAAAGTAAATCGCACGAAAACAGTTTTATATGGATAAAACTGTTTTCAATGTCATTCCCCAGATGTACTCCTTTGAAGTTAACCCTCTCTACCCTGGTGTAGTACTAGCAGGTCCATCACACCAGGGGAGAGAGGGTGCCAAAGGGGAATTGTACTGGATACAGTGAAAACTGGATCCAATACAATTTGCAGTAACAAAAATACAAAACAATGTTTTGAAATCTTTCACACAAAATAAATATTTTAGAGATTTTATTGTTCAAATGATACATTTTGTCCCTTGTACGGACATATTTTGGGAAGGCCTAGAACAGGCCATTTAAGTCTATGGTGCGCTTTTGATACAGACATTTGGACCTTGCAAGAGCGCTAGGGAGGTTAACAGAGAAGATAAATGGATGTCAAACTAACTGACAAAATCACAGGATTTCCCATAATCAATACATTGAAAGCATTGGTCAAGCCTCAATTTGAATACCTGGCCCCATCAGCAGACAAAAGTAGCTGGACCAGCATTACTAACAGTCCTGTAAAGTCTATGGGTACAGTTGTTTTCTATTATTGTGCAGTGACCATCCAGATGTGGATACTCCATCTATGAAGACATTCCTTTGACTTTGGGTAAGGGATGCTGGTAAATGATTACAGAAGATAACAGGTAACCTCTTATCTTGACTCTATTTATTATCTTGTTCAGGTGATATTTTACAACCAGCAATAGTAGGGTATTTGTCTGAGAGGTTATTTCATAAATAATTTTCCTGTGCCCGATCTATTTTAGTCAAGTCGACTTAACTTTGAACCTAAATTATGGGTCATTACATGCTAGTTAGAGAAACATCTGTCTAATCCCATCATGTATTTGTCATATTTTACTGTGACATGTTACAGTCTGATTTTACTAAATTGATTGAATAATATTTCATACAAGGTCACTACACACCTCTTACAAAGTAGCCTTTTGGTGAAATGGTTATTTAAAGAGATCAATAAATCCACCATAACATTCATTTGCAGAAATCAAAAAAAGTATTTTTTGTATGCTGGCCTGTGAGACCCACAATAATTTCACTTTGCAGTTGATGTAAAGGACAGATGCTGTAAATAAGCAGTAGAATATGGGTTCTCTTTTCTCCATAGAAAAACACATGTTAAAACATTTCTGTGAAATATTTCTAATTCTTGATAATAAAGAATGATATATATGTCTGTATTATTGCTGTACCCAAATTATTTCAGTTCTATGTTCATTTATCAAGCGTGCACATTTCTAAATGTATAATGCACCTATACTCAGATACCTAAAAAACCCAAATGAAATGTAACTCAATGGCTCAAAGCTGCCCCCAAATTCTGAAAAAAATATACTTATATGCTCTGCTGTTGAAGTCGCTATGTTAATTCCTATGTAGCTTCCAGTCTTCCATGGGTTAGAAGCTGCAGCAACTAGCATGGACACCGCCCCCCCAGGGGCACATAAAATTGATCAAGCAGGAATTGGACCTGTCTGTAAAATGTAGTCGATCGCTCAGGAATAGTGGAACATTAATGGAGACATGTGATCGTTCCTATCAATCAACCTGTTGGCGTCCAACCCACATTACATAATTTCTGAGTAGAACAGCTGCGAGCTGGAGATCGGACCATCTGTGATCGATCAATCACGGGAAGGAATCGACCAGGAATCAAAGACGCCATATGGTGAAGTGTGCTATCGATTCTGTAATTGAAATTGATTCCAGAATCACATGCACGATCGTTTAAAAGATCGATCGTTGGGAAATCTAAACGTCTATGCCCAGCTTAAGTATTTTTAACCTCTTTTTACAAATTGCCCCAATAATAGGGGCATTGCCAGCGATGGAATACAAAGTACATTGGGTGAATTTAGGTGTGCTTTAATGTCAGCCTCTTGTTGTCCCTTTATAGAAAATCTCAGGTCATGTGCTGGCAAGAAGAAGCCAGAGTGACAAAAGAGCTCATCAATACAATACAAATATTTTTTGCCCTTTAAGTGGCCTTCATAATCCACCCACCGACGGGCCAAACACAGAGCTTTAGCCAGTGGAAGCAGAGGCTGAGGTGGGGAAGCTGTAAGAGGGAAGATCAACCCATGGATCTTTTTTCGTTTGCTATCTTTGCTTCCCCAGCAACGGGATCTCAGCTGGTGGCTGGTAGCTCCGTGCTTGGCCTGCCGGGCGATTTGCCTAGGCGTGAACACCCGTAGGCCAAAGGATGAGCTTGAGATCCAGGAGAATGGGAAGCTGTCAAAGGAAAGATCCGCCCTTGGATCTTTTTTGCCATGCTACTGCACATGCCCAACAGCTTATTGGAGGGCATATAAATATTTACAGGCAGATACCCAGCCAGAGCTTAGTGCAAGTGCTTCTGCTCAGCCTTGGCCTGGGACCTGGATTACATCCAACAAAGACTTTGAGGGACATCTACACAGAAGTGATTACAGTGGGGGGCATTGTTAAGAATGTTCTTTAATTTATTTAATTAATCTATTTTGTAAGACTTTAGCAATGGGTTAGTGGTCAGGGAAACCTCTATACTCAATCCATAGCGTGTGGGATTATATTCTTTTTTACATATAATATTTTTAAATTTTTTTTTAATTTTGACTTAAAAATTTGCTGTTTTATTTTTTTTACCATCTCTAACTAGCACAATTATCAAAAAGTAGGGAACCACCAGCTAATTGGAGGGTAACTTGCCATAGGATGTAACCTTGCTTTGGATCCTCAATCAAGGTATAAATAATAAAAAATAATAAAATAATATATTCCTTAATAGATTTATTTATGAATATTGAGCAGAGAACAGAAGCCAATAAATGTGTCCCGTTATCATGGAAACATGTTCTGCTTGTTTTATTCATTGTTGCATAATGCAATTATTGTATTACATGGTGTGAGTTCTGTGTTCAATCAGTGTCGATCATCAGTTTTCATTTTTTTCAACTCTGGCCCTTTGATTTCGGACCTTTGTTAATAATTTCTAGATAAATTTCTTATGCAATATCCTTTTCTATCTTTTATGTTCACTGATATCTTTTTTTTTTCTAAGTTCTTGTCAGTGTTAGAAAATACTGTGATAAGCAACTGTTTGCAAAGTCTGTTTATAAACTGTACACACACCCTTTCCCTAAATTGACTAATCCCCATTCTCTGTACATACAATACATTTTGTGTTCACTACAGACTTCTAGTCATGGTTATATCCTTTTCTTCTCTAAGGGATTTCTGAATCATGTGAGCCTGTAGTGGCCAGGGGTTGTGTAGTCAGGGTGAGGTCCCCTTTAAGATCCTGGACCAGCATGCCTCAGGGTTTCCTATGGACTTAAGAGGAGTCCCCGCCCCATTACCTAGGCCTTTTGTAGAGAGCAAGGAGGAAACCAGCAGCACGTGTTGTCTCATCTGCGGCCTTGTATTCCGACCCAGTCAGCCCAGCGTGCGTGCAGCTGGCAGGCATAATAGCACGCGCAGCTTCCCACACAGAGCCGCACTATGCGCTGCCGTGTCAGCCGCCAGAGACTTGTACTGCCGTTCCAGTGGGGTCGATGCCCGGAACTGTGTGGGTCCCGCCAGAGTTAATCAATCCAGTTTACTGGCGTGCCTGCGGTCTCAGCCTGCCTTACCCTTACCTATGATTTACAGTCATGTCCAATATCCCTTTTTTCGACCGGGATTGATTGGTCCTGTTCGAAAACAGGGATGGCCTCATATGGTGCCAGATAGATGGCTGTGAGCGCACACATCACTAGAAGCGGCCATTGATCTGACCCCTATCTACACTTGAGTTCCTAGCTTTAGGATGACATCTAAGGTTCAGTAACTAGAAATAAAATCTGATGTAAGGTTTTATTCACACTAGCAGTTTGGTACAGTATTTGTGGTAACACATGTGGAAATGCACATGTTATAGCACAAGTCTAGTTGGAACAGGCCACAATGGAAACTGACCTCTAAATGGCTGCTTAATTAAATTTTATTTTTATGGGCATCTCTGTATTTCCAGAAAACCTTGAGGGGTAGACGAACACTGCTGACCTTCTAAAAATGCTCATTATCTGTCAATCTCCAATTTATGGGCTCTTTTTCATTAAACCGGAATAGATACAGGCCCAGAGATGCTAGAGCAGAGTTTAACCCCCCTAGCGCTTCTGACTGGCGAGATGGAGCCGTCCAGCTAAGCTTAGATCCCCACAGCAGCACATTCTGCTCTGTGCTGTCCCGAGGATCTGAAACTTGCTTCTTGCTTCTTTCTTCTTTACTGAAGAAAGCCGGCAGATGTCACCCCTCTCCCACCCAAATTTGCATATGAATGTCCCGCGCCCCGGGGGTGGGCGGGGCCGTGGGACATTCATATGCAAATTGCAAATCTCCATTGTCATTTCCAGATGTGCTATTTGAAGTTAACCCTTTCAGAGGGTGCCAAATGCCATTGTATTGGATACAGTGATTACTGTATCCAATACAATTCAAAGTAAAACAAACATAAAACACATTTCCAATTGTAATAAAAATGTTATATTGTTTATTATAAATAAACATAAATACTGTTTTGAAATCTTTCATACCAAATAAGCATTCAAGAGATTTTAGGATTCAACATTTTACATACATTTTATTATTTTTTTAATGTCCTTTTTTTATAATAATTGTGTGTTTCAATTGTGTGTTTCATTATTATATTCAGGATGTCTATTAGACCCTTGTACGGACATATTTTGGGAAGTTACAGGCCTACAACACCAAAAAAATTCCTTAAACTCCTGTTTTCTCACTGTTCCCGGCTAGTGACTCAAATAACATTCTTAACCTCCCTAGCGGTTGTGACGAGTCCAGCTCGTCCAGTGCTTGGACATGCTGAACGGGCACTGGACAAGCTGGGACCGTTCCAAAACAATGATCGGAGCCCCGCGCGCTCACTTACCGATCCGGCGTCCCGCGGCGGCGCTCCGATCCCGGCGGCGGCTTCTCCTTGACTGAACGGATCCCTCTGCCCCCCGGCGGCTGGCCTTTGTTGTGACGTGATGATGTCACAACGCCGGGGGCAGGGTCGGGAAGCTTTCAAGATGAGCCGGCATTGCAGAGAGAAAGCCTCGGCGCCGCCGCCACAAAAGGACAGTAAGTGAGCGCGCGGGGCTCCGGGCTTTACGGGTAATCGCCTTGAAAACAGGCGAGGTACACGTGGAGCCCCGCAGCGCGCACTTACCAGCGACATCGGGGGCGGCGGCAAAATTCAATGCCCATGCCATGATCAGTGAGCAGCCGGCTTGCATTTAACAAGGCCTCGGAGCCGCCGCCGCTGGTAAGTGAGCCCCGCCAGCGCTCACTTACGGCGGGCGGCGATCCGAGGCTTGAGATGCAATCCCGGTGCTCAGTCCTCTACATGGCAGGCATTGAATTTTGCCGCCGCCACCGATTCGGTTGAGTGGCGGGAGGAAATTCAAATGACGCCATTGTAGAGGGAAATCGTAACGTAAAAAAGGACTGTTACTGGGCACAGCGATACTGTTACCCAGTACAATTTTGACAGTAATAAAACAACACAATTACATTTAAATACTTTTTCTTATTACATCAAACAAATAATTAAATTATACTTGAAATAAACATTTTTTTTTATGTAAATTTTTTTTACTAAAAAAAAATTTACATTAAAAGGTGCGCTTTTGGTACAGAAATCTGTACCTATGCAGTGCGCTAGGGAGGTTAAGCAGGAAACACATGTGACAAAATGGGCCAGATCGATGGCCGCTTTGAACGCCGTGCCCACTCACGGACATCTATCTGGCCCATATCTAATGCCATCCCTGTTTTCGAACAGGACCAATCATATCGGACATGACCATGAACCGTGGTCAATGTCCATTGCTTTGCATGGGGACCGCAGAGTCTCCATGCAAATCATCATCTGAGCTGGAGACACAGCAGAGCTGCACCCCCAGTTCCTTCGATGTCAGGCCGCTGCTGCAGGGAACCTCGAACAGCTTGTATATCGAGCCATGTGTTCCCAGCTTTAATCTAATAAAAACTGCTCAGGTCACTTTTTTATTTGAGAGTTCAGAAATGGTAGGATATATTTGTTTATTCTTCTTAAGCTAGCCACACACGGCTTAATGAAATAACAGATTAGAGGAACATCGGGCGCCGCGGTCATGGCTCCCAATGTTCCTCTAATCTGTTACTTCATCTGAGCCATCCACATTTCCTTCCAGCAGGATCAATGGATTGATGTGCCCATGTGGTGCACATTGATTACCGTACGACTGACCTGTGATTAATCACAGCGTGGTGACGTCACCACGCTGTAATTGATCGCCGATCAATTGCACAGGAATCTACCCGTGTGGGGCCAGCTTAAGGGAGAAATGTCTTTGTTGTACATTTTAGTTGCCCAGATCCCTAGATATAAGTAACACAACAGTAAATGGTAAACAGACACAAACCTCCCAACTGTCCCTGGATCAGAGGGACATTTCAGTTTCACTTATTTCCCTAATCAGTTTAATGTAAATACATTAATAAAATTGCATTATTTAATAAGAAAATGCTTCTAAAGGGTATAAATCGTAAGAACCAATATTTTGTTTACCATTTTAATTATTTAGGATCTTTGTAACTGGGGACATGGCATATTTTGTGTCGTATGTCTTGAAAGTTTGGGCTGAAAGGTGAGAAGTGTGGCAACATTTCAAATTATGTTATAAATTATGGTATAAAATACCCAGAATTTGTATTTTTTAAGGTGGGACGAGAAGGCATTAAATTGAACGAAACTATCTACCTAAATTGAACTTCGGATGGGGACACTGGTGCATTACTCTCACAGTGCTCGATGGTCTGTAGAGATGGTCCAATTTTTAGACTAGCTGACTTTCTGAGCTGATTGCAAAGCCTCTGAAAAAGGTATCATCACCAAAATTGCTGGAGATGTAAAAGGTTGTGGAAACATTAGAAAAATAGTTTTGCTCGTACACATGTAGTTTTTGCATAAATAAGTTTAAAATCAAAGTTAAAATGTTAGAAATTTTGACTTGACTTAATTTATGCAAAAACTGTTTGTGTTAGAGACATACTTTTTTTGTAGTATACCCCAATCCTTCTCTACATCTCCAGCCAGTTTGGCGATGATACCATGTTCAGCGGCTTTGCAATGAACTCGAAATCTTCAAAATTGTTGAATTTTTTGACCGGGGATGGGAATGTGTATGGCGGGCCTTAAGCAGGGTACAGATGTTGAGATATGGGTCAAATCGATGGCCGTTTCGAGCACCGCGTGTGCTCACGGCCATCTATCTGACCCATATAATCTGCCCCTTGAGCTGTTTTCGAAAAACAGCCTTATCGGACATGACCGTTAATACGGCGATGTCCGATGCTTTGCCTTGGTCTTCAGGCAAAGCTCAGCTGAGGAGGAGGAGAACTGCCTCTCCCCGGCTTCTCCGATATCTGACAGCAGCGTGATGACATCATGTACCCTGCTGCTGTACCCCGCTTTTGTAAGGGAATTGAAAAAAAGTTTCATGAAATATCAAGCACCAAAAGATAACGTTTTATTCAGCCATATTTACTTACCCATACTGTGACAACACAACAAGGGCCCTCAAGCTTTAGGTTGTTAGAAGTTTGGGTTTTGATAAATGAGTTAGTGGAAGTTTCCGGGAAGCAGGACAACTGGTTTGCTTTAAAAGGTAGAAAACAGAAGGCCTTCATCCCGCCTCTCTTTTTCATGCTTTGTTTCTTGAAACATTTTCTTTTCATCTTTCCATGGCAGCCAGAGATGCATTTTCTTACACTTATAAATACATTCTAATCCTAGCAAATGTCACAGAGCAGGGATTATAAAAGACATTAGCTCAATTCAGCCCTACAACAAGGGCTAACTGTGTAAACCCAGGAGGACTGCCAAGGTAAAGTGTCTGAACATGATGGAGAAGACCTACAATTATGGATTTACTAATTTCACTAACCACTCTGTAAAAAACTTAGTTATATGGAAAACTAGAATCTGCTCTAAAACAGAAAATAGTTAGCTGGCTGAAAGGAAAAAAAAGCTTTTACATTGCCATACCATTGCCAAGATTTCAGTAATACAGCTGGTTTATATATTCAGTGTTTGTTGGTAAACGCCATGCAAAGTATGCAGTTGCGCATATTTGCGGCCCCTGCTCAACTACTCTTATAGCAGCACGCCTCCCCCCCACACTCAACAACTTGGGGCCTCAGGCAAAAATTTTGATTATAGGAAGAAAAAAAGTTTATTTTAGGAAGAACGGTAAGTATCTTTAGATATTTAAATTAGCTTCATATCAAATGTTGTTTTGGTTTTTGTTCAAGCATGGGGAAGTAAGATTTCCCCTAGCTAAGGTTAGGTTCAGATGGATCGTTGCAGTGAAGCTAAAGCTCATTTGTCATTCTGTCTCATGTTGTGTCTGCTCTATGCATTCAGTTCATGGTCATTTGAGATGAGCAAACCTAGACATAGGGTTTTTCTTTTTTTACATGCGTCCAAAGCGGGGAAAAAGCCACAGATAGACCTGTCTTCATCTTTGTTATTTAAATAAATATGCATCTGCAGTAACGTGCCCTAAACTGTGGAAAAGCACCCGAAAAGAGCAGGCAATCATCCTATCTGAACCAGTGGAAACAAGCCTTTAAGGTGTCCACAAACTGTTAAATTCGATTCTTTTAAAATATATTGCTTTTAGCTGACTCGATCAACCAAAAGTGATCGTAATCAATAAAAAAAAAAAAAGGTTCAAAAGTGTTCAGATTTCAGTCGATCGTTCAAGTATCAGGCGGGTTTTCTCTGTATTTTGATTTGTACCCAATCCTACTGTGGAGCATGCATACAGGGCTAAGGAAAGAAATCGTTCAGCTGTGAATCGATCACATAATGTGTTCCAAAACGAAAAGTCGATTGAATGGATAATCGAGCCATGTATGCGCAGCTTTATTGTTCTGTTCAACCTTTTATAAGGCAATAAGGCTCCCTTCACATTTCTGCCAAACGAGTACAATCCATGATAGACACGTCTTTGACATGTACTCATTAATTGTTAAATTGTGCATCCCATCCACATTCTACAACACATTTTGGCAGAAACGTAGTGGAGCCTAAAGCCCCCCATAAACCTTTAGATCACTCCATCCAATTTCCTTTAGATCTACCAACAACTATGTAGTGTCGGGTCCTCCCTTATAGCATACATAGTTATTGGAAGGTTTAGAAATGTCCTCATATTACATGGTTTTGGTAAAAGAAAAGCTGATTGTACTGAAATTGTATGTACATTTTTATTGTATTTTATTTGAAACAGAAAATTAAATACAATACAATACAGAGAATGGTATGACTGCCTAAAACTTCTTTTGGTAAGTGTAATCAAAGCATAAAACTTGACACAGGACAGGGCGTATAAAAGAATATCTGAGTCCAAAACTGAAACAGCCAAGTTGTCCCTATTAACGTATAGCGTAGTACTCAATACCATCTAAAATTTCCTTATGACAAAAAAAAAAACAATAACCAATGGGTTCAACCTGAAACTGGGGTAAGGAAAGGATGAAACTGGGGGGGGGGGGGGGGGGCACTGGGGTGTCTGGTCAGGTAATGGGCTTCATAGAGCAGAGATACTATCAAGGGGTAAAGTGGGATGGGCATGTTGGATCCATGGAGACCAGATGGTGAGAAATCTTTCATGTGTGTCCGAGAGGATGCTGGAGAGTTTTTCATTGGTGAAAACCTTGGTGGGGGCTGCAACACGATTGATGACCTCAGAGAAGGGTGTGAGTTGTTTCCGCCATGAGTGAGCTATCATTTGTTTAGCAGCTACCCAGATAAATACAGCTAATTTATGTTGATATTTGGTAATTAATTTAGGTTTAAGATGGAGGAGAACTGACCATGGATCTCTGGGGTATTCCTTGACAGAAAGCTTATCCAAAACCTGGACAGCAACGGCATGTCTTAGATTGTAAGCCTGTCCGGGCAGGGTCCTCCACTCCTCCTGTGTCATAACCTGTTCCTGTGTGTACTCTATTGTGTTGTATCTCCACTCTAATGTATTGTACTGCGCTGCGTAATATGTTGGCGCTATATAAATAAATGTTTATATTAATAATGTCCACCACATGTGGAGTACCATGCCAGTTTCAGCACATCCTCTGAAGCAAGTACTAGACTGTAGTGGATGAATGTGGGCTTATCTATTAGGGACCATGTACCAACTGTTGAGGAACTTAAAGGCAGATTCTATGAAGGTCGTGCTGAGGAGCAGGAGATACTCGTGTCCCAGATCTGCTGCCACTTGTCCCTTGAATTAGGTGATCGAAAGTCATTCTCCCATTGGAGTTGTTTTCAAAAAGTATGGAGAATCTGTCCCCACTTTCTTTATTTGATCTGTGGGTCACCTTGCTGTTCTCATGCTTTTTCCCACAACTCTTTACATTTGGCCACCATATGTGATTATTCTGCAGAGACAGTGGTTAATAAAGACTTGGAGAATTCTTGTTATCTCTACTGTCACCTTCCATGTTTAACATCAAGTAAAATGCAACAAATGCCTTTGTATATGATCTTAAGTAAGTTGGTGAAACGCTTTAATCCTGCTGCCCGTAAGTTTATTTCCAACCAAAACAGTTATTAATATTTTAATAGAGTAGGAGATGGTTAGAACTTCTGTCATTTATAGCTGCTGGTATGTAATACATTTCAGATAAAAAATGCTATCAGGGTCCCCAAAGATAAGTGTTTTCTTTCTAGTATGATGAAGGAAAATCTCCCTCATGCAAAGACAGAAATACTAAAACAACCCTTATATTATTGAAAATGTATTTAAAATATTGACCCATTTCTAATTTTTTACCATTAATTCTTCTTTCTACACTGGCAATGGGGTGTTGTGTTTTCTAACTTTCTGTGGAAGCAAGAAGAAAACTTTGAAATGGATGCACGGATTTCAGTAAAACAGTAAAAGTTCTACTGTCTGGCAGTAATGCCCATGGCACAACATATTTTTAATTACCCATTTAACAAAAAACAGCCAGACAGGTATAAAAAACCTGGAAAGTAATCAGTATTAACGCATTAACGCAACCAGGTGGGACGAAAATCTATATCTGAGTTAACGATTACTTTGTTTAACCAAATGTATACATGTGATCGTGTAGGTATACACCTGGTCATGCACTCTTAAGATTGAAATTAACGATGGTGCTAGGTAGCTTTATCTATGGCGTGTGATACAAGTGGGTTTACCAAAGTCAAATGTTTGGTAACTCTCCATTGTAATATATTGTTAACTCTGAATCAGGTGATTCACATGACTGGAGAATATTGCTCAAATTCACATGGCAACATCACGCTATATTCTGTTGAGGGCCATAGAACTAATACTGTCAGGTGATCTATTGTGAACAAATCTTTATATGAATAATGTGAAAAAAGTTATCACTTGTTATGGAAACACTTTATATGTATTTGATAGATATACTAATCAGCCTTAACAATAAAATCATTGACATATGAAGTGAATAATGTAAATCATCCTGCCACAATGGTATCTGGCATGTTATGGGCTAAGAAGAGCAAGAACCAACCTAAAGTGGTCCAAAGAAGGATGGATGGGTGCCCACGAAACATTGATGCCTGTGTTGGATTCTACACAAGGCCTTCTGTAACAAATTTCACGATAGCCATGAAGAAAAGGGTAACACATATTAATGCTTATGGTACAGTATAGCCACCAGTGATCTGATTCAAATCGTGGAACCATATGTAGTGGATACATGGGCTAATAGCAGAGGATGGTCTTATGAACAATATAAAAAAATTTCAATTCATAGGTTTTTCAAGAAAATGGCCACCCGCGGGACAGTTATTTATCAGTAAGACAGGAAAAGCCTTAGGAAACAACTGGCTGATTTGTGTCTGACAGTAAAAGCAGGTGTGGCTGCTAAAAAAAAAATGTCAAACTAAAATGAATCAGATTCAGGTTTTCAAGCTCTATGTCAAGGTAAATGTAATAAAATGGCATGTCAGAATACTATATCACTGAGACTGCATAAAAATCACAAAAAGCTTATTCAACCATAAGGCATCCCAAAATAAAGACCAACTGTACATTTTAAAAATCTTTGTTTGATTTATCTAAGGCCATGTTCACATAGGGTATGGGGTAATGGTAAGGTCCTGCAGCCAATGGGTGGTGGGTTGTCTCAAAAAAACAATAAGACTACAACATCTATGAGGGTGATCTGGACTTCTAAGCATTCCAAAGGGGGAACCCCAAAGGGGGAACTTGAGTTGAAACATATGAAACAAAATATATCTCTTTTAAACACCTGTGTCACCAAAGAGGAATATGCACATCAGATTTTAATGCCTGCTTCACCCAGCAGGAACCACAGCATGACATACATACCCACCAACTCCAAGACCTTGATTTTCTAATAGATGATGTGTTATAAGTATGTTATGCTATTACTTATGTATCCAATTTATGTATTCCAGTTACCTATCCTTGTAAACCAAATACATGTCCCTCATGTAGGTTATTATTGACTCATTCCTTTAATAATTTTATGACGTCTATACTGTTTGTGTCCAAATCCCATTTCTTATAATCATTTTTGCTAAAGCTGATTCTCTATAAGACCCATTGCAGAACAAATGAAATTCCAAGCCTTTCCAACCATAGGTCAACTCGGGCCTACCATTACTCCTTCCCATCATCTAAATCTAGGGGTGTGAGTCTGGTGATTTCTCAGCCAGAACAGAAAACTAGTAACTAATAGAATAATATAATAATACTTTTCTCTGAACTGATGACTTCTCTGATCACACACAGGTCAGTGCAGATGAAGGTAACATGAGGAAGGTCCCTGACCGACAAATACGTCAGATTAGGAGAGCAGCTACCAAAATGTCAAAAACAAAAAAACATTTTTTGAATGCTGCTTGTTCAGGTATGTTTAAACTTTCTATTCTGCCACCCCTAACCAATGCTTACGAGCAGAAACAGCTGCAATGGGCTCAGAACTACATGATGACATTTTTGAATTTTTCAAATTGCTTACTGATCAGTGTTGTGCAACCATAGATGATCCAGATGGATGGAGTGGGGGATATGAAAAGCACCTCTGAAAGTATATGGAGTTTCTTACTAGCCACATTCTACCATGGATGGTACAAAAAAGAGGAAAAATGAAAAAACAACTCATGGTTTGGCCCCCATCCTCTCCTGACCTCAGTCCTTTTCAGAGCCTTTGGAACATCTTCAAGCAAAAATTCTATCAGGGTGGGAGGAAGATTACATCTAAACAACAGCTTTTGGATGTTCTGCAAATGAAGGTGGCTGGGGTCCTCTCCAATGTAAGGCAATCAGACATCTGGCTGCTAACAGTATATGTGAGATCAGTTAACAACTTGAAGCAGATAAATGTTGAACAGGAAACCTAAAGCTAGCCATACATTGTCGGATTCCATGGCCGATCGATCACCTATCCGATCGATTCCGGCAATGTCAGCGGGAATCGGAGGTCCGATCGATCGGCCAATTAAGTCTGTCCGATCGCTACATACCACCTTGGCCCACGGATTCCTGGACGATTCCGTGTCCGATCGCTAACTTCACAAATGGCAACTCCCCCTGATGTGTGCTGAATCGTATCATAAGGTGGGCTTCCCGTCCCGGAATCTGATGGGAAACGGACCAGTGTATGGGGGCCTTAAGAGATAAGTAGCCATATCTAAAGGGATTAAGGCGTCAAATACATCTGTAAGTACCGTATTAACAATTTGCCAGTAAGGTGTTATAAGTGGACACAACCAATAAATATGGTCTAATGTGCACCTAGCCACTTGGCTACACCAGCATCTATCAGAGGTTTGTGGATAAATGTGATGACATTTATCTTGAGTATAGTTCCAGTAAAACAATATTGTATACTGATTTTCTATGTAGAATGTGCAAACCGCCTTTTTCAGCCTTTCCTTGAAACCTTTTCTCTGTAATATTCCAATTTTCCCCATAGACACCACACAACACAAGTTGTGGTTAGACAATCTCCATTAAAAAATTTTTTTTAAACTGAAAAGGGCTGATCAAATCATAATTCCTAAATGATGCTGGATAAAGTATGGCCACAAAGGGCTGGTACTTATCCTGGAGGTAGAGAGTGCTTGATTGCAGTCTCTGCATAATGGCAGGACCCCCAACAACATTCAGGTCTGCAGCACATGTTCCGGGCTGTGTGCCGCCCCACTTGGATCCTGGCGCTGCTATACTGCTGGATGGTCAGTGGCTCCTCATAGATGATCTTCCCATCGCTGTCCTCCATGCATTGGTGTTGATAAGAAGCTGTTGGGTCAATATATTACCTTTTTTGTAAGTATCAATATATATAATGCTTTTGATATATTTAAGCATATTCTGCTGTTTTTGACGCAACCAAGTCCAGGGCTTCACTACAATCTAGAGAAACACAGCTAAATCAAAGTGGACACCGCCCCATTTAATTAATACACATGTTTTAAAAATGACACTGCAGTGGGACTCTGCACACATTGTGTGAACATGTAGTGGAGCCCTGGCCTTATGCAGTTTCTTTTTGTTTCGGGGTGGGGTGGGGGGGTTCTAATATTTCTTAAGCCCCCCATAGACAGGCAGACTCCTCCATGCAACTTCTGTACAACCAACTTTTCTTCTACCAAAACCATGTAATAGGAGGACCTTTCTACACCTTCCAATCACTATGTATTCTATCAGGGAGGTCACTATACTACATAGTTGTTGGTAGGTCTCATGAAAGTTGTATGGAGGAGTCTGCCTGTCTATGGGGGGCTTTAAGTTAAGAAATAAAATAAAAAATAAATAAAACAAATGCAGGCACAACATCTAATAGTAAGACTGTGTTTAAAGCCCCCCATACACCTTAAGATCAATCCATACAATCTCCATTAGATCTACCAACAACTGTGTAGTATAGTGGCCTCCCTGATAGAATACATAGTGATTGGAAGGTATATATCATTGCTATGTAGTGCCGGGTCCCTACTGATAGAATACATAGTGATTGGAAGGATTAGAGAGGTCCTTATATTACATGGTTTTGGTAGAACAAAATTTGAAATTGTATGGAAAGATTGTAAGGTGTATGGGGGCCTTAAGATACTTTATTGCATCTATTACTTTACTTTCATCTACACAGCAGTAGCATTCAGTTCAGCGAAAAACAGTATGAAGAAATAACAGGTAATGTGGCATTCCTACTTGTATTATAACAACAATAAATTTAATGCAATTTCCTTTTTACTACAAATGTATTTACTGGCAGTGTTCATACACAGAAATTACTGGTTACTTCACTAATGTATAACATCATAGTGCTACTTCCTTTTTTTCCACAAATTTTTCAAGAGTGATTAAATTTCTCCCTAAATACTTCTCTTAATGTCTAAATCAAGAATATTTATTTTTGTAAACTCAGTCACAGCAAATAATAATGTATATTAAAACCCCCAAAAAAATAACATAACATACAGATTGACAGCTATCCTGTAACACACATAAGGTATAGCGGCTATTACATAACACAGATGATATTCCTGATGAAAGGAACAATTGTCAAGTTGCATGAATAGAAGAAGATTAGTATCTTTGTATCTGCCTAAAACTGTATCTTACCACATTGCACATATGTAAGCTGGATATGAAAACTGTTGTCTTCCTACACCGTTCACCTGATTTGGATGTAAATTGAATTAAAGCTGACAGTCTGCAGTTACATTGTGTTTGTTGCATTCCAAATCCATTGTGGTGGTGTAGAATTGTATTGATATTTATGGACCTAACTGTATATGACAGGGGTAGTGTTGACTCGTTTCCGTTCTTTAAATGATATACCCAATCTTAAGTAACTTTAAACCTTTAACTTAAATTAAGACACAACACAATATTTCGGTAGAAAAACAGATAAATATAATTTTTACAGCTTACAAAATTGTAATGCAAATACCACCTGGTCCCTGACAGAGCCCCCTACTAAAGTAATCATTATACCATATACCATCAACCACCTGTACCAGCCTCACCTACAACAGCTTGGTGGGTACCCTGTCCTTAACCCCTCCCACCACCATTCAAACATCACCACCTTGGGTCATTGACCCTGTAAAGAGCTCAACGTTGTCCTCCAAGTGACTGCCCCCTTCACCAGCACATCACCACAATTACCTTCACACTCATTTTTCTTCCTAGGCACTGCCAGGGACCCACACACACTGTGACAGAAAATAATACAAAATACAAACAAAGATTATTACAAAATATCAAACAATGCACATCTCAAAATAAAAACAAGAAACCCCCAAAATGGCCATGAAAAAGAGAGGGGAGGGAGAGTGGGATTAATCCTCACAAAAATGGCCACTGTCATTTCTGCCCAGCCTTTTTCCCCCTACCTGACCCACCTATGTACTCACGTCACTTTGCCTATGGTGCCCTGGCTGTGAGTGTTAATATTATCATTTTTCGTTTTTTTTCATATTTACAGAGCATATATAGTCATATAACTATCTCACAGAGGAGCTCACAATCTAATGTCCAAAGGCATGCATATTTTTGTTTACACAGTCATATGTAACAGTCTAGGTCATATGTAACATAGGATTCTTTTTTTGGGGGGGGGGGGGTGAATCCAAATAAGCCATCAGCATGTCTTTAAAGTGTGTGAGGAAACCCACACAGACATGGGGAGAACATGCAAAGTCCTTGCAGTGCCCAGACGGAGATTCAAACCTAGGACACTAGCGCTGCATAGCTAGAGTGTTTACCCCCTAAGTCCACATGCTGCCCATATCGGTCTATTGGTCTTCTATCATATCGGTCTATAAATATATATATATATAAAACAATATATGAAAAACAATATATATATAGACCTTGCTTGCACTGGGGCATAGTAATGCTTGAACAGAAAATGGTCTACCCCAAACTTTTCCCACAAAGTTAAAAGCACAGAAATGTCTAAAATATATTATACCTTTTGCTGAAAAAACAACCCCTTATGTTGGTAACTGTCAGTCAATCATTTAAAAATTACAGTTACATATTGCTACTCTCGCCTGAGGAAGAAATGCGTTGAGAGACATTGGTCCTATGCATCATTGGACCTAATGGACTACTACGGACCCGCCTTCTCTTCTTTTATTTTTCTGTGGTCCGTGGCACACTGGCGTCAGTGAAAATTTTGTATATACACTTTTGGATCAATGCATGTTGTAATGTACATGGAGTGATATGTAGATAGTCTTTTAATATATTTATGCATGGTCTGCATGAATAAAGACCTTTTACTTTGCCTTTGCAGAATTCTAGTTTGCCGCTAATGCCATTATATGATGACCCTTATGTGGAAGTGTTTTTGGTGGTTTGGAATTCACTATAGGGGTGTTGGCATATACCGTATCTTCCCGCGTATAAGACGACTTTTGAACACAGGAAAAGGTGTGCAAAAGTTGGGGGTCGTCTTATACATCGCTGGGGCAGGGGGCACTCCTGTCCCTGGCCGACCATCTAGGGGAACCCGAAGGTCTGCTCCGCGGATCCGTGCTCCCCGCACTGCGTGCTGGCCGACAGGAGCCAGAGGGAGAGGTCTTCAGCATCCCCCTCGCCCCTTCCTACTCCTTCCCGATGTGTGTGAAAGAAGCTGGCTGCTCTTGACGACAAGTGTGCTCACTAGCGACATTGTGGCTAAAATTGGTATTGCAGGGAGATTGAGATTAAAGCTATTTTATTGTCAAATGTATACAATTTATGTCCCATGGATAACCGCAGGGAAACATTAATAACTGTGAAGGTTGCAGATAGGGGTGTAAAATTGGGAATGTAAATTACTAATCCAAAAATAACATTAGACTTCTAAGGGTGTTGGAGATCTGGGGGTTGTAATTCAGAGTAGACATAAAAATGTTTATTTAGTGTGCGTTGGAAAAGTGGTAGTCCTCTTCCAACGCACAAGAATATCCCAAACTCTATATTTTAACTGGAAAAGTTGGGGGTCGTATTATACGACCAGTCATCTTATACGCCAGAAAATATGGTATATTAATGTATGTTGATGATTGGTACCCAGGGAGTCCTTGTTCTTTTATGTTGTGACAATTATTTAAATATCTTACCGTTTTCTAGGTATTTTGATCGTTTCTGTATCCTGTGGTATTATGGAGCATTCAACATAGAAAGGAATCTAATCATTTTGAGTGGACCACACTGTGGTAGTTCAATCAATGTTAGACTGACAGTCTATATATTTATCTCACAAGCCGGTCCAAACTATGATCAATCAAGCGAAAGGAGATATGTGTATGGCTAGCTCAAGCCCTACCTTCCCATCACATTACCTACACTGGTACGCAGTGGCACTGCTATTTAACTCCCCCAACTTGCACTAGTTCTTAAAAATATTTCACAGATGCTCACGTTTATTAGCACTTACTAATTTTTAATTGGTATTCAATGTTTTTTAACACTCCCCTCAATGATACCAATCAATTTTTATAAACAAAGGAAAAAAGAACTGCTGTTTTGAAAAACCTGATCACAATCTCACGCTGCTATCTCCCTTGGAACTTAATGTTTACTTCACCCCCACTTTCCGTATATAAAGCTATATATACCCAGGAGATGGTAAACCAGGCCCAGGACATCACACCATAGTCACATATGGCTCATGAGCAATTTTTTGGGGCACCATGGCTCGGAAAATTATAGAACATATTATTTGTGTGTACATACCATGTAAGTTGCTACTACTCATTATTCTTTTATACCCGCCCTAATAGCCCTTATACCTACTAAATAACTGACCCTCCAAGAGTATCCAGATCAGCATTTCACTACCCACATGCTTTTTATGAAGAAGGTAATTATCGGCAGCTCCTGCATTGTTCACAAAGAGAATGTTCTAAGTCTTGTCACATTACCATTTATCTGAGATTTAGCTGTAGGAATCAGACGTCACAAGTTTTCACTGTGACCTTCTGCAAACAATGCTTCAATAGGTAGGGTTCCACCCATATTTGCTATGTGTAGAAATCTATATTTTTCAAAGAAATCATTTCTCTAAATAGCTTGCTTTATAGTTTGCACATGATATACCACATATCAAATATTTACTACATGTTTCAATATATATAAATGCCCAC
This sequence comes from Ptychadena robeensis, assembly GCA_036250615.1. NCBI lineage: Eukaryota > Metazoa > Chordata > Amphibia > Anura > Ptychadenidae > Ptychadena > Ptychadena robeensis. The sequence continues at coordinate 35,707,001 of CM070039.1, read as the reverse complement.
AATTGTTCCTTTATATATATGCATCTTTCACAAGTGTGATATCGTTTTATTAGAGTAAAGAAAAAACTACTGACTAAAAAAGATATAACAAGTCATGTTATGGGTGTTTTCGGGTCGCTTGTTTCCACAAAAGCAGTTCCCCTACCTTAAATGGTAACTCTTCACAGGGCGTTTACAGTAAATGTCTTATTGTTGAAGGGTAACGGAGTTCATTAAGTGTTGAAGGGTAATGGAGTTCATGAAGTTGCATAATATACAATGGTTTACTTATGTCTTTATATTAAAGTATTGTAAAGAGGAAAAGCCTTTATTGTCTTTATTTCAAATACACAGATGCAAATACAGATTAGTTGTTAATCTGAATGGAATAAGCATTTTTTCCTGACACCTTCTGAAGGAGAACTGCCTCCCTTTTCTTTTTTAATGGCAGAATGCAATGATTTAAGCAAAAATATTCTATTGTGGGAGGATACTCCCAGATTTGGACCCTATTGGGACTTTATAGGTGCCAGTGCGGCCAAAAGTAGTCATGTCAGAGCGTAAAATTAAAAGGTCTTTATTGTGCGCATAAATGGGACCATAATCATACAAAATTACATTCAAATAAAAGTGTCATTTACAGTACACACATACTGAATGATAGTATTTGCTATCACAGATATAAGGTATCTAAAATTTGACCTGACCCATGGAGTTAGATATACATAAGCCAACTTCCCATCATGTTGTTCAAAAGATGGTTGCCCCCAACATGTTTCGCCCTGATGGCTTCTTCAGGGGGGATTTGTTTCTAGGATGAGAATACATGAGTGTTAGCTTGTTCATACCGAGTGATAATTAAAGATAGATATACATTTGGTTCGTGGAGACCATGTCAAAAACATTATGTTACAGAGGAGCAGATCAACAGCGAAAATACATATTTTCCCATCACATATCCTTTAAGTATTTGGTTTAGAAATACATCTTTGCAATGTCAAATATCCATCAAATATTTGGTTTAGAGATATATTTGCAATGTGTATGCTGATGAATGATCAAACTGGAGGGGCTAGTCATAGTAGCATCAGATATTGGTATCAGATCATAAGGTATTGTATCCTGTACAGTGCATCGTACACAGTTTCAACATTGGCATGTCATAATAGCATAAAAAATTGGTATCAGATCATAAAACATTATCTGTAAGCGAGTCAACCCTGTTGTACTCACATGTTAATGTGGCTATTTGGGTATGTCCCTGGGGTCAGTGTTCCATCAGATCCGAGCAGCTGATCCCACACATGCAGCCTCCCGCAATCGCCTCACGACACAGCCTCCGTGGGACCCTACCACGTGTCCATCCCCGGCCTGACCCGGAAATGGTCAGTGTCACCTTGTCCAATGGTCCTACACATGGGGGTGGGGGGGAGAGGACAAGGAAGAGGAAAGAGACCAAGGGAGAGAACTATGAGACCCAGACCTAGGGCGTCCTCCCCTACCAAGCATCCCCTAAGTAGAGGGAGGGAGACTGCTGCCCCCCCATTATCTGCCATTCCATACCTGGATAGATGGAGTGAAGAGGCAGGATCATTGGCTGTAGATGGTACACGGCTGAGGTTTCTACCGGGGTGCCAAGCAGGGGAGTGCAACCGTCCAGAGTGAGGATCAGTCTGTCCCCTGGCCATGTCCCCACCCCCCATATGTAGGGCCATGTCCGCCGGGATCATCCCGTGCACCTGGGTGGAGAGTGTGACTACTGAGGGGGCCATCACAAGGATTGGAGGGACTCCTGGGAATTGGGAGGGGTAAGGAGGAAAACACAAAAAGCGGTGTGAATATGGAATGGGCATACAAACATGGGTGAACAGGGAAAAGACATAGAGGAAAGAGAGAGAGGGAAGGGAGGGGAAGGGGAAGGAGCTCATCCCAATCCCTTCCCCACCCAGGCGTCCGGTGTCCCGGCGTGCGGACACCCAGCATGTGGGTACGGCTAAGTGGTGATGGACGGGCGGCCCGGACATTACTTCTGGGTCGTCCTCCACCACTTCCGGTGTACTTGAATCAGAGCACGCGCAATGCGCACACGCGCAAATGCGCATGCGCAAACCGGGATTGAAAACGGAGATGAGTGCGCGCACGTGGAGACCAGGATCAGAACCGCAATTTGCCATGGATGACAGAAGTCATCATGTCAGAGCTGCTCCCCCCCGCCATAGCAGTCACCCACCCGAGGGACATCCCTCAGTGGGAGACAGGTGCGGGGGGAGTCCCCCGATGGATAGGGAGATGTCCGCAGGGACAAGGTGGGGTGCCATATCTCGCCCCTCCGAGGGGGGCTACGTCTAGTTGGAAGCAAGGGCCGGAAGCGTAGTGGGACCCATCGGAGCCCGGGATCGCTCGGACCCACCGTCCCCTGGTGACCCAATCTAGCCACACCAAACAAGTGCACCTGTCCACATATCCACAAAAAATTTATATAAATTAATTAAAATCATCCAAAGGTTATCATACATGATTGCATTAAATCAAAAACCTGATTACGACTATATAACATATATCAGTTCATATATATCATCAGTTCATCATATAGATACCCTTTTTTCTTTTGCAATGATTTAAGTTCCACCCTCTTAACTGGACTGGTTCTCTTGAATAAGGTCTATCTTTCAAAATTTTTGTCCTTGACAAAGCTCTGATCATCCATCACTTATGGATTACATACTCAATGTGTTTACTTCGTTTTTCTCATTTTTGATTTGTTGTACTTGCTCTGGGCATTTGGGCACATCTGCGCCTTCTTCCGAAATGGTACCTTCAATAGTATGCACTAGTAAGTATGCATAGCATTGGCCGTTTGTTCACAGAGTATGGCTTTGTCTGCTTATGTTAACAACACATGCTTTGAAAGTCTAGGCTGTCATTGTTTCTCATACATGTGTTAAGACATCATTGCCTTCTGTGTGGGACACATTATTCTTTTTGTCTTAAGTGAAAATGTTTCTAACTTTAATTGACTTTAATTAGGCCATTGATTTAGGCCAGAAGATTTTTTTTTCATCTTATAAAGTATTTGCACATTTGTCTGATATTTGCTATTTTAGGTTGTCTTGATGGGCCAGGAAAGTTGAAAAAATGACGTTGGTTGAGGCCTTGCTCACACTTATATTATCCTCTTTAACTTAAGCAGAAGTAGAAGTTTTTCCTTTCAATAACAAAACAAACTAAATAGCTTCAAATGCCATGAAATGCTGTTTTGTGCCAAGTGTTAGTGGTGACTTGAATCAGTACTTTATCTTGGCAAGTTTTTTTTATTGAATCCAGCATTAAAGATCTGTTAGAGTGGTTTACAATTACTTTAGTTGGCTGTGAAATGTAAGTGAAACAAAATACCATACTGTTGTGTAGATAAAAGCTGACAAGTGCAGTTATTAATTCTGTTTTCTTCTAGCAGTAAAGCCTGCCATAGACACCTCGATCTATGGCAGACCTTTAGCAGACTGATTACAGCGTGGTGATGTCACCACGCTGTGAGCAGTCTCCTACATGTCGGACAGGAATCCTGTGTCTTCCACTGACACACAGGACTCCCGTCCAACTGAAGCCAATTACCTCGGAGGGGTAGGAGACTCCCCCTCTGAGATAACAGCGTTTAACAGGCTACAGCTGCTCTGGCTGTCAGTCTGGCAGGAAAAGAACAGCTTTTTTTCTACATGCGGCAGACCCACCTTGATGTGCTCGGCGGGAGCGAGCACGCAGGTTGGTCTGCTACAACTATGGCCGGGAGTCTGCCCGTCTATGGGGGGCTTTAAACCCCTCTCATGTATAGCAACCAGTTGGACAACGAACTGACCATCTCCTAGCATGTGGTGTATAATATATAATGTGTATAGTATAAAATGAGCATTCCCTGGTGCCAATGAAAGCTAGCCTGATTAGTAGAGATGGTCGAATTTTTCGACTTGCTAACTTTGTGAGCTGATTGCAAAGCCCCTGAACATAGTATCTTTACCAAAATTGCTAGAGATGTAGAGAAGGGTTGTGGGAACATTTGAAAAGGTTTTGTTCTAGCACTTGTAGTTTTTGCCTTAATTATGTTAAAATACAGTCGAAATTCACATTTTCGAAATTTTGACTTGACTTTGAACTTAATTTATGCAAAAACTATTTGTGTTAAAGACATACTTTTTTTAATAATATACCCCCCAACCCTTCTCTACAGCAAGTTTGGCGCTGATACCATGTTCAGGGGCTTTGCAATTAACTCGGAATCATCGAAATGGTTGAATTTTTTTTTATAAAATTCGACCATCTCTACTCATTAGAAAAGTTTGCATACAATTCTGTACAGTATACATTTCTCTCAAGTGATAATATCATAATATTTCTTAATATACCAGTTGCTGGACTTTTGATTAATTTTTTTTTGATTAAATGCTGTGTATTAAACAATTATTATTTTTTGTAATACTTGGTTTTACCTATTTATTTTTGATCTCCTGCCCAACAGACTCTTCAAAGTCCCAGTGCAGAAGTTGTGGTGTAGCACCCTGCTTTTGAGCATTCCTTCTCAATGCATAAACAGTAAGCTTGGTTAAAAATTGCATTAAGCCATTGATTTGATCAAAGGTGGTCCTGTATGTGAGTTGATAAAACATTTATTTTGGGTGATGTTTAGACCTAGAATCGAGCGGAAACCAAACTACAATAATCATTATGTTTGATCACTTGGACGCAATTAATATATAATAATATAACATATAAAACATTCTGTCAATCTATGCAATTGTGTTATTAATCAGATTTTGATCTGTTCACCCTCAGCATATTTAGATTGTAAAATGATTTCTCAAACTAAAAATGTTGCTAGTAAAAGCACACTAATAATTTTATGAATCAACATGCTAAAGCCCCCCATAGACCCCATAGTTGCAGCCGGCCAAGCGGCGTGCTCGCTCCTGCCGAGCACATAAAGGTTGGTCGGCCGCAACTATGAGGGAGCCCACCTTGAGTAGAAAAAAAGCCGGCAGGTCGGATCGCACACGGATCCGTCCTGCTGGTTCTGCCCGACTGTGCTGCAGGCTGTTAACTCGGAGGGGGAGTCTCCTCCCCCTCCGAGTTAATTGGCTACAGTCTGACAGGGATCTCGTGTGTTAGTGGAACACACGGGATTCCAGTCCTCTCTGTAGCCGACTGCTCACAGCGTGGTGACGTCACCACGCTGTGAGGAGTCTGCTAAAAGTCGGCCATAGATCGGGACGTCTATGGCCGGCTTAAGGCATATCTGTCCTTTCACACTAGTTGTGCTGCAGCTTAATTCTTTTCCCGCAACGTCTGCATTTGCATTGCCCGTAAACTTGGCATCTCACATACACATACACTTGTGTTTCCACACTGACAAAATACAGGCCCAGTGGGAAAGGTTCAACACATTTACCATGGATCTGTGTACCTTGAGTTAATGCAAGCCACTTTGCGGTACTGCAATGCAAGCATGTCTAGTGCTAAAGAGCCTAAGGCTTTGTTTCCACTATACATCGGGGCCCCCTCCGCTAAGCGTATTGCTTGGCAGGAGGTCCTGACATAGCGCATAGACTTACCTGCTCGACAGATGCTCGGTCTTCACTGCGCCGAGCCACTCCACCGATGTAAGGCTGAACGTGGTCGAGCATGTTCAGCCTTTGCACCGGCAGATGTGTAAACAGAGGGTCCGCCAGCAGGCAATGTCTATGTGCTACCTCGGGACCGCCCTTATTTAGAAATTTTAATAACATGTGTATTATAGACACTTAGGAATGCATACAATTCTTTTTCCAAACAATCTACTGAGCTGGCTAGATCTAGCTCACAAGGATGACTATTCCACATTTTCACCACTGTTACTCTTATAAAGCCTTTCTATAAGTGATAGTTATTCACATTTACTTCCTATAAACACTAGGGTTCATGTTTATTAATACGGGTGTCCCTAACTTATCAATACAGAGATATCCTTTACCAGCACAATGACCGTCATGCAGTTGTTAATAACAATATGATTTAGCTCCCAAGGCAAGTAAGACACATTCATATCAAAACATGATTGTTTTTTCTTGCTCTAACAACTATAATGCTGACTATGGCTTTCTAAACATTAAGTTTACTAGAGTTTAGTTACCTTAATTTCAAGTATAACTGTAAATGCTATGGTTACAAAAGTGATATGTGTGTGTCAGAAAGGGAAACGGGATTATTTTAAAGAATAAAACCATCTACTGATTACTGAGGCATGGCTGAATGTAAGATTCATTGATGACCTTACCGTGTGGCAAAAATCTGATCCCATTCTATTAATGCTGAATAACATTTGCAACAGATTTATTTTAAGCTGTTATGTGGATAAAAATGCTGCATATCAATTCTCTATACATCTAAGGCTGCGTCTACACTACGGAAAACTGCGCGGTTTTCCAGTGTGTAGACCGCGGCAGCGGGAGCAGATTCACAGCGCCCGCCCTGGCGTTCCGGGGATCCGGGGACACGTGCGTAAGTGACGCGTGGTGTGCTTGCAGGGCAGCTATGCAGGCGCTATGGGCACGCACACGCCGACATGCCCATAACGTCCCCCGCGGTTTCTGGGGCGTTGAAGTGTAGACCCAGCCTTACTCAAAAACAAATAATAAGCTAGTTTGCACACTTCCATTTACAGCTTCTTGTTTCTCACTTCTGCTATACTACTGAGAACTTTAACACATATGAAGTATTGTCTAGAGATATCCTTTGGCAACTCCTATAAGTCTGTAATAGCAATTGCCAAACTAATTGTGGGTTTTTATTAGGATTTAATCCTGAATAAGGTATTTATAAGGTAGTATTTATGTACAGTATACTACACTTTATAAAGTGAATACTTTATAGGTGTGAAGACTTGTCCACTCTACCTTTATTACACACTGGTTTATGGTGAACTAGGAAAAGTTGGATTGTTTAGGTTGCGTTCACTTATATGTAAGTATATATATTTTGTTCAATTGGAAATGTGTTTAGTGGTTTTTTTTTAACTTTGAATGGTATTAGATACAGTTATCACTGTATTCAGTGCAATCCCCTTTGGTACCCTCTCTCTGAGAAAGGGTTAATTGCAAAGGGGACATCTGGGGAATCCCACTGAGAACAGTTTCTCCATAGAAAACTGTTTTCGCACAATTTACTTTTGAATCTCCCGCCGCCTCCCCGATGTGACGTCATCACGTCACTGGGGGGGGGGGGGGGGGGTCCGCTGTCCTCCAGCAGCTTGTTTTTTAGATCGAAGCCTCCTCTCTGGCTGTGCCTGTGTCTGTGGAAGCTGCAGTTTCCACAGACACGGAGAAAGAGACAGATGGCAGTTCATCTATCTCTCTCTTCATTGCTTATACAAGCAGGGCTATGGGCTCTGCTGGCAAAAGCAATTATACAGTTCAGATGGGAGATCTGAACACCAGCAGGCATCTCTCATTTGACAGCTTCTCCAACTCCCTGGCTAATCTCCTTGCCAGGAGAGCTGGCGGAAAGCCAAAGCGCGACCACTCGCATTCGGACCATAAGACGCAGGCACTTTTCCCCCCTGATTTTGGTCAGAAAAATATGATGTATAACATATACTGTATATTTACTGTATATTTATAACATATCCTCAAGAAAGCTTGTTAGACCAGTCTGAAAACATCACATGTCTTTTAGTCATGTGTTTTTACTTTCTGGTCAAGATACACTATATTACAATATGTATTGCAATGTCATGTTCATCAGCTTTTAATTGGAGATGGTCTTCTTCTAGAAGAGCAGTTCGGTGGCCAGACACTGATGCTGTCAAGTTGTTTATTGATACATTCCACATCTGTATTGCTTGGTAAAAAAATAAACAATTTGGCTCCTTTGCTGGCCTCATTTTAACTATGCCAAAAGGGAACTCATGTTCTTAAGTGATAATCCATATCAACAAATGTCTGTGGAATCCAAGAGGTGCCCATTCACTGCCCTACAATATAAACTGATTACTTTTATGGGGATTGACATAATGAGAAAAGTCAGATTTGTACAAACTACATTTTAATGCCATAATTGACAAGATTTTGCAGGAACTTAAAACATGACACTCTCTTCCCATATCAGTAGTTGGGAGATGTCACCTCATCAAATGATCAATCAAAGTGGGGTATTGTTTGGGATCCACCACTCTTTGACAGTCTTGATCTCCCACTCCAGAGTGGGACAGGGGGACTTTTAAGGTGAATAAGTATATTGTGTATAACAGTTGTTTGAATTTTGAAAAGTTTTATTTAAAACCAAAGACTGTGTCTAGGGAAGCATATGTATACACATGTTACAGAAACAAGCATTACAATACATCATGAATTACATGGCATTTCTGTGTATCACAGGTTACATACAGATTGTTGAGTTGATCAGTCTTATGCATCACAATATAGATCCACGTCTAATGTGTTTTGTGGTTTGGCCCACTTCCTCACGAGTGCAAAAAATGTTCCAGTGATATCTGGATTCAATCTGGATTCAAACATATACATAGCGTGTATCATGCCAGTCATGAAATATCCAACCACACAAAAAAAAAGCTCACAATTATAAAAGAGTACTTACAGGGTTAAAAGTCGATTTGGGGTCAGCACAAAGTTGCAAGTAAAACTGCCAATGGTGTGGGAACAGGGACTTCAGGAGACTATGTTGGGAGTCTAAGAATTACCAAGTTTGGATTTTAATCATTTTAAGATTCCAGTATCATGATAAATATTATAAATAACATTATGAATTTCAAATGGGTATGTTACTATTGAGTTGTTGATTCACATTTAAAAATGTATTCATCATTTAATTTAAATAGAAATAAAAAATTATTTATTGATCTAAAATTTTCATTTTACTGTGTAAAGTGGTTTAACAAATTATATATGTTATCTACATTGCTATAATAAGAAAATTGCCAATATTGCTATACTATAAAAAATGTATTTTAAATGATAAAGAATTCATAAATGAAACAAGTGACATTAAATGAAGCATTAATGTGTGCAAGATAGGGGCCAAGGGTGCCCAGGCAATATAGCATGAGGAAATAAATGTGTGATAAGTAACCAAGTGTCCCCAAAAATATATACAGTGTTCAAATATAAACCAACAAACATAATACATTTAACTACAACCGCTCTAACGGTAGGATCACTTTCCAGTTTATTTGCTGACACATTACAGATACTTTCCAAGCTGATTTAACATTTTTGAATTGTACTTTACAAAGGTTGACCGCCAATTGAGGGAGGATAATGACTCCCAGCATACATTATTGTGGTCACCTGAACTACCAATTACTCGAGGGACACTGAGAAACCACCAGCTTCAGCTATCCCACAACTAGCAACTTGATCACGACTAGTGATGGCCGAACATCAGTTGTGTCAGTCTGCGAACAGGCGGATTGGACTTTTAAAAAAAGTCAGCCGTCCGCCTCTTTGCGGAGAACTTAAAATTCCCTGCCTCTTAGCAGAGAATTTGAATGGGAACTAAACCGGAATTGACACTGCGATGTTACTTCCAGTATATGGAACGCACAGTTCCTGGTTCCAAAACCGAAGTGACGTTGGTCGGACGTCACGTCCGGCACGTGCCCAGTACAATACTAGAGATCAGGTGTCTCTATCCGATCTCTAGTAAAAATATTTCTTCCTCCGTCCGGACCAGGTGCAGAAAGGTCTACTCTAGCTGGAGGAACAATTATAGACTTCTTCTCGCCATTCAATGTTCGCCCGACAGACAGTTCGGCCATCACGACCATCAAGAACTATGTCCTTATAGGCTATAATTATCTCCACACCACAAACTATCTTTTTACTTGTTGTAGTCACTAACACACACTGATTCACATTATATGCACACACTCCCCTACAATGTTTACTAATTTGCTCACCATAATTTCATAGATGTGCTACACATAGCCTTATCCAAATTGCTTGAATATTCACAGAAATCTGTGATATATTTCACAAGTGTGGTATTTTCATTTTTCTTTTTTGAGGGAATTCATAGATCACTTACATGGTTTACTGTATAGGTACACTATTCATTGATATGGCACATGAGCCTTATTTATGTGGGTCAACGACAGTACACTCAGCTTTATCCACATTTACTCTAATACTACACACTTCCTTTATACCCCACACCTTAAAAGACATGGTTTCAATACTTAATACAACTATTATTTTACATAGTGTAATCTTCCCTCTTTATAGGTGGCACTACATTTTCCATCTGTATCGTTGAGATGTACAACCCTTAAAAGTGGTATACGGGCTTGCGTGTCCCGGGGAATTGTGCTGTGGGGGGTCCCTGTTCCTATACAGCACAAAGGTAAAACAACCAGTGTTTTATAGACCTTAGATTTACTAATTATACTGTTTGCATTATTGCAATTAATCCCTTTGCCAGGGGGTTCACTGCTTAAGAACAGTGATTTTGGCTTAGGGCATAGCAATCACAACTGAACCTATATTAATCTATAGTAATTGTGTTTTATTCTCTTCATTTAGTAGCCCGCCCTGTCATCTCCTGGTGTAGCGACAAGTTATGTTGCAAAACCTGTCAAGATTTTGTGTACAGGGAATAAACTGAAATCGTAATGTAATGATAATTTATAACTTTCTACTAAGCTGTGAAAAATAAAGACAAATGACTTGGGCAGGTATGAGCTGTGGAGAAAAGAGAGAAATAAATACCTGTCCTTTTGCCTACCTTTACTGCCCTTCCTAACCTAAAACCTTACCCACCAACTGAAATGCTCCTCCTCCTCAACCTGGAACCCAATACATATACATGACGCCCATATCGATTTTAAAGTGGATATAGTTTTGGCCACCGCTTTATTAAATCTAATGTGCATTACAGAAATTGCATAACTCAAACATTGAAGGTCCACTATCCAAATCCGCCTGTACCGGCCACTAGCCCTCCATCCAAACCGGCTAAGTGGGTACTTCCATCGCATTGGTTCCTTCACGATAAATTTAACTTTAAACCTGAAAACCAACATGACCCGTGTGGGCCACTGACCCCCCAAGAGCCCAATGTTTTTCTTTATTCAAAGGTTGACCGACCCTGAATGCTCTCCCCACCCGCAATGCCACTTTCAGAGCCTCCCGAATTCCCAAATGAAAGACATTGGCCCCAAAATTGGATAAGTGAACTCTATTGTCTCTAAAGTATACCTGCAGCTTCTCCAGAAGACGATAGCGCATGGCAACCCCACCCATGCAGTGAAAATATTCATTCACCGCCCTGTTCAATTTAATTCTGCAACTGTTCAGAATACCTTAACTGGAATAGCAGCCCTCCAATGACCAGACTAAAACTGTGCCTGTGCAACCCCCATTGCAGCGCGTCTCTCTAGCCAAAAGATATACAATTTTTCAAAACGGTTCTAAGGGTGCTGGATTGCTTAGTCAACGTGTCATCCCGTATTTCAATAAACAATAGTAATACTAGTTAGAGGACAACCTATAATATATAACCGTATTGGGATTTTATAGACATCTCGTGAATTGAATTACCATTAGTCAATAAATTTAAAAGGTCTTTAATTACTTACATATAAGGACCAATTGATATATAAAAAAAAGTGTGCAACAAAATAGCAGTGTAGTACAATCACTTGTCATGGATATATATGCATATATTCTTTGTACAAAAGGCGCACAGTCCATAGATGTATTAGCATGCCTGACTGTTCTTTGCATCCTCCAACATGTTTCGCCCCATGGTCTTCCTCAGGGTGGGAATTTCTACGATATAGATATACACATATTATAATTCATTCATTTCATCCATGTTATACAGGTATAGTTATACAATTGCCATGGCCAGTACAGAGAGACCCCACACACACCCCAGAACCCCCCCCCCCCAGATGGAGGGTCTTACCTGATGGTCCACAAGGGGTGCCCTTCTGGTAAGTCCAAAATGAGCTAACCAGGAGGTCCAATTGGTTCTGTGGGGAGAGAGTGGGTCACCGCTGGCGATATATTGGGACAGGCATTAACAGGCATCCCAGTATGACCGAGGTCTTACCTAGGTGATGTTCAGGCCTATCTGCACTGTAATGGCATTCCCCCAGCCCCCTCCCTCCCCCTCCCCTTCTGTAAAATGTATACGAATGGCCCATGTCCCAAACCACAGAAGGTGGAAGGTCTGTAAAATAAATCAAAACAAAGGGGCCATTACACCCAGACTAGATAAGACTGAGGACAACTGGAGCTTAGACAAAAAAAAAAAACATCCCTGTGCACTTATAAAGACCCCCACCCATCGTGTGAGTTACAAACCCACTCCAATGCCTCAAAAATACCTCAGAGAGCTGAAAGGTTACAAGACGCCTCCTATCCACCAAAAGCCCTTATTTGCCTATCTAATTAGAAAATTCTTGGTATAATCCTTCCAGGAGCGGCTCTTGAAAAGAAAATCTAAGGCATCCAGCGACCTAGAAACCATGGCCGCCGACACTCTGGAATGAAAGAGATCGAGAAAAAATATACCCACCAGATCAGTCCTAGCCTCGTCAGAGGAAGGAATAGGTATTGCCCTTTCTAAGTCATACCAACATTGCCAGGTGCCTGTGTAAGCCACCCACGTGGCTGGCACTTACCACTGCCTCACCCAACCTGGCAATGCACCAAGCCCAGGTCCCACAGATGCTCCAGTAAGGGAGTCGATCAGTGATCCACTTCCGGTGCTAGACACTGGAACCGGTTTTGCTGAAAACAAGACTCATAAGCAAACTCATTTTCTATGCCTGGTACATTACTTTGACTCCACCCAGGATACCCAGCCCCCCCCTGGCACCACTTAATCTGTAAGAATGCTCCGAAACCACATATGTCCTCCATAGCCTCCCGCTTCACACTTTTCAAAAGTGGTTAGCAGAACAAATCCCCCTTGTAAGATCAATCAAATGCGTGCAGAAAATACAGCCAACAGGAATAATCCCAATGGGAAAGTTAAGTTTGCTGAAAACTGACTGAATTTGAACTAACATTACCTTCCTTGCGCTACCCAATGACCAGAGTGCCCCCTGCAGATCACCCACCTTGTCCACTGGCAACCTATGCTCCTATACTGGCAACAAACGGAAAGCCGACTCAATGTCCAATTTGGCCATCAATCATCCCTACAAGCCTCCAGCACAGGAGCAACAGCCGCATCAAACGTTGTATAGGAAACCGCTGACAACCCCGCAGGAGTGCCGTCGTTGACCGACAGGCCCCACAGATAGGACAAGTGCTGAATAAGCTGGAACTTACCCGAACAAGGAATGCGAAAACCATTAGAAAAACCATAAAAAAAAGTCAGCCATAAATCTGTCAGGGTACCTATCGAGATAAGGCAATATCACCTCGACCCACAAAGGAGTCCTCCTCTTTACAAGGGTCGTCCTCCCGTTATTAAGAGTCGAAACGTGCTTGCTGGAAACATTCAACATAAGAGTGATTGGCTTCCCCACAAGTAAACCCCCTGTATTTCTGTAGGGGTGGCCATAGAATTGAATCCCTGTCCCCCCCGCTCTCACTGGAAAGTTCGGCCCACTCCCTGAACCAGAGGTACCTGTGGTTGATCCCCCCCCCCCCCCATAAGCAGCTTTCGGAGCCAACATAACCCTCATGCATAGAGATATGTCCCTATGGCCCCATCCCAAAGTCAGTTGCACCGTCATCTTCTGCTGGAACTGCTTGTCGTACCTCAAACCAAGCAGTCATAAGTCCTATCTGCGTCTAGTATGGTATCCAGGTAACAGAACATACCCACACATTGCATAGGCGATTTCCCGCCAACAATGCTCCCAATGATCGCAAAAGCCTGCAACCAATTGTGAAAGGTACTGGGAATTAAACAATAACTTCACAGATTATCATCCTCCTCCTTGCCGTGCTCCTTCTAGGGACATGCCCGGGGAGGGGCCAGACCCACATACGCAGAGCCCTGCAACACGGTGCCTGATGAGCAGACTCTCCATGGACGTCATCATCCGCTGACTCCCGTGCAGCTGTAGATCAGTCCGCTCGTCGTTCTTCCTTCAGTCAAAATGACCGACTTCACTTCTGCTGCCAGGGTTTTACCCTAGCGGGGCTCCGCCTAGGTTGCAATGTCACTTCCACCAACACGGAATAAACGAATAAGCTTCTTATGAAGTGAAACATGTTAGAGGGGGCTACTCTGGAGAGGCCACGTCTGTATTTATGTGCAATAGTTTGAATAAAAAATGATGGCTTTTATCATACACTGGAATGCGGAATTTAGCTGCTATATGTGAGCTGTTGGAGGTGAAAACACTGTCCTTTGCCCCCCCCCCTGCCTTTGTAGGCTGTGCTGCGAGGGGATCTATGCCAAGTGATGGTGTTTTTAAATCTTGCGTAGACCTAGACTTTTGTGTGCTAAATCGCCCGAAAAAAGCAGTGCAAATGCTGGTGTGAACTTAACCTTGTGGTTATAATAATGGTGCCCACTCTTGTAGGAGTCTGCATGCCTACGTGCTTTATTTTGTACACGTGTCCATGCAAGTGATTGGAACCCATATATTTAATGATTTAGCAATATAGTGCATATAATTAGTGATGAGCGGCATAGGCAATATTCAAATTCGCAATATTTCGCAAATAATTCTACTAATATTCGATTCTATATTCGTGAATATTCACAATTGCACGAGATTGCAAAACTAGATTCACAATTATAATTGCCTCGCAATTACCTTCAAAATGAATGGACATGTGCTATTTATTTTCGAATATATATTTGCAATCCATGCCCATAAGCATCCGAATGGCGAATATTGCGAATATTCTAAATTGCGAATGTCCGCTGCCATATTCGCGAAATTTGTGAATTCTCGAATACCCAATATTCGCCGAATATATTCGCAATTCGAATATTCAAGCTCAACACTATATTTTATGTCATTTTGATGGGCAGTTAGCCATTGTAGTGTGGAGTGAATTTTTTTTTTCATCTCTGTAGTTTAGCCTAAATGTGTGTAAATGTCAGGATTACCATTAGTAGTGAATTACTTTTAAAGCCCACCTATACTTACTTAATGTACCTTATGTCACTCGGTAGAAAACTACCCATTATACAGATGACCTGTCAGAAAAGATAAAAATACCCTTACTTGGTAATTTCTCTCATCACTCCTCCCCTCTCTTTCAAAAATGCCAGGGCTTTACACACACTGTAGAGAAGTACAAATCAGTGACATCATCAAGATCCCTTTACAAGCAATCTCCCGGGTGGTTCGCCTGTGGAGCACTTTTTTGAAAAGCTCTATGATATTGTGCCCTCCCTCATCCCCCTTACACATTCCAGGCATCCTCACTGACACCAGGGATGTGCTGGAAAAAAAACAACGCCACCTCCATTACTTGGAGGTCAATGGTGCCGCCGCTACACAGTTACAGTACAGTACTGTAACAGTACCCCCCCCCCCCCCCCCCACACACACACCTCTCCGGCATCATAAATTACGTAACCGAGGTGTACAAGGAAAGATCCACTGGACAGGTGAGTATACCCAAGTTAAGCCAAATATTTTTTCCCCCCTAAAGTTTGGGCTTTTAAGGCACTGAACTCAGGTATCAAATAAATCAAGTATATATTTTAATTAAAATCATGTTCCACATATTGATTACAATCTGGTCATAAGCAAGCATAATAATGTATTACATCCATATTATCAGTATACATCAAAAATAGGTGCATTCTTTAAGCAGACACTGTCTTGACGTGTTTCGCAATTCTGGCTTCTTCAGGAGTTTAACGTGTTTGCCGTTGCTAAATTGTATACATAACAAATGACAATCTATAAATATCTCAATGATTAATCAAATCGTATAAATTCGTGATGTTCCAATAAGTAAAATACTTGCCTGTGGATATGGTAGGAAGCAGCTTTGACTGTTCGAGGGCCACTTGTTGGCCAAGTGGGACCCCAGGAGTCAGGGCATCCATCCCCCCTCCTCCTCCAGTCCCCCCCCACCACAAGGCCGGCCCACCAGCAGAGGCATCCATCCTCGTGGAATAACGGGGGACCTCAATAGGTGCGCGGCATTTCACCATGAACCACCTGGGGATGGAAAGGATGAGGTTGAGGTGTACTGACAACCAGGCAGCGGCCCCAGGGGGGCGTGGCGAGACATACTGCATGTGCGAGAACTATGTGTGAACCTATGTGTAAGTGTGTGTAGTTATGACTAAATGTCCAAATCAATGCCAAAGAGGCCAGATCAATGCAAAAAAAATTGCTGTGTGCTGCTCATCTGTACCCTATGAATGTATGCCACCCAGGACTGTATGATGAATGTTGTGCTTATTATGTGACTATTATGTTTAAATTTGAAATTTCGGGGGCAAAGCCCATTCTCCTAAAAATATGGCCATGGTGACATTGATATTTAGAATAGGGAGTATTTTTTCTCCCTCTTGGACGTAACAACCTGAACGACTTGACTCTTTAATACTATATCCAGATATAAAATTGAAATAGGAGTACTAACACATTGTTTATAGTGGCTGTTGCTTACATACATCCATGGATGGACCACAGTGGGATGTTTGAAACACATACTGTGGGAGCAATGTACAGCACACTTAGAAAAAACTGGGATATCTACCCATGTTCCTCTGGTTTATAACCCAAACAACTATCTGAAACTAATGAACTCAATATACAACCAGTATATCATTTTATTTGAATCCTTGCTCTGACAACTATGTTTTACTGTTTCTCAATCTAACTGTTTATGTACTGACCATTTTATCTAACCCTGGAGTGGTAGGGGTGGGACGCAGCTTACTGGGCGGGGCACTTTATAGATGCTATGTATACAATTTAGCAACGGCAAACACGTTAAACTCCTGAAGAAGCCAAAATGGCGAAACGCATCGAGACAGTGTCTGCTTAAAGAATGCACCTATTTTTGATGTATACTGATAATATGGATGTAATACATTATTATGCTTGCTTATGACCAGATTGTAATCAATATGTGGAACATGATTTTAATTAAAATATATACTTGATTTATTTGATAGCTGAGTTCAGTGCCTTAAAAGCCCAACCTTTAGGGGGGAAAAAATATTTGGCTTAACTGTTATATCTATCGGGGTGTGGCACATAAAAATCTTCTGCTATATACCCACGGCCATTATGTTATTTGTTTAAATGAGTATACCCAAGGTTAGCTTGGGTGGGTTTTGTTAGTACGCGCCAAGGAGATTAAGGAGCTACGTTTTTATAATTGAAAACAAATATCTAGTGCCCTCCAGTGCCCATACACTTTCTACAGTTCAAGAATATGTTTTAAGGATTTTGGAGGGCTTCTCCACCATTGTTCAGGTAAGAAAAAAAAATTTTTGTCGTTTGACTTTGGTGTGCTTTAAGGATACAGTAAGCTGTTGGATTTCGGTGATTTCCATATTGGAATCCTTCCTGGTAAGTAGGAAGAAGGTATGCGCTGCAGTCAATCTAAAAAAAGGAAATTCACAAGAAAAACTTTTCCCTGTGCCCAGAGCCAAAACTGAAGGGCAAAAAGAGAAAAAAACAGGTAGCAGCAACTGGTATAAACAAGAACCTGAGCTTGTTATACCACATACAATGATGGGAAAAAAGAGGTTGTCTAAAAGTCATTGGGCCATGGCTAGGGCTCGTCTGCAGACTGATGTGCTACAAAATGTTATGCTTTACTGCTTTTCCCATAACACAAATGACAGCTGGTAATCTACCAAAAGTATATAGACCATTTAAAGTACTTATCATATAAGTAAAAAGTAAATTTAAAGAAATAGGAAAGTAAAATTTCTGCTTGTGTTTCAATGGGTATGGAAGCCAACAAAACACCACCTCATGTACTACAGCTTAAAATTCACTTCACAAAGTAAACAGTTTCTACTCCTTTAGAAAACACTTACTTGTGAAGGTTCTTTTTAGTGGCAAAGCTACATGGCATGCATTCTTTTTATTAAATGTGTATTTATTGAAAATTTTCCAAATACAGCCAAACACAACAGTATAC
>CM070039.1:35678628-35688836 GCA_036250615.1 Ptychadena robeensis | reverse complement strand
ACGGCGCGGGAGCTGATAGCCGACACAGCCTCACGCCGCCATCACCAGACCACGCCCCCCGCATGCATTCTTTTAAATATACATGCTCTATATACATGTATGCACTATATGCATAGAAACAAGCATGGACAATTTGTACAAACATTTTCTCTTTAACATTTTTTATTTTTCGATTCATTTTCTTCTCCTACTTTTTTAAATGTTAGGTAATATAGTTACAATAGGAAAAAATGGATTTGGAAAAGCAGAAAGAGGGTAAACTACTACATCCCTCAATCTGCCTACCAGTAGGAGACTAGGCCTCCAGGGGACTTTAAGGGCACTAATAAGTCGGCTGGTATATAAAAAAGTTTATCATTTATTGAGACAAAGATTTATATTGCAATACATCGTCCATAAATAAAATGATTGCATACAATTGTTTTACATCTCATGAAATGAAATAAATATTAATTTCTCTGTACATATAAAAACAACATGTTGAAGAACACCATCTCGACGCGTTTCGCTCAAGGAGCTTCCTCAGGAGATATATAGGTGCTTCATATATTCTAACGTCAAAGAGAAAATTCAAATCATTTTTACATCATCAAAAATTGTATTTACATTTACATCATCATTGTTACATACAGGTATTAGTTAACAGACAGTCTGCATGTATTTTACTCACTGCCCGGCGATATGCCTAGGGTGAAGGCTGTGGTCCCAACCAAACCCGGAGGATCCCAAGGTATCCAAGCGGGGTGCACCCCCATGTTGGCCCAGATTGGAGAAGGACATGCCAGGTAATAGTGGGGGAAACAAAAGCAAGGGTGGGTGGCACAAAGAACAGCAGCCACCTGCGGACGGAGAGGTGAGTAATATTACCCTGTGTAGCAGCCCAAATGGAGGATTCACAACCACCCCAGGGGGAAATTTGCATCCAAAGCAGTAGGAGGACTCCCAGTTCTCCTCATCTATCGAGCATACAGTCTCCTCTCACCTCCAGTGGATCATAACCATTCATCTGATGTCCCGCTCCCCATTAACCAGATACACACCCGCCTCCCACCTCAGCTGACTCACATAGGCATGCAACCGCTCACAAATTAACCTGACACACATAGAACCCAAATCCACCTCCAACCCAAATAGGGACCGCCAGCCTCTGCCACAATCGATACTCACACCACCTCCCCCAACCCAGGTGGATCACACACACCGCCAACGCATCGCTCCTCCCCTGCCACTGCTGAAACCACACAAAAAAAACGGGCAATCACCACCTTACTTACCAGACCAACAGCCGCCTCCCATCTCCATAGAAGTGCACACGCTGTCACTGACCACCCGGGTGGAACAGTGATACCTCCCGTCATATCCGCCGCAGCTCCTGTTTGCCCCCCACCCTATACCCCCCACCGTCGCCATGGGAACCGGGACCGCGCCCCACACCAGCTGACACGCTCTGCCGGCTCCCATGGCAACGCATGGACGCCAAAGATCTAGCAGCTTAGAGCCGGAGGCGGGGGGGGGGGGGAGATATAGTTACAATATTTGGTGAACTTTCTGTGTATACAACTGTTGTGATATAATAACGGTCTGTCTTAGGGCCCCCATACACCTTTAGATTTCTCTGTCAGATTTCCTTTAGATCTCCTTTTGTTTTACCAAAACCAACCATATGAGGGACTTTCTAAACAAATCAAGTCTACCTGTGTTCATTCGCAGAGGACCCGGCACTACATAGTTGTTGGTAGATATTAAGGATATCTGACAGAGAGATCTAAAGGTGTATGGTCAGCTTTACATGACTCAAGTCATTACATCATACTCTGTTCCATATTTGATATATGAATATAAGTGGAAATATGTTGATGGTTGAGGAATGACACAGTATACAGTGATTCAGTATAAAAGATGATGGACAGAGGTAGACTTTCTAATGTGGCCCTTACTATAAATAGTACAAACACTTATTTTATTTATTGTTAGTTTTTATTTATTGTGAGTATTTAAATCCCCAAAACCTGGAGATTTGTGTTATGCAAGTATGGACTGAGCACCCTGGTTGCTGGCCTCCTAGCCCCTTCATTTAAATGATTTGCAGGCCTATTAACCTCCTATGTGTTCTGAGTTAACTTGGGGTGAGTTCCTTAGCTAATAAAACTCACCCTGATTTAACTAGGGCTAAACTCACCTGTCCTCCGGCAATTCTGCGTATCAGCGTACCCACCAATGCACCCATGTCCGCCCCGATGACGTCAGATATGATGCCGGAGGGGGGTAGGTGGCGCTATTGACCTCCATGCTAATGGAGGGGTGCCGCTTTTTTAGAGCACACCTCCGATCACCAGTGACGCCCGGGATATGTTAAAGCATGACACATGCCTAACGCCCAGGAGGTTAGCAATCATAAAGGTCCCCATACACGGGTCCGATTCCCAACGGATTCCGGGACGATCGATTTCCGGCGCGTGCTCGCCAATCGATCGTCCCGGAATCGCGTGAAGCCCACCTTGTCCGATCGATCACGTCCGATCGATCGGGGGCCCTGAATCGGATTCGACAGAGAACCAACATGTTGGTCTTTCTGATCCGATTCAGCACACATCAGGGGGAGTTGCGATTTGTGAAGTAAGCGATCGGACGCGGAATCGTCCAGGAATCCGTGGGACAAGGTGGTATGTAGCGATCGGACACACTTAATTGGCCGATCGATCGGACCTCAGATTCCCTCTGGCATCGCCGGAATCGATCGGCCATGGAATCGGACAATGTATGGCTAGCTTTAAAGCTGGCCATAGACTTTTGATTTTATTTTATTGCCTTGTTTGAAAACTTTATTTTTCAGTATTCAATCGATCAAAAGTAGTTAAGCATCAAATAGAAGAACAGGAAAGAGCTGTGATCGGTCAGGTGGGACATAAACTTTAATCTTCATCACTGGAAAGGAATAGAATTTAAGCAATGGATTTTGCAGTCATTGGATTGACAGTCAACATTTAGATTGTAAAAGTCAATGAATCTCCTGTGCGTACACTCGGGGCAAGTTTGCTAAATGTAAGGAGGGATTTGGCAGATCACATTGTAATCTGCTGCGATTGCACGTCTCACTCTATAAAAAAAAAAGCCTGTAACATGCACAACTCTAAAGGGTTAAGTAAAGATGGATCAAACTAAAGTTGATGGGTGTATGGCTAGTTTTAGACACATTAGACCTGGGACCTGACACAGGAAAGATGGATCAGTAATTTCATTATACAGTAAAATAAAAAAATGTTCTCTGCTTCGGCTGCACCTGAAACAAAATATCTAATAGACAAGGATTTTGAGAAGTACCTTTAATCTAAATGAGCGTTTAATTTTGTTAGCAAAGAAAATATTAATGAAAAGACAATCTTTACTACTTGAATACATTTAAACATTTTAATATGAAATAAAATAGAAAGGGGTTTTTCGTTAAACCAATTAATTAAGGCAACACTGCTAGCTATCACGGTTTATTTTTTATTCATGTTGTAAGTCTTTCCTCAAAATTAATATTAGCAGGAAATAATCAGTCACTGCTGTGATGTAACTGGAAAGTCCGCTTATTTGACAGAAGGGCCACACCTGATGACTTTGCACTCTGGACTGAGATTCCATACAGTGATATTTGCATGGTGTTAGCTGGGGAGGGGGAGTTATTGTTGGTTCAGGTTAAATATGACAAGCTCATTGCATAGGTACAATAGGTAGATCCTCTTTTGAGTTTGAGCTGGTTACTAACCAACATACAAGTGAGGTGACTCATGTATGCAGTCGTGATATGTCATGTGGAAGACCTCCTGCATTCCTATGAGTGGTGTGCTGCACGCAGTTACCTTTCCTCATACAATGTTTCCTTTGATCAGACACATGGATGTGACCTGACATCGACAATGCAAATGAATATTCTTATGTCGGCCATTTTAGAATCTGAGTAAACAATTGCTGAAGATAAATTTCATGTCTTTATGACCTAGAACAAACATTTTAATTGGATTATCAACCCACAATCCCAAGACCGAAGAAATCAATTTCTGACTAAAAAAGTCACTCTGTAAGACAAAGTAAAGAAAGATAGTTTGCAACTTGTTCATCAAGAAGCTAAGTGATGATGTTGTGAGGATCCCGTCTGTACTGGTTACCGCCTGCTGGTGGCACTGTGTTTGCCCTTCCATGGGTTGGTTCCACAGTCACCAGCAAGTGGCTCCTTGCAAGTGTGGGCTGGGTTGAGGACACCTGCCTCGTTAGCCTTAGGGCTATATAGGTGTGCTTCATTCAGACACGCTTGCTGAGCATTTCTATGCCAATCCCTGTCTGAGCCTGGACCCCGGACTGTCACTCCTGATTTTTCCCCATTCTTCTCCTGAACTCTGGACACTCCTGAACTCTGAATTATTTGCACCTGTTAGTTCCTGTATTGTGAGTCCTCATTAAACCCGTCTTGTTACCACATACCTCTGTCTGGATGCAGCGTGTGTTGCCTGTCTGGTCACCCCCTCTGTCTTGGATTTTACTTTTTAAATGTTATAAAAACACACATTAACCAGGAAAATCTGACAAAGGTTCTAGTCTCCCCTACTATCTCATAGTTGCTGCTGGGTTTGTAGTGTAGTGAAACACACAAAAAATTTATATTTGTATATTGTATATAGCTGGCCGTGACATGGTGAAAAGTGTGTATATATCTTTAAGAAAAAGTATCATTACTTTAGGGCAGCAACCAGGGATGAGGTCATGTCTCCTCTTCCCGCTATTTTGACAAAGTTCTCTGCCTGGAAACTAGCCTAATCCTTCCTCTAGGCAGGGGTTATATAGCTAACTGGCTTACTGTTTTCTCCGATCTTTTGCCTTGGCTTCTGCCCACTGCAGAGCTTGGATCTCAGGGCTCCCACTTTTAAGAAGCTCTCCTACTCCTGTAGCCTTCCTAAAGAGTGTTCCCAGCCTGGGTCTGGGTAAGGATACCTCCACCTCTCACAAGGACTGCTATTCTTCTCTACTGGGTAAGAGCCATCAGCTACATTCCTGAGCAACTGGTTTGCATGTTTGGATTGTAGCCAATTGACTGTATTTACTCCTTTAGTAAAAGTGATCCCCCTAACCAGCTGTCTGGACATTCCATTATTCTTTGAGTGTAAGTCATATGAGAGAGTTGATCATAGAAAAATTGGACCTGGTTGCTCCAGTTTGTTACCCTGGGCAACACTACAGGTTAGTGCTTACTTCCTCTTGGGTAGAGCAGGACAGATAGTGATGGCAATTCCATAACAAGAAATAACCATAACTAGTCCTAGGAAAAATTGTGTGGCATAGACCTATATCATAGCTATATATCCCTGAATATATATAAAAAAGGCTACAACACACTGCTCTAATAAGTGGTTGCCAACTGAGTGCCAATGGTCATCAGCCAACCAGTCCCATTATATCCTTATGGGCAACCGCAGGTAGGACATGACCTGTCTTTTGTGCTTTGTGGTTTGATTTATTTTTTGGTCTCTAGCGCTTAAGAATTTCTTCAAGGTCATGAATATTGTGTAAACAGAATCAGTACCAGTATCAGTAAAACACAGTACATAATGTAAAAATGTTAATTTGCCCATGAAAATGCTGCCTAAAAAGAGTCTATATTATTCATAACACAAGTTGTCATCTGGGCACAACCAAAGTCCTGTTTACATCCTTATCTTGGTGAAGGTGAACACATAGGTCTGTGGGCCACCTCTAGAGGTATAATACATGGAGGTATCTGGCCACTGGAGTCTGTGGAAGGTAAGCATAACTTGCTTCAATCAAAGTAACATATTTCAATCTTTATTCGAAATAATACTCTAGTTAAGTGATAGATTTATGCATAATAAAGCAGTCTATTACCACAGGGCGGGCCTTTATATTCCCTTATAGCAAAAGTTCCCAAACTGCGCAGCTAGGGGGTTGAGGTAGGGACAAGCCAGAAACCAACCATAGAGGAATTAGCTGCACACAGAATGTAGAGTGCATGTAATGTGTGTGTCTGTGTTTGTCTCTATGTGAATGATGTATGTCTCTGCATGAGTGTAGTATGTGTGTCTCTATGTGGATGATGTATGTCTCTGCATGAGTGTAGTGGCTGTGTTTGTTTCTATGTGAATGATGTATGTCTCTGCATGAGTGTAGTGTGTGTGTCTCTATGTGAATGGTGTATGTCTCTGCATGAGTGTAGTATGTGTGTCTCTATGTGAATGATGCATGTTTCTGTATGATTGGTGTAAAAATGAAATAAACTTGTATTTCAATAAAGGTTTGAGAGCCATTTCACACTAGTACTAGAACACAATACTACAATCCAAACACAGCTAGTACAATGCAAACACAGCAAACACAGCATGGAAAGTTTGTAATCAGTTTGTAATCATTTCTATGTCAAAGTAGATCTATACTGGAAGAAAAAAAATGAATACATGGAATTAAACATTTACTAAACTAGTACTGTCAGGTGAATCATTTGTCACCAGTCTTGCTGTATCAGTCTATTTTCGGTTCTAAATCATTGTTTTTAATGTTGAAACAGATCTAAAAACTCAGCCAAAAAACTGAGCATTGTTAAAGCAGTGACATCTTCTTTACCAAGCTCCTTTATGGAGCTTTTCCATTTGCAAAAGAAAAACATTTCAAACTATCCCAGTTGTAGTACTTTGCTGGCAAGCTTGGAAGAATTTAAAGTATATCATATTTTTCGGACTACAAGACGCTCTTTTCCACCCCCAAAATCAGGGTGAAAAGTGTCTGTGTCTTATGGTCCGAATGTGCGGCCACCCGAGGCCGTGGGTGATTGCAACTTGGCTCCCCGCCAGCTCTCCCGGCAGATGGGACATCTGCACACAGCTGGATCTCCCATCTGAACTGTATTGGCTATATTTGCAGAGCTCCACTGATATAACCAATGCAGAGTGTGTGGGGAAAGCTGCACTCATGCTGGCAGTTTCCTCACACAGCCGCAGAGGGGAGACCAGAGTGCACATTGCCCCACTAGCCCCCCTCCCTACCCATGTATGAGGAATATAAGATGCTGTGAAGTGTGCTCTCTAGTGACACTATTTTTGTGGCTGAAATGTGTTACTGCAAGGGATTTTTTCCCTAATTCATTTGAACACATTAAATATTTATTTTTCTGGTTTTCCTGCTCTAACTGGGTACGTCTTATGGTTAGGTGTGTATTATAGTCCGAAAAAATACAGTAATTGATTATGTAAGATTTCAATAGTTAAAGTTGAGAAAAAGAGAAAATTATTACTTAATGTACAGAATACAATAATCTAATATATGCATAAAACTAGGTACTTTCCAGAAGCAACGTTTTTACTCTGACAGAATTGCTGCACATTGTAGTAAACCCTTAATATTAAGCTTAGTAGAAACAACAAATAAAGAACCCACTCATTGCACACAAAGATGTGTCTACTGCATGACCTACTGTACATCAGTTATTTGGAAAATCATTGGAAACCACCTGATTCTTCATGTCTACATGCCAACAAACTATAAAGAGGAGGAGCTTGACAATGGAGGATCATTTCATGAGTTACAGTCTGTTTTGGATAACAAAGTTTGATGAAACAACAACATTGCGTGGAAGCCACTACCATACTTACCTGTGTAGATACACTTGATAATAACCAGGGGTGCACATAAGCAGTACGCTGGTATGCAAATTGGTCTAAAAACTCGCTCTGCATACCTTTGTTGTCCTTTCTAAGTGCCCTTGGGGACTACAAAGACAGGGGACAGATTCACTAAGCTTCCAGCCCCTCCTTCCTGCTGTGTGAGTAGCAGTTCTTGTGTTGTGCTCAGCAAGTGCCGGTGGCTGAAGCTGATATTGCAGCTTGAGTTGAGATTACAGCTCCACACATTACTATCATTTAAACAATACTGAAAAAAAATTTATTGCCAAAATTCTTTGGTAATTTTTATTGTTTTTATTGTTAAACATATACAATTTATGTCACTTGGAAAATGGCAGCGAAGCTTTAATAACTATAAAAAGTTGCAGTTAGGGGGGTCAAATTGGGAATATAATATTATATATATAATATAGTATATATATAATATATATATAATATATTACTAATATTTGGACTTAAAAGAGTGTTGGAGATCTGGGGGATGAAAGTCAGTGTAGGCACATGTATGGTAAAATCTGAGAAAAGTTACACTACTGAGATATATAATGAGATCTGGGGGTTCAAATGGTGATGTACTGTGAGAGTTATATTTGACCCAAAGCCAGCTGGTGACCTGTGGATGGAGACAGGTAATTGGAGGATAAATCAGGAACAGGGAGGTCTATCTGCAGCAAAATCTACCACGCAGAAAGCTGACGCAGAGGACAGTGAGGTAGACCACCCTACAAATGGGGTGAGTACCAAACATTATCTCCTGGTACTCATCTGAGGAGCTCACTAAAAAAGTTATGTGCACCCCTGATAATAACCATATATTCCATATATTCAATCCAGGTCACATCGTTAGCTCAAAATGAAAATGAAGTGGCTCATTAAAGGCTTTAACTATATGGATAAATCTGATCATTGTAAGCACCCATGTTTAAAAGTCTCTGCTCTCTTACTCGTTTGCTCACATTTTTGCTTGGTCTCACAAAAAAAAAGTCTTGCTGGCTAGATAACAGGTCGTACAAATATTTTACATGGGTGAAATATTAAACTCTTTTAATTTTTAAAACTTATTGCACTATTGTTCTGACAACAGTTCTATTTTAATTCCTTGTATGTTACCATATTAGAATGGGAAATTTGTATGAAACACAAACATATCCATTTCCTCTGCTGGGATTTGTGCATGATATCATAGGATTCTTACTGTAGTCTCCTTAGTAAAGTACACATAATTCTGTTTTGACAGGGAGTGTAAATCAATATATTCAGGTTCATAAGGGATAAATAAATCCATACGTATATATATTTTTTTATTTTTGGAACAAATTAATAATCATGTTAGTAATATTCATAACATCTATAATAACAAACCACACTACTATGAATTGTATGTAAATGAATTTACCTCAGTCAGGCAGATACAGGGAATGTATTCTCAATTGTATCCAGCAGGTGGCAGCAAATCATTGATAAATTGTGCAGTTTTATTTTACTAGTAGTTTGAGAAACTCCTATCAGGTTTTAATTGATTCAATTTATATAATAAAATATAAGAGATCACTGTACCAGCATTTTAAAATGAAAGCCAAACTTTGTTATTTATTTACATTTTTGCAGTTGTTTATTTTTTTCCTCAAAGATAAAGTTAAGTAACACATACTGGTCTTTTAATAACCAAAGGAGGAATAGCAGATGGTTCTTCTATTTTCTTTGTCATTCTGCTCTCTCCAAGAGCACAAAGAAGTTCAAACAAATCTGCAGTTTCTCATTATCTCAGACTGCAGCAGTTCCCAACTTGCAAGATAATAAGTAATATCTTTTCCATAGACAGCATTTAAAGGTCCCCATACATGGATCGATTTTTCACGTTTGAGAATCGAGTGCATACCAACCAGAACATTGTTATTGCAGATGTGACATCAGATCGTTGATCGATTGCATGGGAATCAACCTGTGTATGAGTACCTTAACCTCCCTAGCGCACCGCCCATATCGCGCCGTTTACAACGGCACGATATGGGCGATCAAGGCAGTGTACATAGTACACTGCCCGCCGTTTCCGGCATCCCGCCGGAGCTCTACGCGCAGCTGTTGTCATTACTGACAACAGCTGCGTGGGAGAGAAAGCCGGCGCTCCTCCATTAACATGGAGGTCTATGGCACCGCCCCCCCGCCCCCTTCCGCGTCACGGAGCCGCCAACCCGGAAATGCTACAGCGATGTAAACAATCGCCGCAGCTTTCCGGGGAGGCATAAAGTCTCACCATCGGCGGCTTCCCGGGCGGTTGAGGCGAGCCTAAAGCTCGGACGAGCTAGGCTCGTCTCAACCGCTAGGGAGGTTAAGGATCACAGCTACTTCCACTACATCTGATGTCACATCTGCAATGACAATGTTCAAATTGCTTATTTTCACTCCATTTGTGTTATATTTTTTACTCAATGGGATAGAATGTTCTCATATATTCTGCTAGAATATAACATTCCATAATTTGTTTCCTTAACCTCCCTGGCGGTTCACTGAGGTGCAGATTTCTGTACCAAAAGTGATACA
>CM070039.1:35657202-35667222 GCA_036250615.1 Ptychadena robeensis | reverse complement strand
ATTGGTACTTCTAGTGCCATTCATGAAAACATAGATTCCTGGTGGTAGGTCCGCTTTAAGGGAATAGGTTTTATTTAATGTGACATTTAGATTTGTGATGATATTGTTTTTTAATGTGTATTTGTAAACCAATCCCATATTTGAGATGGTTTTGTATTTAATAAAGACTATTTTATTCTCTGTAAACATTTAGTTTAGCTGTCATATACCATAATGGTAAGTGGGCACTGAGAAGGGCCACCTTGGAGGTAGTGTTTTTTTTCAATTGAAATAAGGTTTAAAGCTTGAACACAATAAGATTTGCCACCACCACCTGTGGCACGCGATCAAAAATGCGGTGGCCCGATCGCACCCTACCACAGATGTGGGGATGAAGCCCATCAAATACATAGCACGGCGATGAATATCGCGGACGATCACTTTAGTGAGGACAAGCCCTTACTAGGTGTATAAACAGCTTGATTTAATCATACATACGCTACTGAATAACCCTTATTTAAGAATACCCTAATGAATTGTTCCATCATTTATTGTGTACACAGCTCATGTCCTTTAAATAACTACAGAGAAACAATAATATTTTGAGAGGTTGCAGTTAGAGGAGTGAAATTTGGATTCTCAGTGTTAAAATACTAATGCCCCAAAAATTCTGGGGGGTTCAAAGTCAGAGAACACAAGGGTAGCAAAATCATGCTTTCCAATGAATTGGTGCACTACTATTTGCATTGTTTTTTCAAACTATAGTTTGAAATGATAGTTTCCCTCCTGCTTTTAAAATTTCCCTAAGCATTTCCTCTAAAGTGTTCTATATGTTTTATAATTGCTCCATTGCAAGTTAGAGTTTATTCCAGTAAAAAAAAAAGTTCTCTATTATTTTAAGAATATTAGTCAGTGTTGGTTAGAATATTTGATGTTATATATCACAAAATAAAATCATGCAAATGACTATGTTGTGCACTATAAAGGAAATCTGCTTAATCAGTAAACATGCACAGCAGCAGATGGCTGGCTGAAGCCCATATGTACAGTATCCTAGCTACCTTGAAAACCTTTCATCCTGACAATTCTTTTACAAGATGAAAGCAAGGATCAAAAAAATTTTCGTCTCAAAACGTCCATACCTAACAATACACAGTAATTAGATATTTTCAGGTGCGTAAATACAGTTACAAAAAGCTCATTCACACCATCATCACCTAAGGCTGTGAAATACAATAACAATTCAAATGAGGTTCAATGAGTTTATATATGAAAATATAACATGATACATTTAAGTAAGCTGCTGAAGAGCATTAAAATATGCTTTTATGAATAAAAACTATTTCAGAAAGATCCTCATAATATTGCACCCCAAATTTCTTTAAAATTGCAGATCAAGTTTTTTTTTTCACTTTTCACTTCAGGTTCCCCTCACATCATATTATGTTTGATATTTCAGGAAACTTTTACCTTATTAACATGCACTGTTGACCACACATTATTATTGCTTAATCATACACAAGCTTTTAATTCTAATAATTAAAAAAAAATGGAAAAAATATACAACTATAGAACAGCTTTCTATCGTCAGAAACAGCACATCAATTTTGGTTAAATACTTATTTTCAGTCACTGATAACAGAGCAGAAGTGTTTCCATTACAAGAGCTCACCACCAGCATCATGTTCTCCATCGATGGCTCCTCCTCAGCAAATTTCTAAATTGTATCTTTGCCACAACTGTTCTTTAACTTTCTTCTATCTTTTCCTTGTGCTAGCATCAGTATCTTTCAAAAATTTGTTTCTGAACATTAATTTTCAAAATGTAGCTGTAATGCACGTGGGCATACAATCACTACCAACACCAGATATCCAGGTAAAAGGCTTTATAGGGTTATCCAGAAAACAAGCAAGAAACCAAGAAAATAACAATGGGTCATAAGCCAAGTCAGTCTAAAGCAGGGTACAGACGTGAAGATATGGGACAGATCAATGACCGTTTTGAGTGCCGTGCGCGCTGACGGCCATCTATCTGACCCATATGATATGCGGCCATCGCTGTTTTCAAATCAATCCCGCTCAAAAAAAAAACAGCCATATCAGAGATGACCGTTAAATACGGCTGATGTCTGTTGCTTTACATGGAAACGGCGGGTCTCCATGTAAAGCATCAGCTGAGCTAGGGAGAGAACAGTGGTGGAGTTGGAAGACAGAAGTATTTTCTTTCGAGGAAAAACATCCATGTCCAGCTAACATTTCCACATAAAACACAAAAAAATATACAAAAAATTAAGTTTGGTACCAAAACAACACCACCCCACAGTGAAGCATGATAATGGTTGTTTGCGTTTCCCAAAACCCTTTAGCTGCTAGAAGAAAAGTTTTACCTTTCAGAATGACAATGTCAACAACCCCAAGTATACATACAAATGGAGAATGACTTCAACTAATTATAATAGAAAATCAGAGGGGATGATCTGAAGGTAACTGTGCACAAGAGATGCCCTCTTAATATGACCAAATGGCAAGAGTGGGCAAATGCTGCTCACCTATATTGTGCCATGTTGACTCCTAACCAAAAAGACTGAATGCTTTCATTAAATATTTTTTTTTTATCAGGAGTGTTTATACATCTTGTAACCATTGTGGGTGACACCTTTGGTGATCTGCTGTACTTCTGTATAGTGAAGAGCAGCATAGGCAATATTTAAATTTACAATATTTCGTGTATAATTCTACTTATATTTGATTTGATATTTGCAATTTCGAATATTCGCCAATATATAATCACAAATATTCGCAAAGCATTCACATTTAAAATTAATGGTAACATGCTTATGTTCGAATATAAATATATATTTGCAATGCATGGCCGTAAAGCTTCCTGGTGCATAATATGGCGAATATTCACGAAATTTGCAAATTCTCATATAGCCAATATTCGTCAAATATTTTTGCAATTAGAATGTTCGAGCTCAACACTACTTCTGTATCTACATATGTCTCATCTCAAATCTGGGATAATGAGGAGGGGAACTGAGGGTATTTGGGTTTCAGTTTTCTACAAAGAGAATAGAGTTCATAGGAGTAAAATTAAATATTTCTGAGGCAAATTACAGAATGTTTGGTGTTCAAGTGATACCGTTTATTGACTAACTGAAGTCATTAAAGAAGCAAATTTCAATTGCAGAACTGCAAAGAATGAGGCTCCTTGCTGATTTCTGTTATTACAACAATCATTTAAGTATTCCTTATGTAATTTTTATATTTCCATCAGTGTAAATGCACAAGCATAATTCAAGGGAAATCAACTTTTTAGTTTCTATTTAGTGGCTCGCAAACAGCAAGTTTGGAATTTTAAAACAGAGCTCCTTATGCTTCAGAATGACCAAAATGTACACATTTGCTTGTCCTGAACTTTTTTTCATGATTAATGACAAAGATTGATGAGTTGCTAATGCAAAAAAAATCTTTACTTGTTAAGTCCTCAGAAACAAAAGACTATCGACAGCAAATAATTGTTTTTCATAAAAAAGGGTTTCAAATGTCACCAACTGTCAAATGACAATTTGGTTCAACAACTGGGAAGCTTTCATATTTGCTCCTTTACATATTTGTTGCAATCATGAGTTAATCAGCTGCATCACTGTAAGACTTTACTGCTTCACTAATGATATCAGACTATGTTCAGTTTCTACTCGTTGGATAAAATGGATAACACATTTGATTGAGGTATCACTGATTTATCCAAGAAGATCTATGGGTAGCAGCTGCATCATTACACTCCAGAGGACTGACTGTACTGCCGCAGCTCTCCCCCTGCTCTCCTCCTCTCCCCACCTGTATTGGTTCAGCTGCTGTCTGTGCAGTTTTGCAGTCATACACTGAGCATCAAGTGATTTCCGCACAGTCTCCAACCGGAAAAAATGAGGGATCCGCAACCTGCAGAGAATTCTGCTCTGCAGAAAGATGGATTTGATCCCAAGGCAAAAGGTAAGGATGCAGAAATAGCTACCATACCTTCTATACCATATGTGTATACATTGCTCATTTATACCCATGCAGTCATGAGGCCATTGTATGTATATCTATGCACTGTATGGTTCAAAAAGGACAATAGAATACACAATTCTTTACAATCAGAAGAGCAATCTTTCTAATGCCCTTGTGTAATAATAAAGCAAATATAATTAGATGCTTTGTCTATCTATCTATCTATCTATCTATCTATCTATCTATCTATCTATCTATCTATCTATCTATCTATCTATCTATCTATCTATCTATCTATCTATCTATCTATCTATCTAATCATTATTCATCTGTAATTTATAATTTCTTTATTCTCCAATCCATCCGTCAGTCTAGCTGCCTTTTCTATATGTCCATCTTTCATACACATAATCGGTCACAATACCCTGCTTCCTCTGCATAGAGTATGTGTATTATAATGAACACAGGCTGCCTTCCTGACACACAATAGGTGTCACGCTGCTTTCTTTTCACACACAGACAGATGGCACCAATCACACAAGCTGTGCAAGGCATTTAAAGAATATCACCAGTTGCCTACAAGAGTACAGTGTTAGTAACCTAGCAGTAAATTACTACTGATGTAACCTATCTTGGTTCACACTTTATTACATTCTATTGTATAGATATATAAAAAATAATTGGGGTCAGCTCTATATCAGCTCCATCTAAGTGTGATTGGGGTTTCTGATTTGACTCTCTTATGGGCACTTACTATATTATATAATTAATATGGAATGTTATAATTTTCACTATTTTTGTTAAACTTCTATTATTTGCATAAATCAATGAGACGTGTTTTTCATAACATTGTGGGATTGTAGGAATAAGTCTATGTGAACACAGTAAGTGTGACTTCTTTGTTGCATAATTGAGTGGTATGATATGCTGTAGAATAAAGGAGGCGATGATGGTTATGTTTACGTTCTGCAATAAGGATAGATATGATGATATGGTGTGCAGTCAAGACTATATAGTCCACACCAAGTACAAGGAGCGATGATGTGGTAGGAAGAATGGCCATAGCAGAAGTCTGCCCAGTGTAGTAAGTGTGCCATGAGAGATGTGTTATTGGGAGGGGGGAGTACAGACGTATATGTTGACGTGTGAGGAGAAAATAGATCTGCTATGGTGATGCTGGGGGCAGCGGAGACTGAGGAAGATGGATGTAGATGTCTGATTATGATGTGTGAACCTGCAGTGAGTCACACTATACTGGTGTGAAGAGCAAACTTAGCAGGCAGCATGGAAGATTAGAGATGGATCATGGAATACTTTAGAGATATACACAAGGATTTTTGTAATAGAAATCTTAATGCCAGGGAAGCATGTGTGATCAGGGATGGGAGAAAAGGCTTCAGAGTAGCAGCATACCAACAGAGTAGAAATGGCAGATATGTGTTCGCATGTATTCTGACGACTATGAGTAATTATTGTCAATGTTTGTGTAAACCAGAAATGCTGATAAATGTCTGTGATGACATAAAGGTTTTGTTTGCATAGATCGCAAGTATTACCAAAGAGCTTAAAAGTGTTGCATTAAGGCCTATATAGCCAAACTGTATATGAAGCACTGAATGAATGGCTGCAATGCATGTCCTTATCATAAAACCTTAGTGCAAACACGCAAACCCTTGTTTTAGAATCTTATTAAAGCTGAACTCCACCATTACTTTCAGTATTCCAAGTTGTAGGGACTCAACTCCTGCGTCAATTTTTTTAAATCTAGATTTATTTTAAAAGAGCCCCCATCCCTTTTGGATTTCATGTGCAGGTATTACAGAGGGCTGTGTGCAATTACCAATCCTCCACAGGGACATTTATCTATCATCTTTTCTATTTGCCAGTCCACTGCTATATGGCCCCCAGCTCCGGATTACTGAAATTATTAAGAAAAATCTATCCAAAGCTACATTAGGGGTCACAGCTGGGGAAGTTAATACAAAGTGTTAGGAACTAAAAAGAAAGGGATCAAGGTCAAGGTGTCAACAAACTATCCTTGGGGGGTCAACCTTAGCAGCACAGCCGCATTGTTAACAACACCAGCCCTGTTCACAAACAGTGCATTGACCAATAGTACCAGAGAGACTGTATGGCAACCTTTTAGGGACACAATATCCGATAATAGTATTTTCTAAATAGTTTTTTAATTTATAATTATGGTAAGTAAACTTATAGAAATTCACCCGCAAAGTGGCAGATCACAAAAAGTCATAAAAAGTGAGGTCAATGATTGTTAAAGCATGTATTCTGCAAAAGTCAGCAACATTGCTAATTTGTTACTGCAGTGTTCCAAACTTCCTCTTTTTTAGTTCCAGTGAAGGGACATCTTGGTTCTTCATCATAGCAAATATATTGGACAATTATATGCTTCCAACTTTGTTGGAACAGTTTAAGGAAGGCCATTTTCTTGTCTTCATTATCTAAGTGGTAGGTGTACTGTACTGTACAGCATTACATATGCCCAGGTAACTATAATCCCTACTCCATAGAGCCATGGTTTCCATGCACTAATGATGGCCAAGGAGCCCGAAACAGCTGCATGCAGTTTGGAATAAATGGCTCTGTACCATAAGGCTATATTTGCACTGTACACCAGCAGTTCTGGATGTGCATTTGGCTGATGGGGCGAAAACGAATAATTTGCATGGCTCCTCCCACTGCCCTGAAACGAGGGTTTCTACCTAAACTTTTGGGATTTGTGATGAATTGGGCCATGTAAATACCTTCTGTTTTAATAAGGATTGATTGTGCTATGAACTCTGGCAGAAACATCTGGCAGAAGTAATATTTTTTTTTAAATCAAATCCTTTAATTTAAGGAATGATCAAAATTGAACATTGTGATTAATAATCATCATACTTCTGTGTCCTGCATATAGTTTGTGCTTATCTCATTTAATAATGATAGAATTTTATTTCTCTTAGACAATTAATAATAGAATGTTCACCGTTTAGTGTCCAGCTATCAAAACACAGGCCTGTTGACCAAGGAGAAAACTCTGGATACAGAGATCAAGAGATTGCTGATAATGAAACCCAGCACCCCCCTCATAAATAACTGACCATGACAAAATGGATAGACAGCAGCAGCTGTCAGACATGAACTGTTCTTACAGGTTTACCTTTTATGGAACTCTGAAACATTTATTGTAGAATTGGTCCTAAATTCATACTTCAGTTAATGTCAGCCCTCTGTAACTCTATGTGATCATTTGCCATAGATATAGGAATGTGGTAGAAGTGGAATCAGGCCTGTGTCATATCTAGAAAGCCAGATTGTCATTCCCCACGTTTGGGATAAGCTTAACCACCCATGATTGCCATCTATCCATACTGGAACTGATAATGTGATTGTGTTCAGTGTCACATGTATTTCTAGGGAAATATGACAGATCTGCATTTTAATGTATATAGCTGCCTGAAGAGATGTTACCATAGTGTTGCACTGTTATTTCTAGTTAGGTTGTTCCTTGTAACCTTTTCTTTTATAGGAATAGCTAGTGAAGAGTCCTCTAGCTTTCTTGGGAGGTGACAGCAACAATACAACCAAGATTGTACAATGTATGTACACACCCCATCCAATTCAAATTGTTGCCCAGTGGCTGGGACTGGAACTACAACTGTGACAAAGGGAACAGGACTGGAGGGGGTTGTGACAAACAGAAAATCAATCAAGCTATGATCAGACATTGTTGATCGTTCAAGTATCTGATTGGTTTTCTATGTTTTCCAATGGATTTTCATCTGACTTGTACTATGAAGCATGCACACAGGGCTAAGGAAAGGAATTGAACAGTTTTGAATCTATTACATTATGTGGTGGAAAAACCATCTAACTTTAAAACGATTGACTTACTACGATCGTATTTCAGGCAGAAAAATCAAATGTAATGTCCAAATTAAATCCTCTGCTGTTTCACTTTTCAATAATTCTATTTACAGACCAACTTTGCCAAACTGACAAAGGTGACAGTATCATGCTTAAAATTTTAGAGCTAATAGGAATGACTCATTCTTCCACTAATATTTGTAAATGCAGACTGCACAGCTAGGTACTTAAACAATACACATTTGTAGCAACAAAATCTGAATAAAATACTTGAATTAAATGATACAGAATTGTGTGCTAGCACTATACATACCGTTTTCCCTGTTTCACAAGCATGTTTAATGTTGAGGCTTGGCAGTTTTTGCTTATACAACTTTAGTTTAACCACTTTATTGTACTTTACTGACTAAATTACATTTTTATCATTTAATTTCTAAAAAAAATATAGGTTAAAAAACAGTTGTCGGAATATCTCACATAATATATAGCATACATATATAACATTACATATTGGCATTTGTAATTTTTTAATTAAAGGGTTCTCTTTTAAAATTTTACAAATATACCATATTTGTGACTTTATGTTTAAGGGCCCTTTCATACTATAAGCGCTGTGTTGCGTTTTTATAAACGCATGCATTTTTATGGTACTGTGTGTTACGTTTTTAAAAACAAAGCGTTTCCACATGCGTTTTTTATAAAGCACTGCTGTATGGATTTTTGATTTTCTAAAATACGCAAACGCAGATGTAATATGAAAAACACATGTGTTTCTGTATATATGCACCCTAGAGCTTCTGACGGCTCCGTCTCGTCCAACACTTTCTTGTCAGTTGTGTAGTTGAAGAGATGGAGCCGTCAGATCCTCGGCAGCAGCACATACTGTTCTGTGCTGTCCCAGGGATCTGATAATCTAAGCTGGCTTCACTGAAGCAAGCCGGCCGATGTCACATCCCAATCTGCATATGAACTCCAGCTCCCCCCGCCGCCCCCCGGGGGGCATGGGGGGGCGCAGGACATTCACATGCAAATTTGTCTATCTTCAAAGAGCACATCTGAAAAATCACCCCCAGTGTCATTTCAAGATGTGCTTTTTGAAGTTACCGTATTTTTCGGCATATAAGACGCACTTTTTCACCCCCAAAATTGGGGGCAAAAAGTGCCTGCATCTTACACGCCGAATGTGCGACCCCCGCGACCACTCACGGAAATCAGCTGGGGGAGCTGGAGAAGCTCTCAGATTTGAGATGTCTAATTTCCTAAAAGGTAGATGCAAGTTCATCTATACTTTTAGGAAATGAAGAGAAAAGTATAGATAAACTTGCATCTACCTTTTCTCTTCTGTTCGCGGGAACAGCAATCACTCCCCACGGACACAGCACAGTGAGACGTGACAGATCGGCACCATCTCCTCCTCCTGTGTACAGTGTAGAGATGACGTCGTGTAGCTGAGAGTTTACTGCTGCTAGTGACACCTGCTGGCTGAATTGGATATTGCATTCACTGAAAATATTGCATTATCCCAATTGATGTGAAAACGTATTAAATCTTTTTTTTTTCTGGTTTTCCTGCCCTAAAATACGGTAACCCTTTCAGAGGGTGCCAAATGGCTTGTATTGGATACAGTGATAACAAAACAAAAACAAAACACATTTCCAATTGTAATAAAAATGTTGTTATAAACAAACATAAATACTGTTTAGAAATCTTTCATACCAAATAAGTATTCAAGAGATTTCATCATTCAAATGATACATTTTATAAAAAAAATTAAATGTACTTTTCTTATAATAATTGTGTGTTTCAAACATTATTATATTCAGGATGTCTATTAGAACCTTGTATGGCCATGTTTTTGGAAGTTACAGGCCTACAACATAAAAAAAATTCCATCTATGGTGCCCTTTTGGTACAGAAATCTGGACCTTGCAAGAGCGCTAAGGAGGTTAATATGTTTTAAGTCTTACAAGCATGTTACATAGCTTGTCCACACCCAGAGCTTTGTGTCCTGACATGTTGAAAAGCGTGTTAAAGAGCAGACTTGAAGCCGTCGTAGAGTGTAAAATAAAAGTCACAGCATGCAAAATGTCCAACATACATTGTGATTGCATTGAATTGGTGTTCGCGTTCGCACATGTTCGCGAACATATGGCGAGTTCGGTTCGCCCCCTATCTTTTA
>CM070039.1:35645323-35657102 GCA_036250615.1 Ptychadena robeensis | reverse complement strand
ATGTTCAAATCCCATTGACTATCATTGTAGAAATCCTTCGTGCGGATTTATTGCGTAAAACATTTGTTTCTTGGGAGTTTTGCCATGGATCCCCTCTGTCATGTCATTGTCCAGGTGTTAGTCCCCTTGAAATAACTTTTCCAACACTATTGTGGCCAGAAAGGGTCCCTTTGTTTTTTAATGTTCGCCTGCCCATTGAAGTCTATGGGGTTCGCCGGGTTCGCCGGGTTTTACGGACATTTGCGGAGGTTCGCGTTCGCCGTTCGCGAACATCAAATTCCGGGTTCGCGCCATCACTAATTCTGACTTCACGATTACCCAAAATAGTGCCTAAATGTTGCATTCCCCAGGCAGTAGACCATGGTCATAACATGGGGTTTGGTTGTCAGTGTCTGACTACCATATCTCAACTGCTCATGTAATGTGTGCAATCTCTGCATACAGCGGAGCAGGTGCCAGCTGACGTGACCATCTGAATTGAAGTATTTCTACTGATTTCATTTTAAAATGTAATTACTTATAAAGAGATATAATGAACTGGATTAAAGACAATTGTGTGTAACAACGACCTAGCTGTATGCATGTGTTTGTATTTTGAAGGTCAATGCCAGCAAATCCAACAACACTGCTCAATTCAGTTTTTGCAGTATCATGCAAAAATAAACATTTATCCTTTATATATGAGATGAGTCAATCTTGATTCTTTAAATTTACCACTGTCATACATATTACATGCAGAGTCTAATGCAAACTGAAGTGCACAATTCTGTGCTATTAAATGTATGGACTAAATGAATCCACATAATTCAGTGAAGTGCACAGTCCTGGCACACAATCTTAGTGCTATTGATTATGATAGAAATATGGTTATGCAAGTGCAAGGGAGAGTATTTAGGGAGATGCCACCATCTTAAATGGAAACTCATTCTCAAATTTTAGGAGGCCTCAGACACAGGGATTGACAGTGCACTTGTAATCATTACCTAATGACCTAGGTACTACACCCAGAAGTAGACACTCTCCCACTGCACTCCATGGTGTAGGTTCCTGAGACCTTATGAAGTTCTTTACATTTAAAAGGTGGCATTTCTCATCAACGGATGGTTTGATACCATCAACCCATTTGGGATTGGGGATTCCTCCATCGAACATCTAAGTTTTAGGCCTGTGGCCACCAGCTGGTGCACTGCACCGTACTTTGTATTTATATATGTATGTTGTTTACCTGTGTAAATGGATGTTTTGGGTGTCCTATATGCACATGTTGTGACTAGACGGACATTCCACTAATAATAAATTATGTTTTTAGTCTAAATGCTACATGATCTGACTCACTATTGAAGCCGCTAAAGTCCCCATGCCCCTGCTTTAATACAGGGGAAATAGCTCTTTTTCTTTTTTATATTTAAATTTGGGATGTTGGCTTCATACCAATTTCAGTGAGGGAGTTTTTCTCTTTCTTTACATTTAAGCCAATGCTCTGAGACTGGCCACAGACAGCTATCTTCCCTACTCTTTGTTCTTTTAGCTAAGTATGGTCATCACAGGAAGAGTTCACCTCAACTCTTAAACTGCAGTCAAGGGTCTAGTTCAAAATGGGACCATCTGTCATAGGAATGGGCTATTAGTGGAAGTTTTACAGTAGGCTGTAAATAACTGTCCTCTAACTTTCTTATGATAGTTAAATGACACTCTCTCTCTCTCTCTTTTCCTATGGAAATCTACTGAATGCTGAAAACAACACATAAATCAAAACATAAAGATAGGAATATTTAAGGGGTTGACATTCCAGATACAGCAAACTCTGTTGAATAAAATAATTTTCCTGAATTTTCTGCAGACTCTGCAGGATAGCTTTGCCAAAAGTCCTCACTAATTAAGTTGAAGCTGCTGAGGCTCCGTGATGCTGCAGTGCTGGAACACCCAGTATGTAACATCCTGAGTCTCTGCTGTACCCATGGTAACAGTTCTCATCCCATATGTTATATTTAGAAGAGGTCAATCCAATAGAACAGAATAAATAAATGGTGCGCTGAGGAAAAATTCTGCTTAGGGAAGAGCTGGCCTCACTATTCATCTTAACAAACTCTGGAGCTCTGCAAAAAGCAGATGAGAGTATAGCTGGTCCATTGCCAACTGCTGCAAAGTTATATTAATTCTTACTTACCTTGTCCCAACAGAAACCCTCTAAGCATTACAGGAGTCAAATCTTCAATGAAAATGCTGTTAAAAAAGATTAATGGGTAAAAAAAGTCAACTCTGCCATTCCAGTTGTTGGTCAGTTACTCAGTTAAGCCCCCCATACAGCTTTAGATCTCTCTGTCAGATATCCTTTAGATCTACCAACAACTATGTAGTATAGGGTCCTCTGCGATTGAACACAGGTAGACTTGATGGTTTAGAAAGTCCCTCATATTACATGGTTTTGGTAAAACGAAAGGAGATCTAAAGGAAATGTGACAGAGAAATCAGGTGTATGGGGACCCTTAAGCAGGGAACACACGGCTCGATATCGAAGCTGTCCAATATTGGAGCAGCAGAGCTGTCTCTCCAGCTCAGTCGATGCTTTGCATTGAGACCTGCAGTTTCCATGCAAAGTAACAGACATTGACCATGAATTACAGTCATATCCAATTTCCCTGTTTTCAAACGGGATTGATCAGTCCCGCTCGAAAACTGGGATGGTCGCATGGCGCACGTCACTCAAAGTGGCCATCGATCTGGCCCATATCTACATGTGTGTACCCAACTTTAGAGGTAGCCAAGTAAATAGAGTTTCTCCTTTGAGTTTTGGCACAATAATGCTCATCTGTCTGCCTCTTGGGTCCCTCATTTTTTTAATCACTTCTCTGTATATGACGTTTACAAGCTACAATATAAGAAGTAATGTAAATTAAAAAACAAAAAAACAAAACAGAGCTGAGTAACAGAATAATTTTTAAACCATAAGGACAGTCGCTATGAGTCATCTACTTCTAGGCATCAGTCAGCCCGTAAAACCACTTCCTGCTAATATATTTACATTTTGTGAGAAGTGTTATGTTTACATTTAAACAGTATCTTCAAGAGACGCTGTGGCCTCTGTTCTGTAATAAAGCATATGTTATTATGTGCAGTATCTGCTAAGCTGTAGAAAAGCATGCCTGTGGTTTTTTAAACTCAACTTGCAATGAGTAAAATGTCCCTCCTCGTTCCATCTCTTTGAGGATGTTGCGCTGCAGCAGGGGAGAAAATCTGATAGGTGAACGCCAGTGACAATCAGAAAAGACGTAATCATGCTCTGTATTCAAAGCTATGGCGAACGTTATTAAAAACCATAATCTGACGCCCTCCATTGGCCGCTTGCAATACTGCAGTAAATAACCCAACTTTAAAAACCTCTCATATGGGTCCAGGAAACAACAGGTAAGTAATTTTTTAGGATTGCAAAGCCAAAAATTTTATTTCATATTAACATATTTTTTTCCACTATTTATCCACTTTAAGACATGTTGAAGTGAGTGTTCTTCTCTGATATTCTATAATACATGTTGGTTTCACAATTTTCTCTTACATAATACTTTAAAGTCCATGTGTACAAGGCTTTTTACTAATTATGTTATAATATATGAAATATATTATTACATAATTAGCATACATATGTAATAATATTAATAGATTGAATTGATCCTCTCTAATGATAAAAAAAAAAAAGCCATTCTAAATTGTTATTCCCCAAGATATGCTACAATGCCAAAAAAAACTGGAGCATTTGCAGAAATGATCAGCTGGGGTTGAATGAAAAATGATCTAAGCCAGTGAACATTGTCTGTGTGTTTTTTTAATACTATTGCTTATTTCTGACCAACATGGCAAAGCATGTGACATCCCCAAAATATGTAATGACATGAAAATAAATCTGCAACAAAAATGTTCTGTTTATTTTGATTGCATTAAGGTGTCCATCTACGTCCTGACCAGCGCTCGTTAGATGATGCTTTCAAGAGCAGCGCGGTAATGTCACAATGAGGTCCACACGTTGCGTTTGGACACCCACCGATTGGACAGGAATCAAGGAGCACCATCAATCCTTTAGATGGGCACCCTGATCACCATCCAAAGGAATGACGCAGGATTTACGGGCGTGTCTGTTACCTTCTTGACAGACCTGTCTTCAAGCAGGATGGATTGATCCCGCTCAGGCATCATTCCCTCTCAAAGACAGGTTAGATTTGTTAATGGTATAGAGCACAATCGAAGGACAAAATGCACGATTGTCCTCTAATCTGTAAAAAATTGAGCCATAGATGGACACCTTTAGAGATGGGTTATTCTGCTCAGCCAGCCAGTAATTGGCTCAGAAAAAAATATAACAAAATTGTTTTAAATGTTTGGGCTAAAGTCTCCATGTAAATGATAACTGCTTAATCTATATACTAGATGCCATTATGAATGTCAACCATTCTACAGTTCAGAACACCTAGCATTACAAACTGTGTGAAATGTAGACTATGCGTGGTTGCAAATGTCTTTACATACATACGTTTTTCTATATTGAATTTTAGGTTTTCATCTCCATGATGCACTTCAAGTACCCAAACAAATCATCAGCAAAACCTTGTGTAACAATGCTCCTTCAGGTAAGCTTTTGTATGAACGTATTTTGTTGTTGATTGAACATGCTACAGCAGATTCAATTTCATTACATGTTTGAGATGGTTTTTCATCTATTTTTCATGTTGAGGTTGAAAATCTTCCATGTGGTAATACACACAAAAGACAGTGAATGGTTAACTGATCCCACTTTTGAGACATGGTATGAATTAATATTTAGAGAATCCAGTACATAAGTATTCACAGCACATCACTTCTTACACATTTTGTTATGTCTTTTGTTATGCCGTATTTCAAAATAGTTTAAATACATTTTACACACAAAACCCCATAATTATGTAGCAATGGGACCCTCAGGTCCTGCTGATAAATGATGTTTGGGTCTGGGCAGCAGCAAATGAGAGTTCTTTTGAGATGAAGTATAGATGCTTGAAA
Source organism: Ptychadena robeensis (assembly GCA_036250615.1). Taxonomy (NCBI): domain Eukaryota; kingdom Metazoa; phylum Chordata; class Amphibia; order Anura; family Ptychadenidae; genus Ptychadena; species Ptychadena robeensis. The sequence goes on along the minus strand of CM070039.1, from coordinate 35,652,074 downwards.
ACTTTATTTGGAACTTTGGCAACTCTTCTAATGGAGAGAGGGTGAAGGAGCAGGTATTTACTTGACCAAAACCAGCACCGGACTGACAGCAGGACACCTCTTTGGACACCTCTATAGACACCTCTTTTCTGACCCTTTAGCCTGACTTTAGCTGGACGCTTGTGCCTTGACCTCTAACCTTCTCCCAGCAGTTCTCACCTTCAACCCAGGCGATCTGTGGTATGGCCCCTTCTTGTGGCAGCACGATACCTCTCAGCAGATCCCTTCTTTAGAACCAGTGACAGGTGCTTCCAGAACCCCAGACAGACAGGCTTCACAGAGTCAACTTTCCAGCACAGTTCAGCTCCCAGAAGGCTTCCTGGGCCTTGTAGTGCATCCAATTTGAAAGTAGAGGTTCAGCTCTTTTGCTCAGGCAGACTTTAGAAAGTCTCTACCCTAGGAAACTCAGAGGCCTCTGAAGGTATATCTGGCTCACAGGAGAATGCAGGGACACAGGAACAACAGACCGGGATCCTTGGGTGACACAACCCAGACCTGAGTGAGCTGAACCGTTTTATACCCTTCTAACAACACCCAACATTCCAGAGGGATGAGAAAGTTCCCTCCAAAATGATGCAGATTAAATGAGCAAGTGTTGTTGTTGACTAGTCTAAAGGTCATCTCCAGGCAGATCAGACTTGATACATTTCCTGCCAAAATTTTGGAGGGAAAATGGACAAGCCTGCACCTGCCAGAGAAGACCAAGTTAACCCTTTACAAACTTAGCACTATCTCTCACCAGAGGGGTGCTACAATGACAAAGTGTAAAAAGGTTTACTTGAGGTTTTGGGAAATGTATTAATAATTAAAAACCTAATTTTATCATTCCCTAGTCCTAGAATATAGCATCATTTTGATGTGGCTTTGGGAAGTTTGCATCCCAGATAGATACATTTTTATCCTTATTCACTTTTTGCTTTATGGCTCATATGAGGTTATCTATTTTCAAAGTCCATTCCAAAGCAACATTAGCATCTTAGGATGCAGTGATGGACTTGTGTGTGAGATGGCTACCACTGACAGCCCTTTACAAACAGGGCCATTGCTGTTTCTGATAACATGCATGTTCTCTAACTCCTATTCCTTCACAAAACATTTCCTAAATCTGACCTCAAATCCCACCTACTGTGCATGATTTGTGGGATAGGTAGTTGATCCACACTGATAGGTAGAGAATAGAGATGGTCAATTATTTGGGTTAGCTGACTTTGTGATTTTTTTGCAAAGCCCCTGAACATTGGTATCATCACCAAAACTGTTGGAGATGTAGAGAAGGCTTGTGGGAAAATTAAAAAAAAAATTGCTATAGCACATGTAGTTTTTGCATACATTAAATGAAACTCGATATTTCAAGTTAAACTAGTTGACCCTGTAGGATGTCCCTGTGGGGGTAGACCAAACAACCAGCCTGAGGGGCCGCAAGGCATGTAAGTGTCATTCCTACCAAGCTAAGTGTGGAGCTAAGAGGAAAGAGAATTAAATGACCTCCCTAGCGGTTGAGACAAACCCAGTTTGGGTTCATCCCAACCTCCAAGTCAGGGGGCATCGGGTGCATCCGATACACCAGTCAAAAGCTGCATGTGTGGACTGGGGCGAGGGGAGGGCAGGAATTGTATGCAATGTACTTTGTGGGCGCTGCTCTAGGGAGGTTATTAATGTTATCCATGTAATGGACCAGCAGGGGAAACATTCATATACTATTTCATAAAATACAGGTCCCATACCCACTTTTGAAATGGACATAAGAGTTACATTGCACTGTATTAACAAGGAATTTACATGTAGATGGTAATCAGTATATGACATAAAAGAAGGGAAATGTTGGGCTGGCATGACAGGTATGTAAAGGGGACAGAAAGAAAGCAAAAATAAGTCAAAGAGTCAGTAGGATTAAATAATAACAATATTATGGAGGAGGGAGTCTTACCTGATTGGGTAGCAAAGCTGAATAAAGATGGGTTTCATTGTCTGATTGCATAAGGCTGGGCCATTTGTTAAGGTGTTGCAGGAGGTGATTACATTAAGGGATTTTCAGTCAGTCAGTTAGACAGCAGCAGCATGGAAAATTGCCTCCTTCCAGCCCGTTTGTAAATGTTCTGTTGACATGGATGTATTCATCATAGTGGCTCTGGCGGTTGGGGTTTTTGAAGGTGGACTGTGTCATTAATGTTAAAATGGTTGGGTGGGGTGGTCTCTGGGTGGCCTACTATGGTCAGTTGGGTCAACAAAAAGTGACCAATGTATATGTGGAGTGTTTTTAGGGATTAAATCGCCCCTGAGTCGGTAATGTTGTGACTGGGGGCCTAATATGAATCTGGTCTCCTATCAGTGGTGATAAGAACCTTCCATGTCTGGCAACCTTGTATTGGAGGAAAATATATATTAGTTCAGTGGTTTTCAAACATTTTGCTGTGTGCACCCCTTTCTAATATTTGACACCGTTCAAGCACCCCTTCGATTAAACTTCACATTTTCCAACTACAATAACTAAATACACATTTTCTGTATATTAGAAAATATCAATATTTCAGTTTTTAATAAAAACATTGCTTCCTACTAGTAATGGCCCGAACTGTTCGCCGGAGAACTATTCGCGGCGAACATCGCATGTTTGCGTCCGCCCATGTTTGCGAACATATGGCGAGTTCGGTTCGCCCCCTTTTAACATTGCAGAAACTTTGACCCCTGTGAGTCACAGTCAGCAGACATAATCCAGCCATTGAGCACCCTCCACCTCACAGACCTTAACACCCCCTATAACATATCAAGAACAGGACGCCATTACACATTCTGCTGAAGAAGGAGAGGAAAGAGAGCGCTGCTCTGCTTCTTGCTGGCTGCTGTCTGCATGCTGTGCTGCTCTGCTGCTGCTGCTGCTTGCTGCTGATCTGATCTGACTCTATAGGGACCATTAGACTAGGCAGTGTTCTGTGTAATTACCCACGTCCTACACTGAATATCCCCATCCATCACATCCATGGGTAATATCCATCTCCCCCAGGTCCTCCTCCACACTGACCATACAACCACCATGTGTCCACCATACTGACCATCTCCCCCCCAGTCCTCCACACTGACCATCACCACCAGTTGTCCTCCATACTGACCATCCCCACCAGTGCCCTCCACACCGTCCATCTACACAGTGTCCTCCCACCACCGACCATCAACCACCCAGTGTTCCACCATACTACCATCTCCCCCAGTTCCTCCACACGTCCATCTCCACCAGGTCACTCAAAATTAAAATTCACCCTTTTAAGCTGTAGGCAACATGGAAAGCAAATCTTTTACAGGTTTTTCAGTAAGGAACTTCACACCAGTGCTTTACCACCATTTGTTTAGTGCTCCTCCACTCCACTTCTCTATGTTCAATCCCATTGACTATCATGGTAGAAACTCCTCGTGCGATTTATTGCGTTGACAAAAAAAAATTCTTGGAGTGTTGCCCATGGATTCCCCCTCTGTCATGTCATTGTCCAGGTGTTAGACCCCCCTTGAAATGAAATACACTTCCCAACACTATTGTGGCCAGAAAGGGTTCCCCTTTGTTTTTTAAAGTTACGCCTGCCCCATTTAAGTTATGGCGGTTTGCCGGTTCGCCGGGTTCGCAAACTTTTGCGAATGTTCGCGTTCGCCATTCACGAACATCAAATTCCGGGTTCGCGCCATCACTACTTCCTACCTTTTTAGTGAGATGGATGGGCCTGCATTTTGGCACACAGATCATCAAAATGTGGTTGAATGGATGGTTTTACTCTCAAATCATTCTCCCCATTTAGTCTTTGTCGATGTTTGGTTTTCAACAATGTCAGTGCAGAAAAGCCGGCCTCCCATAAGTATGTGGTTGCAAAGGGCATCAACACTTTCAGTGCCTGCTTTGACAATCCTGGATACTCCACCACTGCTGAAGCCCAGAATTCCACGAGTGACTTATTTTTATAAAGTATGTTGTGTCTCCCATCAGATAGATCTTGAAATGAGAGATGTGGGATTGGAGGAGTGACATCAAAAGGATTCCGAATCCATATCTTAGACTGGTCCATAGGGGGGAAGTAAGTCCTTAGATTTTGGCTAAGCTGGTTGAGATGTTCAGTTATGAGGCCTTTGACATGAGTACTTAGTGCAGCTTCCCGGGATTGCAAAAATTCAGACAACAGTAGAAAGCACCCAGAAGACTAGTACTAAGGCCCTGCAGACTTGTCTGCCAGATACGCCAGCTTCTAAAGCCAGATGTCATCTTTCAAGAATGAAGACAGGTGAAATGGGTTATCAACAAAAAATTCCTGCACTTCACATCGGAGCTCAAAAATTCTTTCCACAGGATAACCAGCACACTTCTGTATGCATCAGAAGAGTTTCATGCTCGCTGCCCATTTCGTTGCATATTGTCCGGAAAATATGTGAATTTAATGGACAAGCTTTTATAAAGTTGACAATTTTCACAACGTCATTAAGTACAGACAAAAGTTAATCTGGCATGTTTTTCGTCACTCTTTCGTCTCTGTGAATGCTGCAGTGTACCCAGGAAACCGATGGGGCAACTTTTCGGATGAAAGCTACTGCTCCTTTGTGCCTCCCTGTCATTGATTTCGCCCCGTCTGTACAAATTCCAACGCAGAGCGCCCAGTTAATTTAATTTACTCTGAAAAAGCTATCCATCAAATTAAAAATATCTTCCCCGGTTGAATGGGTGACAAGGGGACGGCAAAACAAAAAATCTTCATGCACTGTGTTCTCAAATAAATAACGGACATAGACCAGATTAGATAGATTTGCTACGTCAGTAGACTCATCCACTTGCAGTGAGAAGAATTCGCTGTTTTGTATTCTGCTTATTATCTGGCTGAGGATGTCGACAGATATTGAATCAATGCGACGAGCCACAGTATTGTCGGAGAGAGGTATTTTGTCCAGCGTCTTTCCAGCTTTCTCTCTGAGCATACAGATTACTATATCTTTGGCAACGGGTAAACAAAGATTTTCTCCAATTGTGTGGGGCATACCTCTTTTAGCTATGCGGTAACTCGCCAGATTTGACGCTCTCTGAGCATTTTTGGAAGCCCCTAAGCCAGAATGGGAGTGGATAATTTTTTTTCTTCTGCAGTTCCTCCAATTTTCCATGAAAAAAACTTTCAGACATGTCTTGCAAATTGCTGTGTCTTGTTTGTAAGTGCTGAACCATGTATGAGGGCTTAAGACTGCTATTAGCTAAAACCTCACTGCAGACAACACATTGCAGATTTGGATTTTCTGCATCTTCAGTCCATGTAAACCCGAAACCAATGTAACTGTCGTTATATTTGCGTTTCATACTTGACTTTTTTTTACTTTCTAGTGTAGGTCTAAAGCTAGGAACACACGGCTCGATTTAAGCATACAATCGATGTAAGATCAGATGAAGAACCTCGATTTTGGTATTTTATCGATTGTACCGTGTGCGCTATAGTGTCATACAATCGTAGTACAATATCGATGTAGAAAACATTGATTATTGACTAAAATCGTCAATGCCATTGATGCCCTACAAACAGTAAACTATCACTTAATCGAATACAATTGTACGATGAAAATGAAAAAGTAGTACAATCATGGTACAATTTGACGATAATTTTCCAACTAGTCCGATCACTTGTCAATCGATGTAAAGCTCTTCATCGAACTAAAATCGTCGATTGTACCATGTGTCCGCGCTACGATTTTGGTACAATCGATGTAAATTTTCATTGATTTACATCGATTGTACGCTTAAATCGAGCCGTGTGTTCCTAGCTTAATTCTCTTCATCAGTACATCTCTGCTGGAGTTCTCTGTTCCCGCCTACGCCTCTTCACCTCGTTCGTTGTCCTCCAGGTCCATATATTCAAGGCCACTGCACATCTCCATAGAAGTTCTTCTTTAAAGTGCCAGTTTTTAACCAGATGTCCCTTTTTGATGAATTTAGTAAGCGAAAAAAATTACGTTACGAATGTACTATCACTTAGCGCCTAATGTGAAAGGGCGGGGCTATTGTGACGCAGTCGTGAAACTGCGAGATGAGTAATGCATAGGTTGTAAATTACAATTTGTAATGTGATTTTTTTCTCTCTCTCAGTGAATTTCTTTTCTCTCAAAATATGACATGTTAAGTTTACCCAGGATAAATACATAAAAATAATAAAATATATATTTTTTCCACCATTACAAACATTCTCTCGCGCACCCCTGGTGGTCAGACTGCGCACCCCAGTTTGGGAACCGCTGTATTAGTTGATATTTGTGTTATGTACTGATGTTATTTAAGGCCTTTGCCATTATGAATAACTTGTAAGTATACAATATTAACTTTTACAAAATATTATACAAAATAATATACCGTGCATGGAGTGAATTTCGTACAGAACAGACTTAGTTTTAGCACGTATTACTACAATATTCATCGACAGTAAATGGGAGTTGTGGTATCATAAATGACACCCTAAAGCATGCATACAGTGTAAACAAATGGAGCAGCACAGATGTTAAATGTCTGTTTGTTGTTCTGATATGTGTTGGAGAAAGGTACAGTATGTCCTTTTCCCAAGCCTTTATAAGCCTATGCTCCTTTGGGACATGATTTTAATTGAATGGGCTTGTGGGCCACTGATTGCCCCTAATCACAGCCATAGACCTGAATGGGCATGGTTAAAAAACGCATGTCATTTTAACTATGCCCATTTACTCTCTATGGGCG
>CM070039.1:35626130-35641997 GCA_036250615.1 Ptychadena robeensis | reverse complement strand
TGGGGGGGGGAGCCAAATTAACCTAGCAGATTGTCTTTGGGGGTGGGGGAAATCCAAAGTATTAGACAAGGGAAAACCATACAAACTCCGTGCCAGATTCAAACCTTAGGACACTAATGCGCTTGGCCAGAGTACTAAAACCCCCTGAACCACGTGGCTGCCCATGAAGCCGCATACCTACACACTCCCTTCCCTAACAAAAAAAAACATCGAGCCCATTTCATCCCTCTTACCCCAAGGGCCATCAGTGAAACATTTACCACACGGCGCCCTGGCTTACAAGAGGATACCTAAAGTGAAAAGAAACAATCAAGCCCCTGCTTTGCCTGTGGCCGGAAGACTCCAGTATCTCAGGGCTGGATGGACAGAGCCTTTTTGGCAGGTTTACGTTTAAAAATGATATGCTTGATGTGTGGTTATGAATTTGCCTTGAGTGTACCGTAGCTATGACTTGGGCCTACTCTGAAATAAAAGTGTCCCCCTATTCAAACACAGGTTCAGAATGAGGGCCAGTGCCCCCACTGGAATACTTTTGCACCCCCCAGTTTGGAAACCACTGCTTTAACTGAACAAACACATAGTAGAACTGAGTGTTTAACATTTTAATATACTTGCAGATCATTGTCTACTCTACACTAAGAATTCCAGTTATACAACTAGCGTGATAGGTAAACCGAGAAGCCACTCAGCAATACGTCAGTTGTTATGGGTTGCACTAGGATCTGCCTCTTACAAAACCTTCCACACAAATGCTAATAGGCAATTAGCATTGGGTGATTGTCAAACAGGTTGGAGTTACATAGCCACATGACTGAGCTCTTGAGCTTTGTACTAGATTTACATCTCAGCTTTGTATGATCCAAGGGAATTTTTACTCTTTGCTGGAGCGGATACAGTCACATTGCAGTGCACACTATACAGAGACTCTGAGCACACTCATCATATTGACAGGCAGCTGATATGCTGTGACTGTGGATGGTGGTGATCCTTCAGCCTGCTCACTGCATGCCTCTTGTCTTGTCTTAGAATCCATGGGTCTGAAGGACTGGCTGTGTGCCCTGTGTTGCGTGAGGTTGGGGTGCATCGAATACCCAAAAAACGAGAAGCAGCCTTTAGTCAAGTAAGTAGCTTTTTGCATTTTATAAAACCCATCGTAGTTTTGTGCTTCTTTTAACCTTGGGGCATGAAAGTATTTTACCTGTGGGGACTTAACCTTTTGTTTTGTTGGACAGGTTTTGAAAATCTCATACGGTTTGGTATGTTTATTATATAGCCTTCACCCTTTGTCAACATATTTGTTATCTTTTTAGAACACATGGATTGAATAAAGGGAGCTAATAAGTGCTTAAGAAGTAGTAACAGTTTACTACATATATGATTTATTGAATTCAGTTCCACATAGCCTAGGCATTGCCTATTGCTACAACATAATGATATTTGCATTCAGGATATTGCATTGAGGTACGTCAAAAGGTGTATATGGCTGGTACTCTGCTTATTGGGTTTAGATATATATATTTTTCCTGCACGTTGTGGTATGCTGTGTTAAGCCAATATAGGAAAAAAATGTTTAGGGATGTTTATTTCACACATGGTGGTTTTGTTAGCATGTGTAGTCGTGTGCTTTAATGTAAGGGTGGTGGCATGGTGCGTCATGCAGAATGAGTGGAACCATGGGGCACCAGTGCATGGTATGTGTGTTACTGTATATTGAGGTCAAGGGATACAGTTAACTAGGATTAGTGAAACATAAAGCTTACAAGTGAGCTAGGAAGGGAATACACACATATACACAAGTGCCCGACTGTGGAAAAGTGTGTGTTGTGCTTTAGAAAGACCATTTACGTAAATGAGCTGCCTCAAGTTGGGCATAGACGTGCCGGGCGGATTTCTCGGCAGATCGACTGCGCATGATTACGTCATCATGCACAAACGATGGTGCTGAGAATCATCCGTGCACCCTTTGTGTGGTGGCATTTACTTTGGATGTGGATGCTGATTTCCATAAGTAATGAAATTGATCTGTAAATTATGAACTTGTCCATAATTTGTCAGATAAATTTTTGAGCCGATTTAAGATGGGCTCGTTGGATTTGCTGCTGAAAATAATGGATTTTATTTTAGTCAATTCTACATAAGTCAAGGTTCATTGGGGTGCCCTCAACAAAGCATTCATTACTGGGTAATGTGACTAAACCTGTATGCTTCTGAAGCTTTTCCCACTTAGGGCTTGTCCCCAAAGGCCAAGCTGGCTGTGGGGTGGCGCAGTCCTGCGAGCCGCCAGCCGCTCGCGGCTGACAAAGTCACAAGCGGCTCACGGCCAAAACGTGGGTGCCCGCGAACAGCCACGTAAGTGGGGACAAGCCCACTGAAATTAATGGAAGCACCAGCCGTGTGGTGCCCTTTGTGTGCTGCAGCTTCACTAGTGTTTTTTTTCTGGTAGCAGTAATGCTAATGTAGAAATGTTGGCATCTCGTTGACCAAATCTGGTGAGGACAAAATATAGTATTTAAAATGAAAACAGTGCTTTTACTAACACCAGTGATTCCTAATTCCTCATGAAAATTACAGTTCAGTTGCTTCTTTGTTCCAACAACCAGCTTGCAGAATCATTTTTTGCTGATACATTTTAAAATTATAAAAATAATGCATCAAATGTTACCTTTCATTTATTTGACACATTAGAGCAAATGTGTAATAGAAAATGAAACATAAGTATAAATAGACGTCTATAGGCTAGGTATAGTAAATACAAAATGTAGTGCTATAGTCAGTGCATGTCATGACCCCAATGTACTAGAGGACAGCTGTATTTGTATTTTACTGTTTGATGGAGACTGAAATGTGACAGTGAAATGCTACTTAATCAATGATGTGCAAAGCTGAGCTTCCCAATATGCAAACTTTCACTTACACATTTTGTTTGTGTCTTGTAAAGCATCTAGAATGCAATGATTACATGTTGTGTTGGATCATATAGAGGATATTGATATCAGTATCTCAACAGTATCCAGAAACATTTACTGCATACAGTATCAACAGTATCAATGCTTTGGACCTTCTCCATGAGCTTACATGATGGAGTATAACTCACCAAGTAGAATAAGTCCATTCACAGAATGTTGATACTAAAGGCCCCCATACACGTCTAAATTTTTCATCCAATCAACATAATTAAATAAAAAATGTTGTTGATTGATTGAAAATCTATGGGAGCCCACATGCTTAGATCAACCTAAAACAATTAAAATTGGGAAACAAAATGATTGAAAAATGATTGGACATGCTGGTAAATTTTAATTGGTTATATATACAGTTTTAGTTGATCCAAATTTTTTTTATCCTTTTTAAGATGATTAAACAGAAAATCTAGATGTGTATGGGGGGCCTAATACAGTTGAATATTTTTTACATTGTAGTAATCTAATACAAGGACGTTGCTGGACAAGGACCTTCAAGGAAGGATAACAGTTCTGGTTTATAGAGTAAAAAGTGCTTTTCAGGGTTTTTTATTGATTTATTTACAATATCATGCTATTAAGATATTTTAGCAATTTGGTTATGATCTACTTCCATTCTTGCTTTTTCTGAGCTGTGTGTTTCGAATACTCAGCTTTTCCAGGGTTGCTGTATCTGTTGTTTTCTCCTCTTTTAAAATCAATAGGAATGCAAGCAAAAGCGACACAAAAGCCTCTCACATACATCTCAAATGCTGACTATTTTCCTTCAAAGCTTGCTATATCTGACTTGGTCCAACCAGTATGCATTGGACTTTTGAGATTCATGCATGCAATTCTATTGAGAAGAGAAAGCAGCAGGAGCTCAGCAGACTTGGTGGAAGGTCAATTGTAAAAAGAACGTGTTTGACGTTAAAATACTTGTGCTTGTGGATTTTCGCATTTCTAATCACAGAAGTAAAATGAATATAGTCAGGAGTGCACATAACTTTTTTAGTGAGCTCCTCAGATGAGTACCAGGAGATGGTGTTTGGTACTCACCCCATATGTAGGGTGGTCTACCTCACTGTCGTACTGGCTGTCCTCTCCTCCAGCGTCCTGCATGGTAGGTTCTGCTGCAGATGGACCTCCCTGTTTCTGATTGATCCTCCGATTAGCTGTCTCCATCCACAGGTCACCAGCTGGCTTTGGGTCACATGTAACTCTCACATTATAACACCATTTGAACGCCCAGACCTCATATCTCAGTAATGCAACACCCTGATCCAATCTATCCAAGTCCAATTTTTTTTTTTTAATTAGTAATTTACATTTCCAATTTTACACCCCTAACTGCAACCTTTTATAGTTATTAAAGTTTCCCTGGGGTTATCCAAGTGACATAAAGTGTATATGTTTAACAATATAACTGTAATCTCAACTCAATCTGCAATATCAGTTTTAGCCACTTGGTGTCACTAGAGAGCACTTGCCGTCAGAGCACAACACATACACGTTTCATAGTGATTGAATAATTGTCTGTCCTGTCCATATAAATAATGGGGAGTCTAGAGCTGTGTGTGTGTGAGACACATTTACAAACCAGAATACAGCAGAACAATTTTTAGGTGGCTGTTCTCCCATTATCAAAAAAGAATGCCCAAACAAGGACATTTAAAGTTGTGTTGAGCTTGAATATTCGAATAGCGATTATATGCATTGAATATTGCAGAATTTGCAAATTTCATGAATATGGCAGCGGATATTCGCAATATTATAGATTGGGATGCATATGGCCGTGCATTGCAATTTTATTTATTTATTTTCCAAACAAGCTTTATTGAAAATAAAATATTGACACCGTTTAGCCTTCAGGGAGATATGACAATACAAAATATGAAAATTACAGTATATGTAAGTTTTGCAGAACCAAATGCTTGATGAAACAATCAGATCAGGTCATATATTTTCATTACCATGCTAAATATTCTGATGAGTATACACATCATAAATCTAAAATTTAGAACAAGTATCTAAGATATAAAGTAGGTTATACTGAAAGAGAAAACAAGCATTGCAATGTTATATTCGCAATGTGAAAATAAATACCACTCCATTACCATTCATTTTTAAGGTAATCGCAATGCGATTATAAATGTACTTCTAAAATCCACTTCCATCTTTTAATGTTTCCACCACGTTGAGGGCTCCATCTTTACTTTAGCCCTGATTGATTTACAAAGCTAGTCCTTCACTTCTGTTACCTGTTCTACTTTACTAGAGCATAGTTTTTTCAAATGATGCAAAAATTGACACGTTTTATTTTGCTACTTAACACATTGAACTTAATGGTTTACTCTTCTTATTAGTAACAACAACAATATCCAGACCTATTCCACAAGTATAATGCATGATGATGAGCGGAATCTGTGGAGCTCTCCCCATGACCTGTCTCACACAGAGGCCGTGGATGATCGCATGCTTAACACTTGGATTCAGACAAGACGCCAGCTCGAGAAAGACTCTGAAGTAAGTAAAGTGAAGAGTATAAATGGTTTTATAGATAAATAAGGTTTGTGTAATGGCTTGAATATTTTAGCTAACGTACTGTTGTCATGTTTAGAAGTTTACCTGACAACGGTTCCACAAAGTATAAGTAAAGTCCACAAAAAAGGGGCAGTTCTCAAATAACAAGCCCAAACAGCAAAACGGTTACAGTAGTACTGATTGAAAAGCAACAGACTGCTGCATAGAATTTCATTGCCTAGGTTAATACAGCATATTTTTCTCTGATTTCAGTACTGGAAGCCCTGATGAAATTCCCTGAAATGCATTGACGTTGTGAGGTTTTACTAGTAAAGACAAAACCAGACCTTCTTTATCAGGCCAATGGGTGTCATGGGTGCGTCATCATTGATGTGTCCATGACACCCAATGGGGGGGGGTGTAATTTGTCCTATATTCATGTCAATGAAGGGGCCCCCATTGTTTTTGGCAAGCACAGAGGATCTAAAATGTATATAGCAAACAGTAAATATGACATTTATCACAATCTATCAAAAATAAAATGTCAGTTTTAGCTTGTATGCAATATGTTTTGCAGTGTGTTTACTCAGAATGCACTGCTCACGGGCAGTCCTAGAAAGATAAGTGCCCTGGGTGAGCACCCCCTTGGGCACCTTCCCCATAACCCCCCAGCACCACAGAACTCCTCCAGAGACGAGCGTCTCATGATTGCCGGACAGCTACCAGGTGTGGGGTGCTGTTTTGTCTACTGACCAGCACTTGGCCCAGGGAGAGAGATGAGCTTCCCTCTCCCCGTGTGGGTGTACAGCCTATAGGTGGGCACGCTGGAGGGAGGCATCTGGGCATTGGAGAAAATTTCTGATGCCCAGATGCCACTCCCAGTGTGATGCTTCCCATATTGCCTATATCTAAAACTGGCACGGCTGCATGCATTTTGGACAAATCAGTGCTTTCAATAGAGTTATATTTGAAATGCTAATACAGCAGGTTTGATAATGCATAGAGTTTGTACTCTGCAGCACATGCACCATGAGTATTGCATTACACATGCATTGAACGCATGCTGAACGGTCTTGGTACAATGAATGTTTGGTTTATTCTGTTTGGTTACTTATTTATTTGGTACTTTGCTCTACATGTGGTGTGGGACTGAGGACTTCATTATTAGAGGACGCAGTGTAATTCTGGCTATTATGGAAATATTCCATTAAGCCACAGAGTTCTGTGACCACTTTGTTCTCAAAGATTCTTGTATAACACTTGTACTACTTCAAGGCTAATCCAGCTATGGCTTTCTTTCCTGTGGGTAATCCCTCTCCTGTCCTACTTTTATAGGTTGAGAAGTTAGGTACTGCTATGAGGAATGTAAGCCGACTTGATATGGAAGAATTTTTTTGCCCATATCTCAGTTCTGTGCCTATCACCTGGAACCCTGTGTTTCATTGTATCTCAGGCTTACAGATGTCTAACAATACCTCTCCAATCATATAATTGCATCCTCTGATTTCTGAATCCTATTACTATATACAACTGCTGCTACATAAAAAAAATAGAAAAGTCTATATGCAGGTTTGCTTCTCCTTAAGAGAACATAAACTTGGCAGTCGGATAGCCCTCGTTATCAATTGTGAGGTGTTCCTAAGCAGTGGCCATACACAGTTAGAATTTTGAGTCGATCAAACTGAAAATGATTCCTGACTAAGGTAAAATCGAGCAAAAAACGAATGGACATGTTGGTAAATATAAGTTGATCGTACAGATTTTCTAGGTATGTTGATGGATTTACAATCTTACTATGGAGCCCATGCGGTGAAAGTACATATTCCGATTGGAATACGCATGCGCTCGTAAATCCATCATAAATCCATGTTCGGCAATCAATCGACTTTAAATTTGCACAAGAGGATCAAATTGGAAAATCAATCAAGCAAATGTTGACCCTTGTATGGCTAGCTTTAGATACCAACTGAACCTCGTCTGGAGTCTTTGTAAGGATCGTTAAAAAAGCATAACTTCACAATGAAAGCAGCTACATTAATAAGGGATGGTTTAGGAAAGTGCACTGTCAAGGTGTCCATCCACAGGCCGATGTTTGCATAGATTCGAGTACAATAGATCTCATGTGCATGCCCAATAGCAGCATCGGCAGAGCTCGGTGATGCAGCAGTGCTGTGCCTCGAGCTCCTTCTCATGGGCATTGGCCCGTGTATGGACACCCTTAAAGATCATAAGCCAATATGAATGCATTTTGTGTAGTACAAAAGAAGTTGAATTGACTATCCAGAATACAATGGAACTGTGTTAACATTCACTTGTTGAACTGTAATGTATTCTCTTTGTAATACACAGCAGCTAGATTTCTTAAATCAGTTGTCCCCAAACTGGGGGCAGAGGGAGGTACATGCAAAAAGCCAACCATGAAGGAACTAGCTGCAGACATTAAGTAGATAGTAATAGTAGAGTTTGTGTGTCTGTGTCTCTATGTGATTGATTCATGTATCTGCATGAGTGTAGTGTATGTATGTGAATGATGAATATTTCTCTATGATTGGTGTGTGTATATCATGCATGTCTCTGCATGATTGGTATGCAAACCAAATAAAGTTGTATGAGTTGTATTTAAATAAGAAAAATAAAGGGCATTTCATACTAGTACATGATACTGATAAAAAGCAGCTAGTGTCATAGTCCTCAAACTGAACCTGTGTTTGGGGGGGGGGGTTAACTGAGTGGATACTTACCTGTCCACTGGATTCCCCTGCTGATTCTGTGTATTGGCATGTATGCCAATACTTCTGCAACTGCTCCTAATTACGTCATCGCGAAGGCGGGGGTAGGCGGTGCCATAGACATCCATGGCGTCTGGTGACGCCGGAATCGCGCCGGGCACCTCCAAATGGCTGTAAATGGCGTGCCATCTTATATGCCTCACCGCGATTGGGCCTTTTTCTAATTTTTTATTTTTAAACACTATATATCCCTTATTGGATGGTCTAAATTTGTGAAAACCTCTCCCTCCACACTACCATAAAGTTGTGAGCTTGATCACTACAGGTATGGTTGTAAGTTCATGGAGCTGTATCTCACAGGTTTTCATTGATCTTTGAGCCATAGCTTAATGACTATGTACTAGGTAATAGGTGTATGACCAGGTTGAAAGACCGGAGGTTTTTACTCTAGGGCATCGTTATTCTCAAGTTACTAAGCAGCAAGATGTGCAATCAACACTCGTATAAAACGGAATGTAAATTGCAAACGCCAAACAACATAATTACAGTAACAAGACAAAAGAAAACAACAAGGCCTTGGCCAAATAAGGGCTGGAGGTGATGGGAGTTAATTAGATGAAAAATAATGATGAGAAATTGGGAATTTGTGCTTCAGAGCAGTAGTGTTCATGGTGTTTAAGAGGTTGTGGAAACATTTCTAAAATGGAAGAATATTGTAACGGGGGAGGAATAATCCATGCATAAGACTTTTCAGACATAATGAAGCCTGGAACTGGGTAGTGATATCTACTGCATACAATATATTGTAAGCAAAAGGGACCCACAGTCCAGCTGAGAGCACATGACATTTTATCGTGATCATCTTGGTGTGTGTGTGTACACAGGTATTGTAGTGTCATGGAGGGCAACTCTTCCTCTACACGACCAGGTTCTTTGGAATGTTCTCAAACACGCTGTCTTCAGGCTCTCGCACACAAATAAAGCACTGTCCACTCAGTATATACAAGTTTACTAGAAGGGATTTGTACATGCTTCACACCAAACCCTCTGGCAGGGATTGGGTACAGGCTTAGGTCCCTCCGAAAGAGTTGTCTGGATCCCAACGGTGAGGTAAACAGCTCTCTCTCTGGATACCAACAGCTTCAACAGTAGTGATGGCCGAACATCGGCCAGGACTGTCCGCGAACGGGCAGGTCGGACTTCTAAAGACGTCCGCCTGTTCGCGGACAGATTCAAATTCCCCGCCTCTAGGCGGGGAATGTGAATCGGAAAAAACGGATGTGACGTCAGTGGCGTCACATCCGTTCCCTGGAACGCATCCTGGAACGCATAGTTCCTGGTTTAGGGAGCCGGATGTGACGTCACTGCCGTCACTTCCTGCTCCGACCCGGTTTTTTCACTAGGAGACCGGCTTTATGCCCGGTCTTCTAGTGAAAAGATTCTTCCTCCGGCACGATCACACAGGTTGTGATCCTGCCGGAGGAAGAATAGAGATCATCTTCTCGCTGGCGAACGGAGCGGGTCAAACACCCGCACTGCTCGCCAGCGAGAAGATGGGCGAACATCCATGTTCGCCGCCGAACTGTCCACCTTGCGGACAGTTCAGCCATCACTATTCAACAGTTCCAGGCAACCAATCTTGCAGAATGGCCCAGAATGTTCTGAGCGACAGATATTTATGAACTAGGATTAGGGGCTGGCGAGTGGCGGTTACTGGGCAGACTAGTAATAGCGGGAGCCTTGGGCTGACCATAGCCAGCAACTCAGTAGCTGCCTGGCAAAAGATACATAATTTAAGTGGACATACCACCAGAAATCTATGTTTTTATGAATGGCTAGAAGTGCCAATAATAGGGAGGAATGCAGTAAAAAAACTCAAATGTTCCTGTAATGAACAATTTAACAAGATTACCACACAGCTCCCTTCACTTCCTGGTTCGCTGAAGGCAACACATAAAACTGGGGGTGCAATATCGCGGGTGGCCACTGGGGGGCGTTCAGTGATCTTCTATGGGAGTTTTCAAAGCAGATCACTGAGAAGTCTAAGCTTCCTGTGATGTACTGCCGATTTCTGCTGACAATGAACCAGGAAGTGAGGAGAGCTCCGGATTATATTCTTAAATTGCTCATTACAGGTAAGTTTTTGGGTTTTTTCACTGCATTCCTCCCTATTATTGGCACTTCTAGTGCCATTCATGAAAACATAGATTCCTGGTGGTAGGTCCACTTTAAAGGCATATACACAACATTTCACAGTAATGCACAGCATTAACCCAATATGTACAGTTAGTGCCATTCTTTGATCACTACAGTATCCATATCTAGCCTATGGCAGAAGGTGTCTGATCTCCCGCCTTCACTTTTCCCTGGGAAAAGTGGTCCCTGACCACTGAAGATCATTTCCAGCAACATTCAGAGTGGATGAGCATTAATGGATGGGAGGTTTCACCTTGCTAGGGACGTTCGTATTATTATACCAGTGGATCAGATATACATATACTAATTTAAAGTTTCCATGCGTTCTACTTTTCAAGTTTCTTCTTTTAAGTTAAGTTTATGTAATAACATGCACCATTTATAATTTTACATTTATAAAAAGCTGAATGGGTGTATCTAAAATGCAATGTCTTTAAGGTATTTATTCCATATCTCTCCGTTCAAACATATATTACACCACCTGAGCAAACCAGTTCGATATAAAGTCAAATTATGAACACTGTGTTAAGTGTTTGTCTTAATTTTTACCTAGGAATGGCAGAAACTAAATTATGAAATTTACACCCTGAGGCAAGCAAGACGAGAAGTAAGAACGAGATGGAGGAAGATACTGGAGGCTTTGGGTATGCTGATGGAAACTTTAAACTCATAAACTTTAAAGTCAGAATATGTTATTGTGTTTATGGTTATATTTTTGTTTATATGTTAAAATATGTGTTGATATTATTTGTTTAAATACATGCATGTTTGGTAACGTTGTAGATAACTCCTTTAAACATAAAGGAACTTTTATCCGCATGATTTTCCAGCCTCCTCTGCTTTTGGGTGTAAGCAATATTCCCAAACAGCCCTTTTGGTAAAAGCCCCTGTCATAATTTATATGATATAATATTAATACACACATTGAATGTATTACTACACATTGTAGATATCGGTGGCCCATTATATACAGTGAGGAACAGAAGAACACCCTGTGTGTACTCCCACTTTGAATTTTAGACCCCTCCATTATTTCTAACTGAAGGTGCATTCCCACTGTGAGAGACAGCATTTAAAAACATTCAGGGAATGTTGGATTTTTAACCCCCCAGCATTTAAGATGAGTCCAAAGTTTGTTAGCGTATTGACCTCGATTTAATCGATTGCAGTAATTGAGACATAAATTTTACCAACCTATCGAGTAAGCATTCAAGGCATGCCTGCCACTACAGCAATTTCACATGAATTTGATGATTAACAGAGATTGATTAATTACTCATCGTGTTGTACATTTATAAAAAGATTGAGGTTCAACAAATCTATTTTCTATATGAAAATCGAACTATTCAATCTAATCGTATATCGATTCTTTTGAAATCTTTATGTGCAAATTGCAGAGTGTTCAAATACTTATAATACTCACTGTATGCTGGCTTACTTATAGAGGATTGTTAAATTGGTATGTGGAAATTTGAGCTTATTCAGCCAAAGGCGGTTTTCTCTTAAATCCATGATCTCACCAATGCGAAGTTGCCATTAGTTTTCAATTTAATCCTTTAGGTTGGGTTTAGGTCAGGGCTCTGTGTAGGCAATCTGAGTTTCTTCACACCAGTCTCAATATATCATGTCTTTATGACACATGATTCTAGTGCAACAGAAAATTATCTACCCAAAACTAGTACAAACTAGTACCCAAAACTAGAGACAAGCGGTCTCTAGGCAAAGCATCGGACATCGGGTCGTATAACGGACATGTCCGATAAGGCTGTTTTCAAGCGGGATTGATATGTCCACACTCAAAAACAGCGATGGGGGCAGATTATATGGGTCAGATAGATGGCCGTGAGCGTGCACGGCGCTTGAAGCGGCCATCGATTTGACCCATATCTCCACGTCTGTACCCTGCTTTAAACCAATACATACTGCTTTAAGTCGATTGAGCGGAAATCGATGCCTGTCCACATGGTTCACTCAACTCAAATCGCTCGAAATTGCCCAAAATTCTATCGAAAAGTGATTGGACATGTTGGAAAATTCTGATCAATTGACTATACATTGGATGTATATTGAATACTATTTTGTTGCACCCGACCAATTTTTCCTCGATTAAAAAAAAAAAATAGCATATGTATATATCCGGTGGCAGCCCTTTTGGTGTGTTTACAATCAACTAACTTCGAATATGCTTTCGAACGATCAAACCAACATTGATCATAAATGACAATCAAACCGGACATTGATCGTAGGGAAATCAAAACCTTAAAAGGTGAGGGACAAAGTACAAAAAATACAATAGGTGGGGGGTCGGACTGGCAGGGTAATGAAGTTAGGAATGAGAGGATGGGTAGGCCAGACTGAAGAGGTGGGTTCTCAGAGTGTTAAAAATAGGAGCAAGTCACATGGGACATGGAAGAGTCTCCTAGAGAGGAGGAGCAACCGAGAAAAGTCTTCAATTAGCATTTCTGAATTTGGAGCTGTCCACAAACTTTTAGCCATGTTGTTTGTGTGCCTGTCCATATAAATTAAATATATTGTGGTTATGTTACAGGTTTCCAAAAAGAAGCAGAGTCCCTTTTGTCTGTTACAAAGCAAAGCACCATCAGTTGCCCAAAGAACATGAAAAAGGCAATGGAAATGCTTTTACGACTTGCAGATGAGACCACAATCTTCCCAGCTGGGTGGGACTTGCCAGAGAGATACCTCTATATTATGGTAAGAGGATTATTGATTTTTTTTGTGTGTAATGTAAAGCAGCAAACTGCATGATTTTCAACCATTAATGCAGAAACTGCTTCAATTATTTGCTCCTTTCAACTAACACTGCATATTATTTGTGATGATATCTTAGGACCGGCTGATTTGCCTGGATGCAGTGGAAGACTTCTTTAATATTGCTTACAAGAAGTATCCCAAAACTCATATGGAAACAGGTTCCATAATAAACAAGTGAAGTTCTTTGTAACGGATCTCCCAGCCAAGCTGAGAACAAGAGACACATCTGTATCACCAGGCCTTGTTTTCTTTGTCTAAGCTGTGAGTTATGATACATCTCAATGTTACCTTCTTGGTCTGGTTCTCGGAATGAATGAATGTCTCTTGTACCAAATGATGTGGCGTATATGCCCTAAAACCTGGAGAACCTCAGCAGTGCATCTCATATTTGTCTCCATGATGAGTTATCGATTCCTCCACTGAAAACATTCAGTTTCTTCAAGCTTGTGAACTGTTTGACAGACTTTCTACAACTTCTTCAAGCTTCCACAGACTTGATGTTTCAGTCCTAAGAACCGTGCAATTTCTGGAAGAATGTGGATGTGGGACATGGAAGTGTTAACTTCCCAATTTTACTATAATCAAAAAAAAGAAAAAAAAAAAAAGAATTCTGTATGCTGCATAACCTCTTTAGAAGGTAGAGTCATTTACCTTCCTTTTTAAAGCCCAATGTCTTAGCTGTTAAAGTCAATCAATGGTGCCAAAAATGCAAAGTTTTGCCAAAATGTTTAATTTCAAGGCATGAATTACAGTTTGCAAATGTGAAAAATATTGGTAGTAATGAGGCGAGACCAATGTTGAACAAAGAAATATGTTCCAGCATAACATTAATATTTAGCTGCAAATTGTGTAGGCATGGTAGGTCACATTTAATCAAAATATTATTTGACTTGCTCATTCTGGCAATGTGACAAGCAATAATAAGTGCAGTAACCCCTACCAGCCAATCGGATTTCAGCCTATTGCAATCAGCTCTGTGGATAGGTGATCTCTGATTGCTTAGTACAGTTTGGAGCTTCCTTTTACCTCCTGAAAACTTTTAAAAGAGTTAACTAGATGTTCTCCTCAAGCTTCACCAAGATAGGTCTTGCTGTAAAACAATTAGGAGGTGCACCCTTAGTGAAGGGATCGTGGTGAACAAAACATTGTTCAGGAGTACATTGACTGCCACCAATGTACACTAAATAGGTGTTCTTCAAAGAATAATCAAAGAACAATGTAAAAGTTTAACTATATTTTACATTCCAGTAAAGCCTAAATGGACTTTTTCTGCATAAAAAACTTCCCTGTGCCTCTCGCAGTAAACGTAGGTGATGGAAATTTGATAGTAGAATGGCTAAATTAGTCCAGCTGTTTTTAATATTTATTTTATACAGTGTGCAAGTATAAATGAAGTCTCGATCTATTTATTAGCTCTTTTTATGTTTTGCTTCCAAAAGGCAAAGGTGCAATTGAAAGTACTCTTTGGGCTTATTTAATGAGATATGACAAGGTGCATCCTGATTAACCCAATTTGTGCACAGTCCATAATTCTGACATGGCCAAGTCTGAAGGTCTCATATATATTGTCTCATATATATATTGTCTAAGTCTTCGTGTTATTTTTAATGAGAGTAAAAGTCTGGTGGTAACATGGTACAGCCACTCCAAGGCTAAGAAGGTGCAGACACCACAAGCAATGTGCAGGTCTTTACTTTATGCCTCTTATGTAAGAAATATCGAAAAAACTTTACCGCTTAAGTGAAAGACTGCATACAATGTACATAATGCAATTGTTATTTGTTATGCTGCAATGTTATGAAAATTCTGAAGATGGATTATATCCAACATCAAATGTTCTAGATCTTTGCTTACAGTTTACAATCAATTCCTCTCTTCATGTTTGTTTATTTCTCTTTATCAGCTTAACTGTGCCACGGTGCCAAATTCCTAATAAAAAAACAATATTTAAAGGAATATGAATGGGATAAGCGACTTTTCTTTTCCATTATGGAAGAATTTCAGCTATAACATTGGGTTCTAGAACCAAGTGGAGGGTGGGTGTCCCACTTCTTCTCCCTTTCTAGAGGGACAATATGCTTCTTGTTATTGCTGCTACTTACTATGGACATAATGGAATATCCATTTACATTTTCAGCATGCCAATATTATAGCTTAGGTCTGAAGATGTTGAACATCTTAAATGCAGCTTTTATTTATTTTTCCTGTTACCAAAATTAAAACAAATGTTGAGGATTCAGTTTTAACAGAAGTATTTGGTTGATGTATCTAAGGGGATACCACATAGCAATGGCTATGTACAGCAAGATAACAATTTTATGAATGAGAAAATACATAGGAAAATTTACAAAAGTACTGTCTGGGAAACCATTTTAAGGGCTTAATACTTAGTATGTGCTTTGATTTGCATCCTTACATATTGTCTGTCAACATACATGGCAAAGGGGTTTAAATATATTCTTGAAAATTACAAGGCAACACTTGTTAATGTTTTGGCTTTGGCCTTGTGTAGAGTAACCCTTGATTTTTTGTACTATGTGTTTCTGGTCAAATTGAAGGCTACATTCACACTA
The DNA here is from genome assembly GCA_036250615.1 of Ptychadena robeensis. Taxonomy (NCBI): domain Eukaryota; kingdom Metazoa; phylum Chordata; class Amphibia; order Anura; family Ptychadenidae; genus Ptychadena; species Ptychadena robeensis. Next base: position 35,626,265 of record CM070039.1, on the reverse strand, counting down.
TTCTGTAACCACAACAGCATCACAAAGTGCAGAGGTTGCTCATTTTCTGCAGGTGGTCGGTGGACAGCTGTCATTAACCCCCCCTCCCCGCCCCCCATTCTATGCTTATGCCTATGCTGTGTGCTGGTTGCACTA
>CM070039.1:35571666-35607537 GCA_036250615.1 Ptychadena robeensis | reverse complement strand
CTGGCAGCAGAGGAGGTAATAAGATATTTTATAACCTCAACCTAACCTCATCTTCAGCCTCTAAGTGTGTTCCCCCCAAATCCATGTCACCCCCATATCACCTGCACACTGAACCCCTTCACCACCACCACATCTCAATCTCTCAATCTCTCCTGTCTCCTACAGTGTCCTCCTTCAGCTTCACTCCTGTCTCCTATGCAAACTGCAGCACACAGATCTCTGGAAGGACCAGAACTGTCCTCCCATACCAAACCCTGTGGGATTGGTAAATATGTCTGCAGGGGAGGGGCACCTTAGTAATGTCCAACAGAATGGGCGGAAGTAGTTTCAGGTGCCAGTACTTAAGATGGTGCCTGAGGGAATGAGGAAGTGAAGATTGTAAGTACCTTTTTTTTTTCGCTGTGTAGCAGTTTTCACAGATGTATACTGCTGACAGGTGTGTAATATGTATGTAATATGTAATGTATGTGGGGGATTTTTTAAGCAAAAACACTGTTTCATACAAGAGAGCAGACATCCAGCAGATGAAGTGACTCAGTCCACAGTAAGTATATATAGACATGTTTGCACAAACAGAAAAAATTAAAAAAATAAATAAAAAAAGTGCACCACGTGGTCTTTTTCTGATGTTGCACGTCTTTTCAATATGCCAACCTGCCTTGTCATACTTGTTCAACCCACACTATACCTCCATTTGCAAAGCTCATTCTCCAATCTCATATCCTTGCTGGACTGCAGGACAAAGTATAAGATAAAGATCAGCTGTCATAATTCCCAACCAGTGTACAGTGAATATAAAAAGTCTAAACACCCCTGGTAAAATGTCAGGCAAAAATGTCAGGTAAAATGAGACAAAAATAAATAATTTCTGAAATTTTCCCCCTTTTAATGTGACCTATAAACTGTACCACTCAAAAGAAAAACAAACTGAAATCTTTTAGGTGGAGGGAAGATAAAATATCAAAATAAAGTAATGCGGTTGCATAAGTGTGCACACCCTTAAACTAAGACTTTGATGATGCACCTTTTGATTATATTACAGCAGAGTCTATCAGCATGGCACATTTGGGTGTGAGTCTATCAGCATGGCACATTTTGGCTTGGCAAGATTTGCACACTCTTCTTTGCAAAAACAATCTTTCAAATCAGATTGCGAGGGCTCCTCCTGTGCACAGCCCTCTTCAGATCACCCCACAGATTTTCGCATTCAGGTCTGGGCTCTGTCTGGGCCATTCCAAAACTTTAATCTTCTTCTGGTGAAGCCATGCCTTTGTTGATTTGGATGTATGCTTTGTGTCGTTGTCATGCTGAATGATAATGTTCAGCTTTCTAGCAGAAGCCTGACGGTTTTGTGCCAATATTGACTGGTATTTGGAACTGTTCATGATTCCTTCTATCTTAACTAAGGTCCTAGTTCCAGCTAAAGAAAAACAGCCCCAAAGCATGATGCTGCCACCAACAGTATTATTTTTGCGTCAAACATATCTTTTGGAATTATGGCCAAAAAGTTCAAACTTAGTTTCATCAGACCATAACACCTTGTCCCACATGCTTTTGGGAGACTTCAGAAGTGTTTTTGCAAAATGTAGCCTGGCTTGGATGTTTTTCTTCATAAGTAAAGCCATACGTCTTGCTACTATACTATACAATACTGCACATCACAAAAAGTACACCATACCCACAGTGAAGCACTGGGGTGGCAGCATCATGCTTTGGGGCTAGTTTTCTTCAGGTGGAGATGTGATCAGCAGATTTATTGGTATTTCTCTGGAAAGTAGAAATAAGACAATGATCAATGATCCCAACCAATGAATTTGGGAAAAGCACCCTGGCCAGCTAATCAACCTGATTATCAACCTCTTCATGACATGCAAATACACTTTTGCTAGAACTTGTTATCTTTGTTATCTCTAAAGGACAAAAGCTGGACACAACATAGCTCACAACCTGGAAAAATTGTGTTTTTAGCACCAAATCAAAACTACAATCAAATTGCACATGGAGGAGGTCTTTCTTGGCATAGGGAGATCACAAAAAGATGTTGAGTTTTGTTTAAACTTATGCCTGGCATACACATGCCGATAAGCGGACGATTTTTCCGCTGACCGACGGACGTGCACGCACGCACCGGTCAGTCGGTCAGCGAAAAAATTGGCCGCTTATTGGCATGTGCCCACATGGGGCGACAGATCACTGTCGCCCCACAGCTCGGCTGGCCAGAGAACGGACATGTCGGATGTTCTCTGGCTGATGCAAGCTGATGCCATTAACTTCAATGAAGACCGGCTAAAGCAGCCCCATAATGCACCAGGATGCAACGTGATGACGTCATCACGTTTGCATTCCACAGCTCATCGGAGCTTGTCTGTCGGCACCCATCTGTGGGTGTATGGCAGGCAATACCCAATGGTTACCTTTAAATTCAGGCATGAATAGTTAAGCGCTTGCTTTGCCTTGCTGGCTCTGCGTGTATAGTCATTAAAGTGTAATATTGTGGCACAACAAAAAATTAGCAACAAAACATGAGATATTGTCCTGGCTTTGCCCTGGAGAAACAATTTACCATTTTCTGCTCTGTATACAAATCTGTAGAAATAGAAATACATTTATACAGCCTGATTGTTTGTTTAACTGCACATGTTAACAGTTTAAAAGCAGATTACAGAAAGATAACTGTACAAGAACTAACACATCTGTTCCTGATATCTTCACCCCACAGGGCAAGGAACCATGAGGTCCAACAATCCTTGACATGTTAACTATTACATCGCACAGCAGTCTGCATACTTCTATGTTAGAAATGAAGCAAAATAATGTACTGTATATATTCATGCACCTGCGATATGACGATTTTTTTATGTTGTAGGCCTGTAACTTCCCAAAATATGTCCGTACAAGGGTCTAGTAGACATCCTGACTATAATAATGTTTGAAACACACAATTATGTAAATAAAATAAATGAATAAAAGGTATCATTTGAATGATAAACAATGATAAACAGTTTTCATGTGATTTACTTTTGAATCTCTGACCACCGCCCGGATGTGGCGTCATCGCCAGAGGGGTCCGCTCTCCTCCAGCAGCTTCTTCTTCAGATCGGAGCTGCTGTAGCAGGGCAGAATGGTAAATTTGCGCTGCCGGGGCTCAGATCTTCATTGGATGGCTCCATCTCATCCAGTGCAATACTGACAGGTCAGCGCTGGACAAGATGGTGCCATTAGGAAAGGCAGGGGGGTTAAGCAATATTGACTGTAGCTGATCTGCCATAAGTAGCAGTTTATCTAAAAATGATGGGGTAAGTCAATAAGTTCAAGGCATACCTGTCAAGTATCCTGTATTTTTCCTGGGAGTTTGAAATTGGGTTCATTTAGGTGGGAGGGGGCACCCCTACGTTAGCCAGCTAATAAATAGGAGGTAGGGGCGGTAAAACTCCGTTTTCCCTTAATCTGTAAGAGAAAACTTTTTAGGTATGGTTCAAGGTAAGTCTTGTTGGCAATGGACAGGATGTAGACATTTAGATAATGAAAATACACCTAAGCAAAGTGTTAGGCTAAGGCTGCACTACATTTTGTTGGGTGTCATTGTCCCAACCATGAGTGCAATTTGTGCTGCAGTATTGTTAACACACTGATAACATGACCTATTGAATGGAATGGGCAACCTGCATCCAAAAAATATTGATTTTTATATCAAATTGCTTTGCGTCAAGCTTTTAAGGTATGTGTAAACATGTCATTGCCACGATGTCCAGCGTCACAGCAATGACATCACAGGGCCTTGCACTTTAATTGCCAAGACAATGCCTTTGTATTCATGCCATAGCAAAGAACGTGCTGCATCTGCACTAATCCTATTAACCTGCATTCACTGTGCGCTTAACATAGCGAAAAAACATAATGTGGACAAGACCTTAAGCCTGGCATACACAGGCCGATTAGTGGCCGATTTTTCCGCTGACCAACGGGCGTGCGCGTCATTCGGCGTGTGCCCACATGGGGATCTGTCGCCCCACAGCTTGGCCGGCCAGAGAACGGACATGTCCGATGTTCTCTGGCCGATGCCGGCCGATGCCATTAACTTCAATGAAGACCGGCGTCTTCATTGAAGGTAATGGCCGCCACACAAAGGGTGCCCGGCCGATTAAAGCAGCCCCAGAATGCAACGTGATGACGTCATCATGCTGCATTCCAGAGCTCATCGGAGTTCGTCTGTCTGCACCCGTCTGTGGGTGTATTAGATTTGAACATCTGTAGGGTAATTGTTCAGATGCTTTCAATTTAAATTCTGCTTTGGCATTTCTGGAATAACCTGGGGTCATTTATATATAATGATATATATCCATTTATTTCCACTAAAGAATTGTACACATTGTGTTCGAATTGTTTAAGGGGAGAGTGTATAGCAGCTTTATATAGGTTTTAGGAGTTTGTGTGTAGCTCATCTTTGTATAATGTCAACATATTAGGCAGCGCTTTACAGAGCATATATAGTCATATCACTGTCTCCCAGAGAAGCTCATCATTTGATCACCCTACCATAGTCATGTATATGTAACTAACACAATCATACACATACACATGTTACATATAATTAACATAGGATAATCTTTTTTGGGGGGGAAAGTCAATTAACTTAGCAGCATATCTTTGGAGAGTGGGAGGAAACCCATGCAGACATGGGGAGAACATGTAAACTCATTTAAGATAGTTCCCAGGCCGTGATTGGCCTAGGACTCTAGTGCTGCATGGCCAGACTGCTGCCCCTTTCTAAATGTCGCATTGTTGATCAAATTGCAAAATAATTGACCCGTGTATGGCTACCTTAAAATAAAGTAAAAGTTATTCATAAATGAGATCAACTCTATGAGTCAGAAATGGCTTGTTCCAAAGCTCTTACACTGTCTGTAATGAATACAAGATGCAGTATTAAGCATATCATTATTTTTTACTAACCTAATGTTTTCCAAGAGGACATGGTACAGGTACACTTGTTTTAACAATCTAAAAACTCTGGTACATTGATCTCTACATACGTACCCTGGATCTCTGGATGGGTACACACAATAAATAAATAAAAAAAACCCTATTGCTAGTCTTTGTACACTGAAATCAATATCTGTAGCAGCAGGCAGTGGGTAGCAATTAATTCTTAGTAAAAGCTTATCAATAAATATAATCTATTTTTTTGGAGTGGGGAATTATTAGGATTTAGAATGTCTGCAGAATTATTGGAGTAGGATGTGAAAATGATGCTTGCCATGCTTTCTCCACCTGGCTTCATATTTTTTTACTGGCTGGAAACTTGTGTTTACTTGGGACACTAACTTCTTAGTTGTCATGCTGATGAAACCTAAATCCTAAGTACCTGCTGAGTTTCTGGTTTAAAATGCAAATGCAGATCTTTTTTACTTTTATGTGGCCTTGTTTGCTTTGTTTCCTGGGGTAAGTAGCCAGGAGATTACCATTTTATCAGCATGAAACACCAGCAAATACTCAGAATCAGTACCACTCTAAAAGGATGAATATGCTGAAGGCCGGGGGTGATAAAATATGTTTGTGGTGACATCATTTGTGTCAGGAGACATGGTCTAAACACCTTTAGCGTGTAAATGTTGATGTGTGACATGACATCATTCAGCCACTTTGGAATGGCGGACAGACAGGCAGTGAATAATTCAGAGCAGTCCTTCAAGCCAAAGGCCATAATAGGAAGTTGGCTGTACAGTTTTTTTTAGACTGTTTAGCGAGAACAGTGCAGGGAGAGGTGAAAAGACACAATGCATGAAAACACCACCCGGCTGCAGAAAATGTGTAAAAATATCTGCTCACAAACATTTTATTTTCATCTCCACCTAGGCCCGACCATCTAAGGGGGCCCGGAGGTCTGACCCGTGCTCCCTGCACAGCCAGAAAGGAGAGACTCGAATCCCCCTCGGCCCCCCTCTCCTCCTCCCCGATGTGAGTGCGACAGCAGCAGCAAAATATCTCAAAACACCGGCAATGGCTCACTAGTGCCATTGTGGCTGAAATTGGTATTGCAAGGAGATTGAGATTAAAGCTGGAACTGTAAAAAAATTTTTTTTTAGATTACCAGTGTTTTCAGTCCTTATTGTTAAATGTGTCCAATTAATGTCACTTGGATAACTGCAGGGAAACATCAATAGCTATGAAAGGTTACAGATAGTGATGTCAAATTAGAAATGTAAATTACTAATCCAAAAAAGAGATCTGGGGATTGAAAGTCAGGGAGTAGGCATATGTAAATCCCTAGCTCCATGTCCGCTAAAATCCCTGCGTTGATTTTGTTGCAATGGTCAATGGCGATGGGGCTATGAGGGGGTCCGCATATTGCTTGGCGGGAGGTCCAGACGAAACACATTCACTTACCTGCTTGGTGGATGATGTGTTCTCACAGCGCTGAGCCGTTCGGCCGATGCAGGGCTGAATGTAGTGGAGTACATTGAACCTCTGCAGCAGATAAAGTCTATGTGCTCCGTCGGGATCCCCACCAAGCAATGCGCTTAGCGAAGTGGGTCCTGACAGATGTGGAAACACCCCTTGTGTCCACAGCCCATCAGAGCCCCGGATCCGCTGGTCCAGGGGCTGGTGGAGGCTTGATGGAAGCCAGCGGATCCAATAGCGGATATGGGCCTAAGAGTAAAAAGAGAAAAGCTCTATTTGACTACTGTGGTATGAGATCTGGGGGTTCAAACATTACTGCAGGTTACATTTGACCCAAAGCCAGCTGGTGACCTATGGATGTAGACAGCTAATCGGAGGCTCAATCAAGAACAGGGAGGTCCATCTGCAGCAGAATCTACAATGACAATGAAGCTGACGCAGAGGACAGTGAGGGAGACAGTGAGGAATACCACCCTACATATGCATACCAAACATCATCTCCTGGTACTCATCAGAGCTCACAAAAAAAGATATGTGCACCCCTAGGTAGGCATTCTCTGGAGGCTGGGGGGGGGGGGGGGGGGGGGGTGGTAGGGGCCTTCTGTTCCACACATTGATATAAATAGACCCCTTATGTGCACCTGGATCCCAATGCTTTGTAAGTGTGGGCCATCAAGACTCACAAATTGGTAACAAATTATATAATTGTTAAAGCTGAGTTCTTCAGCGCTTCCTGCGTCTGGATGTGCGCAGGTCTTCCTGTGGGCGCCAGCAGCCTCTGTGTGTGGTTCGGTGACTGACCTTTTCCTCCGTACAGCCTAATTTTTCTGCTGCAGCTGCTGGTCGCGAGTACTAGGAATAAATGTGCCGTGGCGTAAGAACCACCATAGCAGCCACTATGGGGTTCATAGTTACATGCGGGCCCGCCATTCCTGGCTGATTCTATATTTGGCTATATATATAGGCTTATACTCAAGTCGGCTTGTACTGTAGCATATACGATATTTAAAATATATACAGTGTTTGGGGGGAAAAAACTTTTGTAGACTATAAACATAATTACTGAAGTGATAAGTCATAATAGTAGTGACAGACCTTGATATGATTTTAAACAATATAAACTTTAAAATACAAAGGCAATTTACAAAAACAAAAGGGTAATTCTGATTATAGTTGTTATAGGGTCTAATGATTACCATATGGAAACAGCAATTCATTTTTTACTATATATGGGCAACTCTTTTATCCTCTCATCACAGCACAGATCCAGTCACCCCCAGACAAACAATTATTTAAAGAGCAAAGATTTTTACCTAATTCAAACTTATTACACCATTGTTGCTCTTACACTTGTGTTTAAAATTATTCAACCCCCACTGAAATTTAGTGTTTTAGCCACATTGAATTTGATCATTTCAGTCATCTTGTTTACAATGAAATGAAAGAGACACTTGTAAGTCAGACAAATATAACATAACATTAATAATGAAATAACCACAAATGTCTTTTCTGTGCTCACATCATTATCAGTTTTATTCAACCCCCAAGTGACATTCATTCTTAGTACTTAGTACAACATCCTTTTCTAGTTATAACAGCTTGTAAACGTGAAGCATAGCTTGACACAAGTGTCTTGCAGCGATCTACGGGTATCTTAGCCCATTCTTCATGGGCAAAAGCCTCCAGTTCAGTCATATTCTTAGGCTTGCGCGCTGCAACTGCTTTCTGCAAGTCCCACCAGAGGTTCTCAATCGGTCTGGTGATTGCGATGGCCACTCCAAAATGTTCCAGCCTTTAATCTGCAACCATGCTCTAGTGGACTTGGAGGTATGCTTGGGATCATTGTCCTGTTGAAAGGTTCAACTTCTCCCAAGCCTCAGGTTTGTGACAGACTGCATCACATTTCCTTCCAATATCTCCTGGTACTGAAGAGAATTCATGGGACCTTGCACACGCTGAAGCTTCCCTGTACCTGCAGAAGCAAAACAGCCCCAAAGCATGATTGACCCCCCGCAATGCTTCACAGTAGGCAAGGTGTTCTTATTTTTCATAAGCCTTGTTCTTCCTTCGAGTGGCCAAAAATTACCAAAAAATTATCGAAAAGTTATGAGACATGTCCGAAAATTCAAGTATACATTGAATGTATATAGAAAAAAAATTTATGTGCCCAACCAATTTTGGTACAATTTAAATACTTATACATCTGGTGGTAGACATTTTGGTGTGTTTAGGATCGATATCCTTCCATTATGGTTTCAATCAATCGAACCAACATCGATCAAATATTTCTCCATGTGGGGGTATTTGGATCGCAAATTACATCGATCATAAATTACAATTGAATCTGGCATCAATCATAGGGAAGTCTAAACATGTATGGGGGCCTTTATACTTCCATTCTACAGGGAGTGCAGAATTATTAGGCAAGTGGTATTTTTGAGAATCAATATTTTATTTGATTATTGAACAACAACCATGTTCAATGACCCAAAAAACTCTATATTATCAAAGCTGAATATTTTTGGAAGGAGTTTTTAGTTTGTTTTTAGTTTTAGCTATTTTAGGGGGATATCTGGTGTGGCAGTGTGACTATTTAGTGCCATAATTATTAGGCAACTAACAAAAAACGAATTATCACCAACAAATTATTACCAGTGAAACCAATATAACATCTCAACATCACAAAATACATTCTTTGACATTCAAAAACAAAACAAAAACAAATCAGTGACCAATATAGTCACTTTTGCAAGGACACTAAAGCCTGCCATCCATGGATTCTCTCAGTGTTTTGATCTCTGTTCACCATCAACATTGCGTGCGCAGACGCAACCACAGCCTCCCAGACACTGTTCAGAGATTAGTAGGTGTACTGTTTTCCCTCCTTGTAAATCACACATTGATGATGGACCACAGGTTCTCAATGGGGTTCAGATCAGGTGAACAAGGAGGCCAAGGCATGTAAGTTTTTTCTTCTTTTATACCCTTTCTTGCCAGCCACGCTGTGAGTAGTCTTGGACGCGTGTGATGGAGCATGTCCTGCATGAAAATCATGTTTTTTTGAAGGATGCAGACTTCTTCTCCGTACCACTGCTTGAAGAAGGTGTCTTCCAGAAACTGGCAGTAGACTGGGAGTTGAGCTTGACTCCATCCTCAACCCGAAAAGGCCCCACAAGCTCATTTGATGATACCAGCCCAAACCAGTACTCCACCTCTGCTGGCGTCTGAGTCGGAATGGAGCTCTCTGCCCTTACCAATCCCGCCACGTGCCCATCCATCTGGCCCATCAAGACTCACTCTCTTTCATCAGTCAATAAAACCTTAGAAAAATCAGTATTTGAGATATTTCTTGGCCCAGTCTTGACGTTTTCTTCGTTGTGTGGTGGTCGTCTTTCAGCCTTTTGTCTCTGAGTATTGCACACCTAGCTTTTGGGCACTCCAGTGATGTATGTTGCAGCTCTGAAATATGGCCACAAACTGGTGGCAAGTGGCATCTTGGCCGCTGCACGCCTTGACTTTTCTCAAGTTCATGGGCAGTTATTTTGCGCGCTTTGTTGTCACACACGCTTCTTGCGACCCTGTTGACTATTTTGAATGAAATGCTTGATTGTTCGATGATCACGCTTCAGAAGCTTTGCAATTTTAAGAGTGCTGCATCTCTGCAAGATATCTCATTATTTTTATACTTTTCTAAGCCTGTCAAGTCCTTCTTTTGACCCATTTTGCCAAAGGAAAGGAAGTTGCCTAATATATGCACACCAATATAGGGTGTTGATGTCATTAGACCACACCCCTCTCATTACAGAGATGCACTCACCTAATATGCTTATTGGTAGTAGTCTTTTCGAGGCAGCCTTACAGCTTGGAGTAAGACAACATGCTAAAGAGGATGATGTGGTCAAAATACTCATTTGCCTAATAATTCTGTACTCCTGTATAGTCATAGTATGAAGTGTTCTGCTCACACTTTTTTTCAATCTAACTATCAAATAGAGTCAGTAAAAGAGGGGTTACTTTCTCTCAGTTTTGTAGCTTTACCGCACAATGGATTTGTGGAATGGACTGGATACAAAATAAAATACTGAAAAAAACAATATGAGTGTTATCCCCCGCGGGGTCGGGGGTCTCGGGGGTGGGGTCCCAGGGACCAAGTGACGCCACTACCAGTCAGTGCCCCCCTTACTGGAAGATCCCGCGGTGCCAGCTCTGCTGCTGGGGGATCCCAAAGGAGACCCTAGTCCGCCCTTTTGTCCCCCTCCTCTCTAAGCTGGGTCCGCGAAATGAGGTGTCTCCCTCTGACCTGGATTATGGCCTCTGTCAGCTGACGCCTGCCCCCCAGCCCCTGGGCAGGAGACACAGCAGGCAGACCTGGCTATTTAAGGAAGAGGTGTGCTCATAGCCAGTGCTGCCTGATCAGCTGGTGTTTCCTGTTGAACCTGCGATCGTTCTTGTGATAGATCTCCTGTGTATTGACCCGGCCTGTTTTCCTTGACCATCCTGCTATCTCCAGTCCCGACCATCGCTTGTTTTTCCGGTTACCTTCGTCTGCCACCAGCCCTGGACCTTCGCTAGTTTCAAGACCACGCAAGAACCTGCCAGCCTTGCAATCCTGCTAATTCCTGACAACGCTTTTTGCCTGTGCCAAAACTCCACGGCAGGGCCAGCCCAGCTTGCCGCACTCTTGCCTTTTTGGGGTTTCCAGGTGAAGGGAGGAGAGACCTTGCCTACCAGCGCAGGAAACACCAACGCGTGTCCTCAAGGGGCATCGTCCATCTCCCATGGGGGGCTCTGGGTGGAAGACCTGGTTCTACGCTGCATAGACTCCTCTCCTGGATCCCGTTCCCCTACCCTCTAGGAGGTGGAGTGGACTAACAATGAGCAAGGGGGGATGGGGGAGGCATGAGGGGGATGGGCAGCTTTTAAGGCACTTCATAAATCTCTGTCAGCCTCCTGGGTCCCCTGGGGGGAATGCGGCGCCATCGGGGTCCCCTGTTTGGTTATGGGGTCCCCGGGAGTTGCTGCATCTCCCCAGGTCACTACTAACCTTAGGTTTGTGGGGAAACCCCTGCCATGGGGTACCCCGGTTGATGGCAGGCCGACCAAATGGCGGCGCGGGGGATAGCGCGTTGCGCATGCGCAGAAAGGAGGATCCTAGGCGGTCCGCAGCCCCACAGCAGTGCACAAATTTAAAGAAACATACCCTCCCTTCTGCAGTCAATTCCTGCAGAGGGGAGGGGTGCCTCTAATCAATGGCTGGTCCATAAATAGTTCAGAGTAGCCACAGACAAGTGCTGTTGAATTGCAGTTTTGTGCGGTTAACCCTGAGCTTTATGCGTATTCCACTACCCTATCTCTGATCGACCTCCCTTGTACCGACCCTGGCTTGTCTACCCGTTTACCCGACCTCCGGAATCCTGACTATCGTTGCTTTACGGTTAAACCTCTCGATTGCTGCCTGCCCTGACCTTTTGCGTGTCCTGACGATCCTGATTCTCCAGCCTTGTGAACAAGGATTTGGACTCGACTATTCTAGTGGTATTGCCACTTCTGATTGGGGCAGATTCACCAGTCCCACCACCGCCTACTGGGTGGCGTCGACCACTTGGGGAGACCTGTCCTACCTGCAGCAGAAACACCACGGTGCCCCCTCCTGGGACATCGGCCCATCTCCCATTAGGGGGCTCTGGGTGGTAGAAGACCAGGTTCCACGGAATTAGACCCTCCATAGCGTGGTCGTTCTCCTTACTCCATCTATCAAACCCGTAGGACGGCTGTGACAATCTCCAATTTCAGATATTCAATTAAAATCTCTTCGCTTTATATAATGACCACATAGTAAAAGTTAAAAACAATAGAGTCATACAATGTCAAAATATATACATCATGGTTTCAAAACAAAGTCCACCCAAAAATCCTCTATTCACACCTACAGACCAGTTCCTAACCCAGGAAGGACGGGAGTGTGGGGGTTGCGAGTCATAGTTAATCAATTGGGTCCATAAGCTTTCATGAGTCCTGAACATTCTCGACGCGTTTCTCCCCTTTTCCTGGGGCTTCTTCAGAGAAATTTTACTGTTCAGGACTTTTTCTGTGGATGAACCACATCTATTAGAACAATCCATGTTATTCATATTATCAATCTATCTGTATCACAATGTTAGGTCTGCATAGTGGTCTGTTCAAATCCTCAGACACCACATCATCTACATTGTATTCCAACAGCTTAGCTTAGATATATAATTTGATTTAAAATAGTATTCCACCGGGTGTACTCTGCTTAGAATAAAGAAAACTATCCTGGGGTCCTATTAACCAAAATCCAAATAGCTAAGAGAAATTGTAATCACCATAATGAGGACGGTGAGTGGCAGGTGTGTACCTTCAGTGGAGCTGGTACCCTGCTACGTTGGGGTGAGGATTATTGGTACCTTACGTATATACCACTTTGCACTAAAAACGAATCCTACACGGACCAGAGGGCAGCTGCCAGCTGTGTTCACAGGACGTTAAAGAAGAAAGAACAGAGAAATGCATAAATATGGATAAAAATGCTAAACACTGCCCGAACACGCTAAAAAAAAAATTCGCGTTGCAGAAGAAAGAAACAAACACAAATACCACACAGAAAACAGAAAAGACTAACTAAACAGCAAGCCCACACCACCAACACATGGGGCTGCATGTGACTGCCTGAATGAGTGGATAGACTCCCATAGTGTGCTCGATAGCGCCAACTATGGAGTGTATTAGAGGGACTCAGGGGGAAGGGAAAGATAAAGGGGGCGGGGGGCGAGGGAAGAAAGGGGGCGAGGGGGAGGGAGGGCGAAGGAGGAGGAAAGAGAGGAAAAAGGGAGGTGGGGGGAAGAAGGTAGAAGCTATGTGGCTCATATTAACTATGTGCGTCATTAATTAATAAAGACTGGTTTTAGATTTTATGAGCTCTCTAAGATATCTGAAAATTGCGAGATCTATGAACTTAAAAGCCCCATCCCCCTCAATGCCTCCCCCATTCCCCCTTGCCCATATTGTTTTTTCAGTTAGTTCATAGGGGTGTTGGCACATATGGTGACATATACCATATACTACATAAAGGGAGTTACATGTCCTGTCCTTCTTATATTTGGATAAAAAATAAGTCCCCTCTTTTAGGTATATCAGTATTAATAGTTTGTAGCACAACATTAGACCCTGAGCGCAGCTGCTCCAGGCATGGCAGAGGCACGCACTCCATCCCCATTTGGGCTACTTTTATCTCCATCTTCGCCCTCCCTTTTTAGATCCTGTTCACATTCCAGAAAAATGTTTATGTAAAATAATGGTTCAAACAAATCGGATGATTTCACCGATAGTGTCATATACATAAAAGTGGTAAATTGGGGAGAAAGATAATCCTTGGAAAGATTGATAAGCAAGTTCATACCTTGATGATGACCCAGTGCAACAGCCATAACTTGTATTCTTCTTGTGCTGTTGATTGTCTTCTTTATGTGTTGTCTTGACTCATTTTACTGCATTTCCCCGGTTTTGCTACAGCCTTCTTCCTTTTTGGTGCTTGGGATGAGTCAGGCTGCCATCATTTTTCAATTCCTTCTAGAACATACCTTATTCCGGACCTAATAATGCCTTGCAGTTAAGCAATACTGGCAGGTCTTGGACCTGGCCAAATCAATGTATGGGTAATCAAGAAGTTTAGATAGATACATTTCCATTTATTATTATTGATTAAATAAATAGTCAATACACAGAAGCCAAACTTTAACAAATGTACCGTAGATAAAATTCTGGTACATACCAGTACATGCTTATGTTTTACAAATCCCCCCGATTTACAATGTAATCATCTATATCCAAAGACACCAAATTGCATAAAGCTTTATCTGACAACCAAAGCCGTGCACCTCAGGATATTAGTAGTGATCTAAAAACAGAGTACATCTTGCTACCCCATATTTAGACTCTAAACCCATTCTTTAAGCCTTCAGTGCCAGCAAAGTCACAGAGACATCTGGGAGCTACTCTGCAAATGATTATCCTATTTACTGAACCACAGTCACCAGCATCAGCATAAAGTACTGGAGCAAAGCCATTCATCAACTGCATGCCACAAGCAGAGTCATTTTTCATCTATCTGTACTTTCTTTCAGTGTATACTTTCTTTCTTTTTTTTTGCTGCACATTGTATTTAAAATGTAATATGGTATTGTTCATTGTAAGCAATAAGCAAACGGATACTTGTTTAAATCATAGTAATTGTTCTGTTTACAGCCTGCAGGTTTTTTGTAATTGCCCACTGTTACCGAAGACATGAACTATACTAAATGTCCCTAGGCAAAGCTTGGCTGAGGAGGATATCTAACAGCAGCATGATGATGTCATCACGCTGCTGCAGGGTACATCGTACGGCTCAAATATCGAGCCGTCTGTACCCTGCTTAAGTCTACCTTTACACCTTGTTAGATCCCTTAGACAAAACTACCATGATAGCTAGTTCTTGTTGAACCCTGAACTCCTGGCCCATCCCTAGTACTTCCTTTATAAACCATGCCTCTGCACTTTCTCCTCGCCAGAATATTGTGCTTATACTAATATCTCGCTCTGGCTGCTTTTTGTTTATCATTGCTTCGCTATCATCTGTGTATTGGCTACTGATTATTAGACTTCGCTTCATCTTGCTACCTTTTGTTGTTGTTTGTTGATTGTCTGACACCTTTGGCTTTTTGATCTTTGCTTGTACTAACAAGCGTAGATCAAAAAGCCAAAGGTGTCAGACAATCAACAAACAACAACAAAAGGTAGCAAGATTACTGGACTACGCTTCTGATTACCACTGTTGATCCTGCCCATACCTGTATTGCTCTTTCAGCATGTGGACTCTGACCCTGACCCTAGATTGTTACACCTATGGAGGATATACCCCAGAGAGGTCAAAGACACCTTTAGCGTATTTTGAATCAAAATAAATTCCAAAAATGAATACTAAGTGATGCTGCAAGCTTTTTCGTTTTGTTTCTCACTACACCAAGAATGGAAGTGGAAGCAAAGTAAATTTTCATCTAGGGTGGCTCATTTGAAGGTACAGTAGGCAATACCAATGGACAGCAGGCCTGTTTGTCCCATATTTCATTTTTATTGTTGCCCTCTTGTCAGCCTTGCCTTGTTTGGTGGCCTCCTTCTGGATTTAATATTAATTGAATGCCTTCCCACTTCCTAACCAGATACTGCCATTACTAGCAATTAAACAACAACAATCACACAATCAAACCTTTAATATAAGAATAAATAATAATGAGTTACAATTACAAAGAATACTTAAAGATTTAACAAAGTTAGATTACAAAGAATACTTGAGCTGGGCATACAAGTACCAAATTCCTGCACAATCCGATCCCAGATCGGATGCTGTGCACGCTCCCACATCCCTTAAGGATTGGGTCGTGCAGGAATTGGAGGCTGCAACTGATATCGATTGGGCCAAAATCAGCCGTCCTATCGGATCGCACAGAGATCTGACAGGATGGTAAAATTTTAGCCCGTTCCATTAGTTCGGCTCATCACGCTGCCTCCTAGTGCAGAGAATCACATAAGGAATAGACAGTAAATCGTACCATCTATTCCCAGCTTTAAGGATTTAACAAAGAAACACAAGAGTGTGAAACATACTGCAGTTCGCCATTTTTTAATGGCCTTTCTAGCTTTTGAACTGTTCTTATAGTGCCAAGTTAATTGCTGTCTTGAGACAACTTGTTTTTCAAAATTTTAAAATCTTGTGTCTAGTGGTCTTCCACATTTTTTAGATGAATATTCTAGCCTTCATGATTAATATTGAAGCAATCTCACTTGGATCAGTTGTGCAAGTATTAAAGACTCATTTTCTTTTCTTGTAACTGATATAGATTTCCTGAGCTTTAAGTAATTGAAACACCGAATGTGGGATAAAGATCCTATGTCTCCCCTGAATGCTGACAATTAGAAAAATGAGAGCAGGGTTCAAAACCAAGTCTCTGAGGTGTCCGGTCATATGGTAACAAATCCCTAGCAAATTAAAGTTAACATAGCTGAATTGTGAGCTTCTCAGTAAAGTACGGAGAACAGTAAGTGGCTGTTTTTTCTAGGATTTAATTTTTTTTAAATGTCTTGTTTGCACCAATTACCCTGATGCAAGAGCTTGTCTACAGTTGATTGATTGGTACTGGTCCCTAGAGATGCCATTTTAAAAATTTCAAGCTAATTCCAAAGCCCCTGAACATGGTATCATCACCAAACGTTCTTGAGGGTTGGGTTTGGGGTATACTACAAAAAAAGTATGGCTCTAACACAAATAGTTTTTGTATAAATGAAGTTCAAAATCAAGTCGAAACACTCTAAAGCTGGGAATAGACGGTACGATTTACGTCTATTCCTTATCCGATTCTCTGCACTTGGAGCGTGCGTGATGACGTCATGATGCCTGCATGCTAGTGCCGAGAATTGGACGGCACTCTTTATGTGCAGTTCATTACTTCGGCTGGGGGCAGCCGTCTCAGGATGCCGCTCATGGTTTACATCTTGTGGTGAACCCTTTGAATTCATTCTGGTGAAGTCTTCTCTTAATAATTGACATTGACACACATACACCTACCTCCTATACAACTACCTCCTGTAGAGTTTTCTTGATCTGGCCAACTGTTGTGAAGGTTGTTTTTTTCACCAGGGAAATAATTTTTTGGTTATCCACCACAGTTTTCCATGGACTTCAAGGTCTTTTGGTGTTGCTGAGCCCACCTGTGCATTCCTTCTTTGTAAGAATGTTCCAAACAGTTGTTTTGGCCACAACTAATGTTTTTGCTATCTCATTGATGGGTTTGTTTTGTTTTTTTTCATCCTAATTATGGCTTCCTTCACTGATAGTGACAGCTCTTGACAGCAACAGATTCCAAATGCAAATAGTACACTTGGAATGAACTCTGGACCTTTTATATGCACATTGTAATTGGGATAGTGAGGGAATGTCACACACATGAAACAGCTTAGAAGGCAATTGTCCCATTACTTTTTGTCCCTTATCAAGTGGGAGGCACATATGCAAACTGTTGTAATTCCTACACCGTTCGCCTGATTTGGATGTAAATACCCTGAAGCTAAAGCTGACAGTCTGCAGTAAAAGCACATCATGTTTGTTTTCAATACCAGATCCACTGTGGTGGTGTATAGAGCCAAAAATGTTAGAATTGTATTGATGTCGCAACATTTATGGACCTGACTGTATATTGAGTGTAAGGGATGTGTCATTGTATTCTGGCAGGTCAGCATTAAATGTAAATAGAATTTTATTTTAAATAAAAGAGGTATACAGGTCTGCTTTAAACTAGCCATACACATTGCGATTCCCCCTGGGAAAGCTGTACAGATGATCGTAACATGCGATTGCATAATTGACAATTGATCGTACACCGATTGCAGTGCATACCACCGTGGGGTATGGATTTTTGCTCAAAACTTTGTATGGGGACCCAACAGAAAATACCGACATGTCAGATCACTGTTCATTCGATTTATTCTTCAATTCTGGTCGGGCAACTGTTGCCGATTGTTTGGGAATCGAACAAAAAATCAACCTGTCTATGGCCGACTTTACACAAGTTAGGTCATAGATACCTTGAAGTTTAAATAATAATAAATTATTGCATGTATTTATTTGCTTTCCATGCGCCATGGTAAAGAATAGTTAATAGTTCTGTTTTTCACAGTAGAATAATCTTCAGATGTTTTTCCATCTCATATACAGTTGTGCAAGGGATCTCTGACCCCTCACATCTGCTTTCTATTTCACCGCTGTCTGTTTTCACCATAGCAGCCAGACAAATCACCTGCCTTTGGAACAAGCCCAAGCCTACCTTGGGCTACCACCTCGCAAAGTCTCAAGGGAAATATGAGGCCCCACTAGCCGTTACATCATTTATCATTTAAAAAAAAAAGTAAAATAGATTTCCAGAAATCAATCTTTTGAAAGTTCTAATTTAATGATTTAATAGCAAACTTTAATACCTTGATCACTGATAAATTCTTGGCCGGTTGCCACACAAAATACCATGTGTACATCTTGAGTGCGTAATGTGCATAATGATTATTGGATCATAAAACACGAGTGGGATTGCTAAACCATGAACATTTTTCTACTGACACAAGAATAAACAGAAGGCCTCGGTGATCGCAGATATTTTAATAATCTCATAATTCACTAGAAAGAAGCTACCTTCTTAACCCAACCCTTGCACAATTCTTCTGCTAGTCATCTTCTAGCAGACTATAAAGTCCTGGGGCATGAAATATTGCAATTTACATAAAACTACTTCTTTGATTGCTTAGCAGATGCACAGTTTATACTTCAATGTTTATTGGTAAATTAATTACATCTTTTGGAATTGACCATTGCTGAAGATAATGATAGCTATTCCATTCCATGTAACAGCAATGGCATAACTGTTTTTGCTTCTTCCATGTCCATGTTCCATGCATTTACACCCCAGGTGCCCAACCTGTAGCCCTTTGGACGTTCAACGGCGGCCCCTCTCAGTCCTCTACTTGCGCCCCCCCTCACATGTCCACCGTTCCCCCGCTGACAGGTCCTCGCCAGAAATTTCTTAGAGTTGGAAGAGGAGAGGCACATTTACGTTCTAGGAGTATAAAAAAGGCGTATGTAAAAGTCAATCAGCTACCCAGAGGGTGCCTGAGCAAGTCCCTCGCTTCACCTCTTATCTAGTGTTGGCCGGGGATTAGCAGACTGGTGAGTTCCTATGCTCCTACTATTCCACCAATGAATAGGGGATGATTGTATAATATATATTGCGGCACATTACCCTTGAATCAAAGGTTATGTGCCCCATAGATATGATCAGAGGCTTTGATGATATCTATGAGGCACATAACCTATCATATGGCACAAAATGTATGGTATATGGCACAAAATGTGCATTACCATACTTCAATCTTCCCTACCATTAAAAATAATGTCTTCTAGCTCTGCCTGTTGTAATTTTTGCATTAAAAATACTCATATAAGTCAGTATAGGTTAAACATTTTACATGCGGCACTTTAGTGATCCTGAGGGCCGCACTTGTGGCCCTCCATATCAACTCAGTTGGCCACCACTGATTTACACCATATACAATAGCTGTAATATACCCCGGCAAATGTATATGGATACTATACTTTCATTTGTATGTGTGTTCACCTAATCTCTTAAGCTGGGCATAGACGTTCCAATTCCTGCAGGATCCGACCTCTGATCCGATGCCGTGCGCGCTCCGGCATCCCTTAAGAATCGGGTAGTGCAGGAATTGGATGCAGGAACCAACGAGGATTGGGCTTAAATCAGCCGTCCTGTCGGATTGCAGTTATCCGACAGGATGGTAAATTTTAACCCGATCCCATTAGTTCGGTAGAGGACTGCTGCCCCCAGCTGAAATAATGCTGCACATAAAGAGTGCCGTCCGATTCTCAGCACTAGCCGATGATGTCATCACGCCGCTCCTAGTGCAGAGAATCAGATAAGGTAAATCGTACCATCTATTCCCAGCTTTATACCTTTACATTTGCATTTGCAAACAGATTGGAGTAACCTGGGCAGCAGATAATACTAACCTGCTTCAATAAATCAACTAACATATGTTGACTAAATGTAGACTATATATTAAGTCATAAGAGCAGACTACCTTTTTTAATGGTGCCCTTACTGCCCTCAGCAGAAATAACACGACCACTCCTGATTTTAATGACTTCAATTTGGCTTTTTGGTTCATCAGAGATCTATAGCCATATACATCTTGCAGTGTGCAGCATACACTGTTTAAAAAAGTTGAGTTCAAATGTATTCTGCTAAAGAATCAAATATGAGCCATCAGTTTCTGGCTAAAATAACAAAACGTCCTCCTGAGAATTTGCGGCGAAAGCTCCGGCAGGCCTCCTTCTCTAATTAGACGTCTCCTTTTTGGTGGGTTATTGAGAATGCATTTGTAATAAGAAAACATCTTTATGGCTGTTTTGAACTGAACTCATGCGTTTCCTAACCCCTGGTATCGGATTTCAGAGCGGGATATGTTCAAATAAGGTGATTTCAGGAAAGTTTTCTGCGAGAGCCTAAAGACGGCTCTTCTTGGCTCCAACAAGCAGAAACTTTGCCAAGTGTGCTCTGTCCTGACAGACACATTTCTTTGCATTGCTTTATGATATTATCAAGCAGAGTAAACACAGGGAGATGGAACAGCAATATATATTTAACCCATGGCTCTCCTTTATTTAGAGACCACTGGGCTTACAGACAACTGAAGAGCTTTCTGGCTTGTCATGCAAACAAAACAACTATATATAAGTCTATATATGTATATATTTCTATGGCCTCGGCTAAACCCTGACTCACCACACTAAAGGCTTATATGAACAGTCACAGGGATGGTTGCTGAGATCATCACTTTATACCATCCTCAGACAAAAGGTTAGCAAATTTGTAACAATAAACAAACATTTAAGCTGAGCTTTTCTTTAAAACTGCAACTTATGTTATGGAAAATACATTTTATACAAATGCAGCATGGCATGTCAAACTCTTCTTTGCTCATTCAAAGCCCAGAGATTATTAAACATTGTCCACAGGTTAGTAAAAAAGCTGGGCATAGAAGTGTGGACTTCTGCCCGATGCTGCTGCAGATCGACTGTGTGTGATGATGTCATCACGCACAGCCGGTCTTGCAGAAAATCGGCTGGGCAACCTTTGTGTACCCCTTTTTGGGTACTGCCTTCTCCATCCAAAGTAATGGGATCGGCTAGGAATTTCCCGGCATGTCAGATCACCGTGTGATCCGACATGCGGCAGATTCCTGGTGGATCTTGCAAGGTGAGCGCATCCGAATTTCAGCCGGCCAGCCGTTTGGCGGGAACGCACCTGTCTATGCCCAGCTAAAGGGTGTGCACACCTTTTTGATTCGTGGGCCATTGGCATCTTAAATTTGATAAAGGGTTTGGACTAAGAGCCTGTAATGGCCTACCACGATAGGTGTGCCAATTCAATTTATTGCTAGCATCACTAATGATTGTGGTGATGTGTAATAAATGACGTGTGATGGGGACATTGTTATATTTCTACATTTC
Organism: Ptychadena robeensis; assembly: GCA_036250615.1. Taxonomy (NCBI): domain Eukaryota; kingdom Metazoa; phylum Chordata; class Amphibia; order Anura; family Ptychadenidae; genus Ptychadena; species Ptychadena robeensis. The sequence continues at coordinate 35,586,011 of CM070039.1, read as the reverse complement.
CTGAGAAAGCTGAACGTGAAGAGGAACTTCATCTTTCAGCATGACAACGACACAAAGCATACAACCAAATCCACAAAGGAATGGCTTCACCAGGAGAAGATTAAAGCTTTGGAATTGCCCAGCCAGAGCCCAGACCTGAATGCGATTGAAAATCTGTGGGGCGATCTGAAGAGGGTTTCTGCAAAGAAGAGTGGGCAAATCTTGCCAAGTCACAATGTGCCATGCTGATAGACTCATACCCAAAATGCGCCATGCTGATAGACTCATACCCAAAATGTGCCATGCTCATACTCAAAAAGACTGAGTGCTGTAATAACATCAAAATGTGCTTCAAAAATGAATTAGTTTAAGGGTGTGCACTCTTATGCAACCATATTATTTTATTTTTATACTTTTTCTTCCCTCCACCTAAAAATTCCAGTTTGTTTTTCATTTGAGTGGTACAGTTTATAGGTCACATTAAAGGTGGAGAAAGTTCTGAAATGATTTGTACAGCACAGGAACTAATGATGGCCGAACTGCCCGCAAGGCGGACAGTTCGGCCGCGAAACAAGCATGTTCGCCCTCCTTCTCGCCGGCGGACAGTACGGGTGTTCGACCCGCCCTGTCCGCCGGCGAGAATGAGCCCTCTATTCTTCCTCCGGTGGGATCTGCCGCAGGAAGAATATTTTCACTGAAGACCGGGTAGAGAACCCGGTCTTCAGTGAAAAACCAGCTCGCAAACCCGGATGTGACGTCACTGGCACACCAGGAACTATGCGTTCCAGGATGCGTTCCAGTCGCCGGATGTGACGTCACTGACGTCACATCCGGGTTTTCCGTTGGAAAATCTCAGTGGATCATTCAAACATCTGACGGTATGCTTTATCCAATTGTACTATGCAGCATGCACACAGGTCTTAATAAAGGAATGGGGAACTAGTTTTGAATTGATAACATTAAGTTGCGGTAAAAGCAATTGAAATGTAAAACGAATGACTTAGTACGGTCATATTTTTATATATCATAAGTGAATCAAACAAGAAAATTGAATCTTGATTGACTACCTTAATAGTACAAATTTGCTCCTCTTTTTAACACGTTTTTTTAAATGTTTAACATTTTTATTTGCAGTCACTGCCTTAGGACTGTCTGGATACAATGACATGATCTCCTAAGGCTTTTTTTATTTTGTTATTGCTTTGGTTTTGTTTAGCAGACAAATGCATTAACTTCCTTTTTTTTTCTTCCAAAGAAGCATAAACTCTTGCACCACTTCTGTATGTTTTATACCAAGTATTGGATCTAATCAAATCACAATGCCTGGAGCACAAACAAACACAAACAAGAACAGCTTGATTCCAAGCATTCACTGTTCTGTTCCACAACACACTTTTATAGAGCACAGTTTATACCGAAATACTGAGACACACAACACCACCATTGTATACAGCTACTTTAATTGTATAATACAGTCATTTTTAGATCTATACATAGACAATGAGTGTAATACACGATAAATATTCAGATGCTTTGTGATGTGCTGTGTTTTCTGTAGACTAATTGCTTCTTATTGAGTATTTATAGGCAAAAAGATAAAAAAGTTAAATACTTAAGAATTAACTGTAATTTCACATTGCTTCACAAATGAAAAAAATATAGAGTAAGCACCATTGCCCCTTGGAATTAATCAAACACCACCTCAATAAAGTTAAGGGAACACCGGTTTATTGTTATTACATGATGCGTTTTCAAGGCAATTCTTAAGATTCAAACATGAAAATAAGTTTCCTTTTAAGTAGTCTTTTTTATTATTATTATTATAGGGACCAATACATGGAGTGGAAACCTATTTAAATTTTTGAATCATAGGTTGTGAAGTGTTCTATTTGAACTAGTAACAGTGACCGGCCACCAGACAGCAGTGGGGAGTTTGTTTACATTAGATTCGCTGTTGTTGGAAAACATTGTGCTCACAGAAGCTGCAGCTGAAGAGGAAAGCTCTCTGTGCCTGAAATTCAGCCACCTGGGACCCGGGAAAGGTGAGTGGTCCCTAACTCTGATCCCCTGACTCGAGTAAATGCTAAGGGGAGCATTTTCAGACCATTTTTTTAGGCTGAAAAACTCAGCGGTTACATGAGTATATACGTTAACTTGTTACAGCTAGAATATTCTTGATAAACCAAAACTTTTTTTGTTAATTGCACATTTATGTTGAGGGGGCAGAGTATTTATTGTATATATAGACAGCCATACTGTGCAAAATAAGGATGTGTTATTAGGCACATATTGGTGACCTCAATTTTAATAAAAATGCTATGACCTATTTGCCTGGAGCTAGTGTTAAATCCCGACAATGATTAAACATTTTCAAAAAGATACCGCCACAATACCCCCATTTTCCTTTCTTACCCAATTTTGTTCCTTAGATTTATGCCAAACATTTGAAGATGCCTTACTTACATTAATTAAAATTGATACTTAGAGAATATACCCACTCCCTTCATGTTAACCAACTATCAGTGCCACACGATTATAAATTAACCAAATGCATTTGGTTTATTTACATTAATTAAAATGTGTAAAATGTGTAAACAATCTGTATGTTTGGTAGGCAAATTTAGTACTGGAAATTTGCCAATAAGAAAATACCCTGAAGAGACCATGATGGTACCCAAAATCAAAGATGGAATTAATCTAGCCATGATCGTACATTTTGGTAAGTTCTCATAGTTTGCACAAATATCTGACAGGTTTACTAAGTACTTTGAAAGATTTGTAGCTGTATTAATATATGTATGTATTAATTAAACACATAATTACATATAAACATGTAATGAATAAAGTGGTCGTATGGACCCCTTTTTGATTGCCAAAAGGTAAAAAAATGCCCAACAATAGCTGGTAGTGTAACAAAAATATCCCTCTAAACCCAAAGTGCCCAACCTGCGGCCCTTTTCAGTCCTCCACAGTCCACTTCACATAACCTTTAATCAATATATATATCCATATATATCACGATGAGTCACATAACCTATGGCAATTTGCATGACACAAAATGTGCATTACCATACTACAGTGTTACCCAATGCTTGAAGTATAATTTATAAAATGTTTTTTGAAAATTAAAAATGTCTTCTAGCTATGCTTGCTGTCATCTTTTTCTTTCATTATAAAATGCTTAGATAAGTCAGTATAGAATGAAAATGTTATGTGCGGTCCTTTAGTGATGTCGAGGGCCGCACTTGTGGCCCTCCATATCCACTCAGTTGCCCACCACTGCTCTAAACGTTTTATATATAATTAAATAAATTATAACATATAAAAGCCCATACCAATATTACACGACATTAATAAAATATACACTTAAAAAAAAACAAGAAAACTTTTGTTTATTTATTTATTACATATAAAAGCACTTTCCAGACAAAACACAACATCAATCAATTAACTTTACACCTTTAAAAAAGGCTTTAGCACAGGTAGAGACCAACCAAGAAAAAACCTGCAGACGCTGTAGTATGCTATGGTAATATGAAAATGGTAGGAACATGGTAAAATCCTTAGGTGAAAGTAATATGCATATACTATTGATATCCCATGATCCTAAGGGGAGGATCGGTCACACGAAGGAGTTGTTTCTCCCTTTGCAGTTTTAAGCTAGCCATGAATAACTTTTCCTCAAAAATTTTTCAGTTCCATTGACTATGACTTGCGCAATTAAAAATCAGCTGTCAATCTAATAAGGAAACACCTAAAAAAAAACATCAGATACTTTTCAACAATTGATTACAGAAGAAATAATTTTTTTCAAGGATTTTCAAGGAGTATCTTCATTAGTGTTGCTGTTAAAGCAATACGCATGCAAAGTTTCAACACAGGAGTCACCAACCATTACAACAGGCTTGGAAGTCACTACCTACACTATTTACAAGAGGCTTACGAGCCTATATGTATGGCAGCCAACAATAAAAGGATTTTCCCCCTAAAACCGAACAGGATCATGTTTGAGCAACTTTATAAGTTTGCACATCAGCACTTTCTTGCTCCATCAGAGCTGAGATGGCTGTCTGTATTCGAAGTGACCTAATGGAATGGTGAGTGAATTAGATCAGGGAGCACACAACTAGCAGGTGACCCACCCTGTCTCCTTAACAGAACCTACAACCATTACAACAGTTAACAGGGAGGTATCTGGACTCTACATGAAGAATTGTCCCACCAATAAAAAGAACTTGTCAAAAGCTTGAGTCTAAAAATAGTAAACACTGTTTCAACCATGTAATTGGTCATTGTAGCCAGCCGTAATAAGATATCCAGCGGTAAAGATGTACACGGCTACTGACTGTAAAAAAAAATACAAAACTAACTTTGTGATGGATTGTCGGCAAACCGCAGTTCTATTTTCAATAACTGAGCACTATGACATACTAAAAAAACAGCCAAGAGTAAAGTAATACACTTCCTACGGGGCTGCAATCTAATAAAATGGGTCACTTAATATCAGATAATTTTTGTGGCAGAGTAAGGTACTATATTGTGAAAAATGTTGGATTGAAAATTACTGTCACTGAGAATTATGCTGTATGACTTAAGTAATAGAGCAGCTGCTGCCCATATGTAGAATTGTGGCAGAGCAGGGAATGAATGATCTTGACACACAATAGACTTCCCCCATACATTTTACTGCCCACTTAAGCAAAGCACAGTGATTCATATATAACTATATCATTCCAGTCTTTAAATTTCTCCAAATAAAATGGAAATGGAAAGAACAGATTTTGCCAAATGAAAACTCTGATGTATTTCTAGTTGGTGTACGATTCATGTGGCATTATGTCGTACAGTATAATCATGTTAATAAATCATTTGGACAAAGTGCAGTATTACGCCACCCCACAATGCTGTTACTGAAAGTATTATTAGAATATAATAGTCTACTGATTCCTACTTTATGGAAAATGCATATGGCAATGTACAAATGGATGTATAAAAAGTTTGCTGCTTGAAAAATGTCTTAATGCCCATGTTATTATACAGTCATGTATAACTGCAAACATGTGAACACATTATGTCAATCTACAACAAAAAATATATTTGTTTCAACAGGATTGGTTGCCTGTATCTGGTCAATCATCAGTTTCTACTCCATTTACTCACATTATTACTCCGGCATATTTTTTATAAATTCTATAAATCCCCTTTGTCTGATTTTTTTTTCAGATGTCGATTTCTTTTGTTCAGCTCGTTATAACTGCCTCAAATCAGACTAAATAGATAGTATCTAATAAAAAGAGGACTGTGTAACAATACTTGAATCTTGGTTTTTTTGGAGGGGGGTTTTCTATAATTTGCCTGCAGCTTTACTCTTGGCACAGGACATGTATAGCACAATAAGTATACCACTGCTACTTTTATAGTTTTATATGGTGCACATAAAATGGAATTCAGTGTTAGGAAAAGGTTAAACTAAATATAGTGATTGCTGCCCTCAACCATAAACTAAAATGTTGCACAAAAACGGCACACCTGAAAAAAGGTATCATAGGAAGCAAGTATTTCAAAATACCTTATTCTATGCAATGACTTGCTGTATGGCAGATTGAGTCCTGCCTAACCTAAACACCACCTTCCAAAGCCATGAAATAAATGACACCACACTTCAGATTTGCCCTACCATAAATAATATGTTACTGACCAATACTTGCCGATTGTCATAGTGTCAAAAAACTCATCATCAAAACCATACATTATACAATTTCTTCTTCCATGCAGTGGCAAAATATAAAGCATATTTAACCCCCCTGCCATTCCTGACGGCCCCATCTCGTCCAGTGCTGTCCTCTCAGTACTGCACTTGACGATATGGGGCCGTCCGTTGAGGACCGTAGCCCCGGCACGCAAATTTACCTTTCCACGCTGAGGAGGAGGCTCCATGCCCAGACTTAGCCCCCAGAAGTCAAGTCGCCCTCATATCTTAGTTTCAGACTGGCTCTAAGTGTATATTATTGGCTTTACCTACCCCCTCATATCAGCTTCCAATGGCTGATCTAGACCCTATTTTTAAAGGTCGCCATACACGGGCAGATTCTCTCTCGATAGATGATGGACCGACTGCAGTGTGATGACGTCATCACGCTACTGCTGGCCGCTCAGAGGATCTGCGGCCATCCTTTGTGTGCCTGACATTACTTTGGATGGGGACGCCCCATCTAAAGTTTTGGGATCGGCTAGGAATTTACCGGTGATCCGACATGCGGGGGTTTCTGGTCGATCTTTTCAGGTGGTCGCATCCAATTTGCTTCCCTCCCCCCACCCCCATACACATTGCCGCCACCCAGGAGGTTTACATTGAGGTTAATGGCATGAAAGAGACTCTACCCGAAGTGATCGACGAGTCCACCAAGACTTAGAATTGCTGTGGGCTCTCAACGAATAGGTGAGTATCCCTGAGTGTAGATTGGGGTGAGTTTGTTTTGTAAACAAACTTACCCCAAGCAGCACTCAGGTAAACTGCCAGCAAATGCAATGACTGCTCCTGGGGCATGTAGTTTAGAAATGGAGCCCTTGTAGAGACAGTAGGGTGTGCGCAGGATGGACAGCTTCTATAATAAAAAGGCCTATCTCACATCTTTCCCCCCTAAAGTGCCCTGGCCAATGTTGAGCTTGTCCGAACAGTGCACATTATATCTGATGTGGGTGATAACACACAAACCTAATGTAAATTATTCTTAAAATCACCATCTGGATCAGTTTTCCTTTATATTTTGTACTTCTCTAATTCTATTTGTGTTTTTTTTTGTTTTTTGCTGGAAACTAATTTTGACTTTCCCATAATAATGAATCATCATGACATTACATTTAAAATTCAGTTTGAAAATATTTTGCCTTCTCTGCTTCTTATTTATTCCCCAATTAACATGTTAGTACAGATTTTGAAATAGAACCTTTCAATTTTTATGGCTTACTTAATTTTAAACTTTATGATTCCATGTCTAAGAATAAGGAAGATCATAGCTGGGCAATGGGATCAGCAGGGTGCTGTGCATACCTTCAAATCAACAGAAAGCTACATGTTATGATCATTTCCAATGTTTAAATAGACTGAAATCCAAATATTGAAAGGATCTGGTCAGAGGATGCAAGACTGGGGAGCAATGTACTGCCCACCCTAAGCCAGGGCACAGATCGGCGCAAGGGTACCTGACTGGGTGAGAGGGACTAGCAGGAGGAGTAGAAAGATAGCGGAGCAGAGGGAGAAGAGGTGGGACACTAGAGGGAGAAGGCATCACAGAAAATCCGGTCAGCTGTTTTGTTGGAATGTCGTCCCTCCTACTCTACCTTTGGTATTGTTCTCCTTGGTTGTTGCACATGTTGTTTCACAGCTTCATCTGAAATTTCGAATGTGACTGCGTTCTTGTATTTGTCTTTTGTTTGGTTTACCTTTCTTTGTTTTCAGGTTGGACGAGGTCTTGGCAGTGCCCAGAAAGATAGTAGTGAAATAACCACGTCGCACTGGTGGGAGGGTAGTCTCCACTGGAGAGAATTTTGGGCTCTTACGAGGGTCAATAATCTACTGGTTGTTTTAAGGCCCCCATACACGGGTCGGATTCCCACCGGATTCCGGCACGATCGATTCCGGGCGCGTGCACGCGAAACGATCGTGCCGGAATCGCGTGCAGCCCACCTTGTCCGATCGATCACGTCCGATTGATCAGGGGCCCAGAATCGGATCGGACAGAGAACCAACATGTTGGTCTTTCTGATCCGATTCTGCACACATCAGGGGGAGTTGCCATTTATGGAGTGAGCGATCGGACACGGAATCGTCCAGGAATCCGTGGGACAAGGTGGTATGTAGCGATCGGATACTCTTAATTGGCCGATTGATCGGAGCTCCGATTCCCGCTGAGATCGCCGGAATCGATCGGATGGGTGATCGATCGGCCATGGAATCCGACACGTGTATGGCTAGCTTTAGTGTTTACTTGGCTAAACAATGTTTTGGAAGGAGCCATTGTTGAAATAAGTACCCACAAAGCTGGAGGGGCAAGGCTGATACATGTGTTTTGGTATGGTTCATTTGGGAAGGGAAGTGGGACCTTGGTTAATGGTTGTTAATTTTTTGTTATTTATTTCTTATTAAAGCTGTGTCCATAAATGTTTTATATCCAATTTACTGTTGCAAGTGCATTTATTAGTGATGTACAAACATCAGCCTCTGTGTTCATAGACTTGAGCAAATACAGACTGCATTGACTTTAATAACAGGCGAAATTTTAATGCTGTTCGTGGTGTCTGCCCAAGAGCATACCAGACCCCCTTTTAGCATAAGGTCTGGGAGGCTGTTCATGATCCCTCCTTTCCATAGCATACCAGACCCCCTTGGCGGACCATTAACACACAATATCTCCAGTGGTTATTTGGGGTCATTGGGGAAAAATAGGGGTGTGGGGCAGTATGGGTTGGATTAGGGAATTGGGTGCAAAATGTTTACCGGGCTGTGCTCGTCCCTACCCAAGTCATAGATGCAATGGAAGAACCTCATTGAGACCTAGGCTGCTGGTTGTTATTATTAGGAGGGAGCCTGGTAAGGGTCTGTATTAATTCATTGGAATGGTGCTGCACCACTAGGTGGGCTGAAGATTATGTCAATTTAGCTAAAGGGAAGACTGAATTGTGTGCATGGCCTTCCTGCTATTCATGCTTTTAAGAGGTAGACATGTCATGGCATTCAAAATACAATAAAAAAATATTGTTTATATATAGGTCTGCAAAACCTCATTCCATTCATTTTGAAAACTGAGGACATACTGTGAGACCAGAGTTGTATATGCACATGCATTTATAATTAGAAGGGGATAACATTCCAAAATCTGTCAAATCCTTTAAAGGTAATTGCACTTGTTTTTAAATAAATTGCTTCGCTTAGGCACCTTTGTAATTCTGCTGCCAGCTAGGAGCCCTAGGATGTCATTTCCTGAGCATGATTGGCTCTATGCATTTCCTAGGAAATAGTTTCTTATTAGAACAGTCAAAACAACACATAACCCTCCCCTTGTGGGACTTTAGTTAGAAGCACATGCAAGACTAATCTATGTGTATCTTGAAATTTATATATTATTTAATTTATATTTTAAAAAGCATTTATTAATTTATTAAGACAAAAATATTATTAGATCATTATAAAAGTGGATCAAAAATCACATACTCACAAACTGGTATGAAGTATAATACATATTGAGTCTAAAATACAAGTTTGTCATAAAATTTATGAAGTTGAGCTGGAGAGGATTGTTTTTCAGCAAATATAAAATGACACTTAAAATGATCTGGGGTCCTAACATACTTTACACTCAATGTGAAATAAAAAGAAACATTGTGTGATCAATGGATAAAATTGCTAATGATTTTAGAAAACATAACATGTGTAAGTCATGTCATGGTGGTGAGAGGTGAAGACACACCCAGAGTTAATAGCAGAGGATTAGCTTGAAAACAGAACTGAAACCGTCCCAGTCTCCAAGGGTTCAAACACTGAATAAACATCTTAATTATTAAATTCTTCTGAGAATAATACTTGAACTGCTAACCTTCGAAGGAGGACATGTAATTTGCCAACAATATTACACTTCAGCAGCTACATATTTAACATGCTGTATTTGAATGCGAGTTGCCTATTCTGTTTAATGTATAAATAAATGTGTCTAACGTCAGCACATCCAAAGAGCTCAAGCCCACCTTATTCACTCCATTAGGGCCACTTTTTCGGCCACACTACATAAGGAAATCCGATATTGCGGCCACTTGAAATGAATGGGCTGATGTATGACCAGCGTGCCCCAGCACGTTAGTTATACGTCAGCCTGTTTCTTTAAATTCATTATGACACGTCCACTGATTATAAATGTTTGTTGATGTCGATGAGGAGTTCGAGGAGAAACAGATTGGGGGCTTTGGAGAAAGGTTGCCTTCACAACTTTAAAGACAAGTTGTTGTTAAAATTTTAATAAAATATGCATAAAAGATAAAATGTTATATTTATTTTACAAAATAAAAATGTAGCATTGGGAAACTTACTTTGAAAGGCTCTATTCTTCTTTTTCAATTTGGGATGTTTTAGGAATAGCTAAAAGGATGATACTTAAGCTGGGCATACACGGCTCGATATTAGAGCCGTTCCAGGAAGCTCCAGCCCAATATGAGCCCGATATCGAAGGGCTTATGTCAGCCTATGCTTTGGACGGGGACCCGTGATTTACTGTCATGTCTGATATCCCTGTTTTCCAAGGGATTGATCCCACTTGAAAACAGGGATGGCCACATAAGATATGCGCCAGATACATGCCCGTGAGCGGTCACCAATCTGGCCCACATCTATGCGTGTATGGGCACCATTCTGGCCAGAAACTATGCTCCAGAAGATGTTCAGGGGGACCAAGTACAATCTTCTACAGCAAATCAGAAGAATGTTAATGGATATTTGCAAAGCACAATGGATTTGTAAGTAGTCTTTGACTGATTAGTGGACAATCCTTCTTAATGCCATTCATAGGGATGGGGATGCCAAATCTACTGCCTTGCCTAGGGCTCCATTCTGTCTTAATGAACTGTTTCTGGCTCAGTATCTTGACACTTCACGCTTTGTTTTTGTTTCTTCTGCTGCACTTTTTTTGGTCTTATTGTTTTCGTCTGCCACTGCTAAAATATCTCTAGTTTTAAATAATCAATAAACCTAAATCTCACTATAGCCTTAGGCCTCTGTCCACCTAAGACCTGTAAAGGAACACTTTTTTCTTACCTGTAATTAAACCAATGCCTTGTAATTTATTTCCCATGATGAGCTATAGTGTTTGAAGATCTTCTGGTTGGATTGGATGTCTGGCTTTCTGCTGTATGATTTGGTTCCATCTGCAAGCCCATGAATCATGACAGAACATCTCTCAAGTCACCCATCATGGAAGGTTTCAGCTTTTTGGTGTGTTTGGTTTTTACATGGCTTGATTTTAGTTGCTGCTGACTTTGTAAATATAAAACATTATAAATTCTCTAAAATGACCAAGCTAGAGTCCATACATAAATCCAGTTAGCAAATTTTTAGGGTCATCTGAAGAGAGCTGTGCTAAAGAGATTGCTTGTGGGCAAATATTGGCAAGTCAAGATGTGCTGAGATCCTACTCAGAAAGACTGAATAATGTAATTTAATCAAAAGTGCTTCAATAAAGTATAACCTCTTCCTGGGCGTTAACCCCCAGTCATCTCAGGGTGAGTTTACAAATATTCCTCACCCTGAGCTACACTCAGGCCTAACTGTCCAAGGGGAGCCTTCACCATCTCTGTGTTGGCAATCTCAATGGTCCTTCTAGGATCTACCTCCTCTGCATCATAGATGAGGTCAAGAAGGTGGGGGACACACATGCCATTCACTTGCACGTTAAAGCAGGCATTGGCACTCTGGGTGTGATGGGATAGGGAGGGCTGGTAAATTCAGACAGATAGAGGAATAAGGGTGTGCACACTTCTTATTGTATTAAGTTTTTTTTGCCCTTAACAGATTTGTTTGCTTTTCCGTTCAATTCTACTGGTTATTGCATCTCAAAAACCTACCATTTTAACAAGGGTGTCAATAATTTTAAAGTGTTTTTATATATATATATATATATATATATATATATATATATATATATATATAACTTCAAACATGCAACACTTTACCTTGAGATATTCATGTTATCCATGTCATGTGAAGTGTTCTACAAAGTCATTATATAACAGGACTTTTATCCCATGTCAGCAAATAAAGACAGCTGATAATTGTAGCCTTTGTCCCGGGAAGAGGTTTGGATAGAAGGCAAACAGCAAACTGAACATATTGTTCCAACAGCATAACAACAGTTCCAGTTGCAAAATATATTTGATCAACCAATATATTTGACCAAAGTGTCCACCTCTACTAACAGCATTCTCAAACTGTAAAAAAGGGACTAGTTTAACTTAAAATGAAAATATCTATCTACAGTGGCTTGCATTATTTTATTGGAATTCCACGTGAAAGACCAATACAACGTGGTGTACATGTGAGAAGTGGAAAAAAAACATACAATTATACCAACATTTTTTTACAAATAATAAACGGCAAGTGGGGTGTGCTAATTATTCAGCCCCCTGAGTCAATACTTTGTAGAAGCACCTTTTGCTGCAGTTCCACTGCCATCTTTTAGGGAATGTCTCTACCAGCTTGCACTCTAGAGACTGAGTCCTTGCCCATTCTTTTTGCAACAGCTCCAGCTCAGTCATTAGATGGACAGCGTTTGTGAACAGCAGTTTTCAGATCTTGCCACAGATTCTCGAAGGGATTTAGATCTGGATTGACTGGGCCATTCTAACACATGGATATGTTTTGTTTTAAACCATTCCATTGTTGCCCTGGCTTTATTTCAGGGTCATTCCTGCTGGAAGTAACCTCCGCCCCAGTCCAAGTCTTTTGCATTCTCCAGAGGTTTTCTTCCAAGATTTCCCTGTATTTGGCCGATCCATCTTCCCAGCACTCTGACCAGTTTCCTGTCCTGCTAAGAGAACACCCCAAGCATATGCTTGCCACCCCATATTCACAGTGGTTTTCAATGTGCAGTGTTAGTTTTTCTGCCACACATGTTTAGCATTTTGGCCAAAAAGTTCCATTTTGTCTCACCAGAGCACCTTCTTCCTCATGTTTGCTGTTCCCCACATGGCTTGTGGCAAACTGCAAACGGGACTTCTTATGCTTTCTGTTAACAGGCTTTCTTCTTGCCACTCTTCCATAAAGGCCAACTTTGTGCAGTGCACGACTAATTTTCCTATGGACAGATTCCCCACCTGAGCTGTAGATCTCTGCAGCTCGTCCAGAGTCACCATGGGCCGGCCTTTCTTGGTAGGTTTAGAGTTGTGCCATACTCCTCCCATTTCTGAATGATCGCTTGAACAGTCTCCGTGGGATGTTCAAGCTTTGGAAAATTTTTTGTAGCCTAAGCCTGCTTTACTTTCTCAATAACTTTATCCTACCTGGTGTTTTTCTTTGACTTCATGGTGTTGTGCTCCAATATTCTCTTAGACAACTCTGAGGCCGTCTGAATAATTACGCACACCCATTTGCAGTTATTATTTTTAAAAATGTTTGAATCATGTATGATTTCATTCCACTTCTCACATGTACACCCTTTGTATTGGCTTCACATGGAATTCCAATAAAATTTATTCATGTTTGTGGCTGTAATGGCAATTGTAAATACTTTTGCAAGCCACTGTATTCTATCTATCTATCACTATCTATATCTATATCTATCTATCTTCTATCCTATCTATCTATCTATCTCTTCTTAAGAAATGTCTGCCCTGTTGCATATCACAGTAGTGATGGCGCGAACCCGGAATTTGATGTTCGCGAACGCGAACCTCCGCAAATGTCCGCGAACCAGCGAACCCCATAGACTTCAATGCAGGCGAACATTAAAAAACAAAGGGCCCTTTCTGGCCACAATAGTGTTGGAAAGTTATTTCAAGGTGACTAACCTGGACAATGACATGACAGAGGGGGATCCCATGGCAAAACTCCAAGAACATTTTTTTTAATAAATCCGCACAAAGGATTTTACATGATAGTCAATGGGATTTGAACATAAGAGGGGAGCTGGAGAGCACTAACAACATGGGTTGGTAAATGCCTGTGTGAATTCCCACCTGAAACACCCTGTGAAGATCTGCTTTTCACGTTGCCTACAGCTTAAAAGGTGAATTTAATTTTATGGAGGACACTGGTGGAGATGGACAGTGTGGAGGACACTGGGGGAGATGGTCAGTATGGCAGACACTGGTGGTGATGGTCAGTGTGGAGACACTGATGGAGATGGACAGTGGTGGAGGACACTGGTGGTGATGGTCAGTGTGGAGAGAACACTGGGGGAGATGGTCAATGTGGAGGACACTGGTGGAGATGGTCAGTGTGGAGGACACTGGTGGAGATGGACAGTGTGGAGGAAACTGGTGGTGATGGTCAGTGTGGAGGACACTGGGGAGATGGTCAGTGTGTGGACACTGGTGAGATGGTCGTTATGGCGGACACTGGTGGTGTGGTCATGTGGATACACTGGTGGTGATGGTCAGTGTGGAGGACACTGGGGGAGATGGATATTCCGCCATGGATGGATGGGATGGGATATTCAGTGAAGACTGTAGATTACACAGACACTTGCCCTCGCTAATGTTTCCCTATAGCAGCAGCACTCTCTTTCCTAACTCTCTCCTTTTTCAGCAGAATGTGTAATGGCGTCCTGTACTTGATATGTTATAGGGGGTGTGAGGTGTCTGTGAGGTTGGGGGTTGCGGCAAAC
>CM070039.1:35518388-35546930 GCA_036250615.1 Ptychadena robeensis | reverse complement strand
GGGGGGGGAGAAGGACACGAGCAGCCGAGGAGGCATGTCACATCGGGGACTCGGGGACAGTGTGAGTATGCACTCTCCCAGAGCCCAGCATTGTACTGGACGGCAGCACCTCGTCCAGTGCGATAGTAGCAGTTGGAGCGCTGGGCGAGGTGCTGCCGTCCATAACGCTAGGGTGGTTAAGGTAAGAAGGCTGCAAAGAAATTTACTTCTCAGCAATAATGAGCAGTTGGAAAATCACTGCAGCCTCGGATAACAGTTCCCAGTGATACATGTATCCAACAGACTAAACAGTGCTATTTTTGTTGATATATTTGTATGGGCCCTATAACCAAAAGCCAAATTTATACTGTCTGTACCCACAGGATAGTCGTGACACCTTTCACAAATGTTTTGTGGACCATATCAATAAGATTGGTCACTTTATAAACACAATTGGTTAAAATAATTTGTTTGTTTATATATTGGAAAACATTGTTCAGTGGATATTTGTGATAGCCAACTCCTGCTTTCACTAAATTCACATCAGCAAGATCAGCATCATATAAAAATATGCATACATGAAATTACTGCTAAACCAATCAATGTAAAGTACTGCGGAAGAATCAACAATGCAAGAAGAACCATTACTGCTACAATAATGACCAGTAGATAAAGCATTAGATCTAAATTCTGTATTTACAAGTTTAGAGTAGATTGACGATAACAAGTTCCTATGCCACAGAAGAAGCTGTGGAAGCAATACAAGAACAGCAGCAATAAAGACTTGACCGGGTGGATTAAGTTGTCAGGTCACACAATTGGCACTCTACCATACAGGACCACATGTCGCTATATGCAGAATGCAGGTGGTCTAAACTATATTAGGCATATTCAGACTCTAACTCATAACTAGATTTAAAATAATATTCTATAAAGGTGCCTTTATAAACACCAAAAAGAAAAAAAAAAGGAAAACTCCAATAAATGTTTAACTTGCAAAATGTAAATCCTGAGTTCTTGTCTACATGTTTAGTAAAGCTTGCATATATGGTTTTTGCATTTTGTGCCTTTTAATTCAATTATCCTGGCATAAATTTCTCGGCTTTTCTCTATGGCTCCAGCCCAGCTCCCTGGTCATGTTTTACGGGTCCTCCCTCCATGTAGAACTTGCTGAAACCTCTCTTTATGAAATGTTTTCTGGTTTATGAGGTTTATTTTTGTGCCAATTCCTCCATCCGCTCACGGACTGCAGCTTCCTCCCTTCACTTGGTGATTCATGGAAACCATCAACCTCTTCCAATGAGTGTCGTCAAATGTGGACTCATATTGACAGCCCAACTACTACACATTTCCCTGTTTGAAGAAAAATTCTGTCTGCACACATCACTGGTTCCATTTTAAAGTCATTTACTAAAGGGAATGACTGGTTCAAATTTGTTTATAGAATCAATCTTACAAGGAAGTATGTTTCTCTATCTATCTCAATGGCACGTAAGCATTTTAAGAAAACAAATACAGGCAAATATATAAAACACGGCTTGTTCATTTTTATATTTCTTCACTAGGAAAACAATTTTCCAAGACGAACATAATTGCGTGTAATCTGTTTTATAAGGAGTTGCCACAAATCCTGAGACCTTAATTAAAAAGCTACATACAAAGTTCAAATATTGGGGATCACTCCCTGGCAAACGGCATGTATTTCTATCTGTCTTAAGACTTTTAAACAGTACAGCCAAGATGGTGACCGGACTCATAACTTTTTGTTATTACTTTTATTACTTAAACTTTTATTAATAAACTTTTTGTTTTTTTGACATACAGAAAAGAAAAACACAGGGAAAAAACATACAAAGAGAATGTCACATCAGTGCTTGCATCCCAGATATATGTTACAGTCTACAAATAAAGCATTACTATGATAAATAAATCAGATTAACGTCATAATCTATAGGAAAAGAAAAGCCAAACAGTGTAATGAATATATAGAAGTAATTTAACATCTCAAATAAACCAGCAGATATCTTATAACATGTATATATATCCACAGAGACAATAAACAAAAATATACTACACAAGGGTGTACACTCAGTAATTAAAAAAATAAACTATGATGCAGTACCAGGGTTATCAAGCTATATTACCCATATTTTATCAAATTTTTTCTGGCATCCTCTAGCTTGGTAAGTCATCTTGTATAAAAAAATATTTTTAAGAAAAATAATGAAAAAAAACCCACAAAAATTAGGACACAAAACTATGCTGCTATGTACTAAATATCGCCAAAATAAAAAGTCTCTGGTGCCCCAGATGTTCCCATTTGCACTTAACCCTCTCTAACCTGGTGTGATAAAATCACACCAGGGAAGAAAGGGTTACTGAAAATGGGCACATCTGGGGCATCAGAGACTTTATTCTGGCGATATTTAGTACATAGGGGGAGTTTGAAAGCAGTTTTCTACATAGAAAACTGCTTTCATTCTATTTACTGTACAAAGCTCCCGCCGCCTCCCGAGCGGGGGGGAGGAAGACACGAGCAGCCGAGCAGCCATGTCGCATGAAGGGGACACAGGACTGCGTGAGTATGCGCTCTCCCAGAGCCCCGCATTGTACTGGACGGCAGCACCTCGTCCAGTGCGATAGTAGAAGTTGGAGCGCTGGACGAGGTGCTGCCGTCCCTAACGCTAGGGCGGTTAATATTATCACTAGAGATGGTCGAATTGCAAATCCCCTGAACATGGTATCACCACCAAACTTGCTGGAGATGTAGAGAAGGGTCGGGGGTATAAAAAAAAAGGTATCATCACCAGATGTAGAGAAGGGTTGTGGAAACATTTGAAAAAAAATGTATTGCTCTAACACAAATAGTTTTTTCACAAACTACAATCAGAATTTTGACTTTGATTTCGAACTTAATTTATGCAAAAACGATTTGTGTTAAAGCAATACTTTTTTTTTCAAATGTTTCCACAACCCTTCTCTATATCTGGTGATGATACCATTTTCAGAGGCTCTGCAATCAGTCGAAAAAGTCGACCATCTCTAATTATCACACTTAAATACAACAAAAAAATTGCACGGTAAGCCTAGTATTATTTTTAGTCTCTTGTACAATCTTCTTTTAAGATAAACTAAGGCTAGCAATTAGGGAAACAGCGAAAACAGTGTGCTGCATGTGCTAACAAGTAACATATTCATAGGATAATATTGAAATGACAGTGGAATGTACTTCTTCTTCTACAGGGGTGTCAAACTCTGGTTTGGTGGCCCAATGTGACCCCCAGTGTGTATATTTTATTAAAAAATGTTTTATTCAGAAAATGAAGGCCGTACACGTGTCTTTCATTTGACATTTGGTTTCACATTTGTTACAATATTACACTTAGCTTGCTCTAGATTAAGGCTTTGTTTCCATTGCGTTGGGACCCCTCGGGGGTCCCAATGTAACAGATAGACTTACCTGCTCGGCGGACGGGTCTGTCTTAATTGCGTTGAGCCGATCCGCCGGTGTCAGGCTGAACGTAGTCGAGTACGTTCAGCCTTTACACCGGCAGATGTGTAAACAGACCATCCGCCGGCAGGCTGAGACTATGGGATACGTCGGGACCCCTGCTAAGCCTATACGCTTAGCGTAGGGGTCCTGACGTACAATAGAAACAAGCCCTAAGTGTTGAGGCTAAACTTGTTTGTTTCCATGTGAAAAGGTTCGTCGTTATATCCAATGAGAAGTAAAAAATTCCTTCAACAAATATCAAGATTAACCCATGACTTTGTCCAAATTTTAAATTTTGCCCCACTGTTTGTGTTTGAGTTTGACACCCCTGTTTTTCTACATAGTCAGAGACTGGGACTTTTTTAGGTTGCTTCATTTTTCGTTATTAAGTAATAAGTATATACCATACATCAGTTTGATTGTTTAACCTTTAGTGTACAAAGTATACTGCCTGCAATTCCCACCCGCCCCTAACTACACAGCCGACATCATTAACCTTCCTAGCGCTTCTGACGCCAGTATCTCGTCCTGCACTTGCTTATGCAGTATTGCAGCTGACGAGATAGAGCCGTCCAGCTAAGAGCTCAGAATCCCAGGCTGCACACTCTGCTCTGCTGTCTGTGCGATCCTTCTGCAAGCCGGCTGTGACACCTCTGTACCAGCCTAATCTGCATATGAATATCCCAATTTGCACATGAATGTTCCGCCCCGCGCCCCCGCTGGACATTCATGTGCAAATTGGGATATTCATATGCAAATCGGGATATCCTCAAAGCGCACACCTGGAATATCACCCCCATTGTCATTCCAGATGTGAGCTTTGAAGTTAACCCTTTCAGAGAATGCCATTGTATTGGATACAGTGATAACTGTATCCAATACAATTCAAAACAAAATAAAATGTTATTATAAACAAACATAAATACTGTTTTGAAATCAATAAATACTGTTTTGAAATCTTTCATACCAAATAAGTATTCAAGAGATTTAATCATTCAAATGATACATTTCATACTTTTTTTAAATGTACTTTTTTTTATAATAATTGTGTGTATCAAACATTATTATATTCAGGATGTCTATTAGACCCTTGTACGGACAGATTTTTGGAAGTTACAAGCCTACAACACAAAAACAAACAAAAATTCCATTAGAGTCTATGGTGCGCTTCTGGTACAAAAATCTTGACCTCAGCAGTGCGCTAGGGAGGTTAATGATATCATCAATCTCAGGTGATGCACAGACCATTGGTCAATATTCAACATTTATTATGAACATTATCACCAATATTTCCAATTGAGATGACAATAGTAAAAAAAACATTGTTCAGAATTCTACGCAATATCAACTTTGTATTGTTATTTGTGTGGACCCTCAATTTAATAACTAGAATATTAAATTAAATAACTAGAATATTTTTACCTTGTATCTATTCTGATCTTTGTTTCTTTTTTTGTTGTATTTTTTTTAATTGATCGCTAACGCTGCACAACAGTCTAATATTATATCTAAATGTAGAAGAGATCTCACCTTAGTACAACACTCTGGCTTCTTTAACCCCCCTGGTAGTCCCATTGTTTTAGTAAACTGCTCCCTAAAGCGGTGCGAAAAATACTAACTGATTACCATGTACTCAGGTTGAATTTCCCACCCAGTCCCTCTCCTGGTATCACTGACACTGGGAATATGAGGACCTGAGATGCCTATGCCAGTTGTATAATGCAAGTTTATGGCATCCCCACCCCCACCTCCCCAGCATCATCACTGATATCAGGGAGGTGGGATTAGCAATGAGCCCAGAGGATGTAGACACAGATGGCATGGCACAGCTGGAGATTGAACTGACATTGACAACTCACCAATGGCATAGCTCTTCTGTACTACTTTAGCTTCTCAAGTGTGCATGGCACATTTTACTATCTTTTCCAGTTCTTCCCTCATAAGAAAGCATACAGGGGGAAATGTACAACACTTTCAGAATCTTTTAAAATGTTCCTTTCTTAAGGAGAAACAAAGACAATCCGATATACAGGGACATGCCAGTGCTGACATTTTCAACAGGTGACTGATATGTAGTATTATGTAGTCTTTTGAAATTAGAAGTAGTCTGATCAGCAAAGATCTTGACACAGGCACAACTAATTTAGTTTTCCAAGGAAAATCGGATCAATTTAAAGTTTAATCAAGGAAGATCTATAAAAAAAAACATTTTAAAAATGTACCTGTAATGATCGAATCCTGATTGTCCCTTATGATGCAGCATTGCAGTGAGGATAAATTTTGCTGTGACAATACGTAATCACGCTCTGTATACAGAACTACAGATATGTGTTTCCTATTGAAAACCATTCTATGGTGCCCTCCAGTGACAACTTCAGTTATTTAACCCCCGAAGACTGGTGGGTAAATATGGATTCTCTCATATTATTCCATTGAACAAGAGGTGAGTTTATTTTTTTAGGATTGTCAATCATTGTGCCTGTCAGAGGTAACTAAAAGTTGAATTGTATATACAGTGGCTTGCAAAAGTACTGAACTTTTCCACATTTTGTCACATTACAGCCACAAACATTAATCAATTTTATTGGAATTGTGAACGTGAAAGACCAATACAAAGTGGTGTACTTGTCAATACTTTGTAGAAGCACCTTTTCCTGCAATTCCAGCTGCCAGTCTTTTAGGGTATGTCTCCACCAGCTTTGCACATCTAGAGACTGAAGTCCTTGCCCATTCTTCTTTGCAAAACAGCTCCAGCTCAGTCAGATTAGATGGACAGCGTTTGTGAACAGCACAACACATGGATATGTTTTGTGTTAAATCATTTCATTGTTGCCCTGGCTTTATGTTTAGGGTCGTTGTCCTTCTGGAAGGTAAACCTCCGCCCCAATCTCAAGTCTTTTGCAGACTCCAAGAGGTTTTCTTCCAAGATTGCCCTGTATTTGGCTCCATCCATTTTCCCATCAACTCTGACCAGCTTCCCTGTCCCTGCTGAAGAGAAGCACCCCCAGAGCATGATGCTGCCACCACCATATGTGACAGTGGGGATGGTGTGTTCCGAGTGATGGGCAGTGTTAGTTTTCTTCCACACATAGCGTTTTGCATTTTGGCCAAAAAGGTCCATTTTGGTCTCATCTGACCAGAGCACCTTCTTTCACATGTTTGCTGTGTCCCCCACACGGCTTGTGGCAAACTGCAAACGGGACTTCTTATGCTTTTCTGTTAACAATGGCTTTCTTCTTGCCACTCTTCCATAAAGGCCAACTTTGTGCAGTGCACGACTAATAGTTGTCCTATGGACAGATTCCCCTACCTGAGCTGTAGATCTCTGCAGCTCGTCCAGAGTCACCATTGGCC
Organism: Ptychadena robeensis; assembly: GCA_036250615.1. NCBI lineage: Eukaryota > Metazoa > Chordata > Amphibia > Anura > Ptychadenidae > Ptychadena > Ptychadena robeensis. The sequence continues at coordinate 35,540,104 of CM070039.1, read as the reverse complement.
TCTTGACTGCATTTCTGATCAGCGCTCTCCTTGTTCGGCCTGTGAGTTTAGGTGGACAGCCTTGTCTTGGTAGGTTTACAGTTGTGCCATACTCCTTCCATTTCTTAATGATCGCTTGAACAGTGCTCCGTAGGATGTTCAAGGCTTTGGATATCTTTTTGTAGCCTAAGCCTGCTTTACATTTCTCAATAACTTTATTCCTGACCTGTCTGGTGTGTTCTTTGGACTTCATGGTGTTGTTGCTCCCAAATCTTCTCTTAGACAACCTCTGATGCCGTCACAGAGCAGCTGTATTTATACTGACATTAGATTACATACAGATGCACTCTATTTAGTCATTAGCACTCATCAGGCAATGTCTATGGGCAACTGACTTCACTCAGACCTAAGGGGGCTGAATAATTACGCACACCCCACTTTGCAGCTATTTATTTGTAAAAAATGTATGATTTTCCTTCCACTTCTCACGTGTACATCACTTTAAATTGGTCTTTCACGTGGAATTCCAATAACATTGATTCATGTTTGTGGCTGTAATGTGACAAAATTGGGAAAAGTTCATGGGGGATGAATACTTTTGCAAGCCACTGTGTATATATATATATATATATATATATATATATATATATATTTATATACATATGTAGAGACTTGTTTAATAGCTCACCCCAAATTATTGCAGGCTTTAGACCCCTCTACGAAGGATGCCAATCAACCAAATACTTTTAAGCAGTAAATGACATGCTCTGGGCCGCCACCAATGCATAATAGAAATGTCCACATTTGCTGTTTATTTAAAGGCAGGGTACAATTATCAGGGTACAATTCTTAGGGTAATCATTGTAGGGTAATAGTTCCTTAGCTGTAGTAAAGGGGTACTCTGCCCCTTGCCAATCAAGGAAACACATGGTAATGCTGGTTCCTGCAGTCCCTCTGGCCTAGTTGGGAAGGCCCATTCCCACTGGGATGTCCTGGAGAGATAAATAAATACCATAAACTAAACATCACCATGATACAAATATCACCTTTTATTACTCTTTATTTAATTTAAACTTAATTGAAGCATTTTGGCATGGGGAGGGATCACTGGTGTAACAACCACCATAGCAGCCATTGCGGCTGCCATGGGTACATAGCCGCAAGGGAGCCCGCCACTCCAGGCTGCCTGTTCTTTTTTTTTTTTCTTGGCAGGTCCTTTGTGGGGGGGGGGGGTTAATAGAATTGTGAATATAATTGTTATAGGGCCCAGTCATCTCTAGTTACACCTGTGGAAGGGACATTATATTATTATAATACTTTTTAGGTTGATGGTTCCCTCATTTTGCACTTAAATCATAGACTTGCTCTATACTTGGGACTGTATACTTGGGTTGTTTTCATACTGTACATATATTATCCCTCTAGAAGGTTTCCTTTCACGATCAGAAAGCATATTTATTTCTAGACATTTAAGGATGAACGAATAGGCAGAGAAAGCAGACATGATTAAACAACAGCAATTAGACATTTTTTGCAGCTGCGTGATCACTATTTTTCCCCCCAAGGATCCTTGGTTGGCAGTGTCTTCGATGGCTCATCCATTAAATCATTCACTAAATGGAAATCCGCTTAGATTAAATGTTACAAGAAAAATAAAATAACATTTGCAAAACTTGAAATAAGAAAACACTGCACTGTTGATTAACAACAGTTTCCTACATTGAGATGTTAAATACTTGTTAAGATTTTTGTGGTTTTATATTCAAACATGTTGGCACAGGTATGGAATAGGATGTCATTTGAAAAGGTTAAGGCTATTAGCGGCATTTAAGACCTCTAAGTGATTCTGACCTGTTGTTTAGATGGCCTCTGGCTTTGAAGTTAGGAGTTACAGATCTAAACCTATAATAAGTATAGTGGCAGGAGGGGGCTTTGTATAATTGATAGGCAGAATGGAATATTTCCGGGGCTAAAAACATAACTCATCCCTGACAGCTGATCTGTTGGGTTCAGTGGGCAAACTTCCTTAAATCCAGAGGTTGTTAAACATCGCAGGACCATGATCGGTGGTATTAGAACGTGCTGTACATTACAGAGCACACACCCTGCTCCCCTGTCTGACATGAACACTTCTCGCTTTCAGACTTCGGTCAACAAGAATTTATTTGCAGGCTACTTTTAAAGCAGGGTTTACCCTGGCCTTTAATAAGAGAAATGAAGTATGCCAAGAAGTATTAGAGGAAACAAAACTCAGACACGACATGGTCAACTGAAAACAGACCAGAAAGGGAGCTTTTATCAAGGCTTAACCAAAAAATCTCCGTAAAAATTCAATCAATCATACTCCAGAACTCAAACTTATCGGGGACATACTTGGACAATTCTAGACCTAAGCATGCGTTATGGCACATCTTGGAACAAAAAGTGCTTGTTGGCTGCAGGCAATGAATTTGTACAGGTGTTGAGGGGCGGCAAGGGATCAAAAGAAGGAAAATTACAAGTCATAATTTTGGACTCAACCTAGGCCTTATTTAATTACATCACTCAGTGAGTAGTTGAATGGAAAGCACTGCAGGAACAATGGACTAATTTTTGTTGTGTAAAGAGTTAGGTGACACAAGTGATAAGGAGATTATATGTTCAGATGACAGCATCTTGGTTAGGGTCTATAACTAGAAGAATTCTCATATTTAACTTATTTTCTCCAGTCTAGATTACTGCATACATCTGTGCCAGAAAAGCATAAGAAACCCATAATTTTACATTATAAAGATGACTACATAACTATAGCTTTGTGGTTTACATGCCTTACAGTAACAATGTAACAACCTAACCAAAGAATTACTGGAAGCAATACTGTATTTACCGTGTCAATCATCACCATTCAGAGAAATACCTCTGATATCACAAAGACTTTCTAGCTTAGTTTATGAGTCTGTTGCGCCTGTGAATAACTCCTATAAAACGTTTAGTCACAGAAAATATAACATCTGATGTAGAACTTTTCCCTTAAAATTTAATTATTCCCTAACTTGCTTTCCATTGACCCTGTCAATAGTAGAGCTGGAGGAATTCTGCAGAATTTGATTCTTTAAAACTTTGGTCCAGTTGAAATTTGTTTCTACCTCAAAATGTCTACCACTCCAGCAGAAAAGTTTTTAAATTAAATTTGAAATTTCCACTTAAAAATTTAATAATTGTAATAATGTAAATAAATAATAATAAATTAGTATAAAGGCCCCCCTGCACACTCTTACCCATTCCCAAAGGTCCCATGCTACTGCCAATGCCCAGCAGGTTACTGGAGGGCATTTTGATATTTACAGGCAGGTACCCGTCCAGCTTCTGCTCAGCCCTGGCCCAGGACCTGTACTCCATCCAGCGTGGACTTCAAGGCACATTAGCACTACAGTGGAGGACATTGTAGTATGTTTTTTATTTTATTAAATTTATTTACTCTTTTATTTTAATCAGTATTTTAAATAAATGTATTTATAACCCTTTAGGAATGGGTTAGAGGTCAGGGAGACCTTTATATTTCCACAAATTCTATTTGGTGGAGGATTTTATTCCTTTTTATTATTTTTTAAGCTGAATATTTATAAGCTGAAATTTCACAGTAAATCTTGCAAAATTTGTAATCTTGTAGAATGTTTTTACAAAAAAAATGATTTTCAAGTGTAAATACCCTGTGCTCCTTTTCCTCCTTAATAACTCTTATAAAGTCTTTATATTGATAATAAGACATAACTGTCTCTTAGAATTCTGTTTCCAATAAAAATATCTCTTGGCAGCCACAGGACTTTTCTATTTACAAGAACAATGAAGGGTGACAGGTAAAAGTCAATTCTTTTTATTCTCAGATATTCAGGACCTACTTTCAACACAGTTGCTGGACCCCTGGACACCCAGTATACCCTAGATTCCTTGTGGTTGAACTTTTGTGCATGTTAGGAATTGTTCTGTATATTGTTTCTTTTTAAATTTATCTTTTATTTTAAAAAGTGGCAACATATCCTGAAGTGCTGTACATTACATGTAGTGTAGTGGTGGGAAACTGAGTTGATATGGAGGGCCACAAGTGCGGCCCTCAGCATCCCAATCTTGGGCAGCATGGTGGCTCAGGTGATTAGTAATCTGGCCATGCAGCACTAGAGTCCTAGGTTAAAATCCCAGCCTGGACACTATCTGCAAGGAGTTTGTATGTTCTCCCCGTGTCCTTATGTTCTCCCCATGTCCTCTGGGTGCTCTAGTTTCCTCCCACACTCCAAAGACATGCAATAGGTTAATTGGCTTCCCCAAACAAAGATTCTCCTATGTTAGTTACATGTGACTTATGACTGTGTTAGTTACATATACATGACTACGGTATGGACATTAGATTGTGAGCTCCTGTAAGAGACAGTTAGTGATATGACTATATATGCTCTGTAAAGCGCTGTGTAATATGTTGGCGCTATATAAATACAAGATAATAATCTATACTGACTTTGTAAGCATTTGTAATATATATGATATTAAGCATATATAATCAAAGGTTATGTGCTTCATAGATACCATCAAAGCCTTTGCCCATATTCTGAGATTATGTGTCACATTATATATTATACAATCATACCCTGTTTGTTGGTTAAATAGTGGGAGCAAGTCCCTCGCCTCCCCTCCTCTTCTCTAATAAGATTCTGAGCAAAGACTCATCAGGGAGGGTCAGCAGACAGATGAGTTCCTTTGCCCTATGCATTAACAGTTAGGTTTCAGGGGCCTGAGGGGGGCCACCGAAGAACACCCAGAGGGCCGCAGGTTGGGCACCTGGGACATAGAGGAACAAGCAACTAAGTATAGACTATAATATAGGAGGAGAAGGACCTTATCCAAACCCAGCAGCAGTTTGTAATTTGGATTTTTCATAGGGGAGAACATCTGACTAATATCTGATGTAAGTGGCAGAAGGCACTTGTAGATGATAGTTTTCAGACCCATCCTTTTTGTTTTAATATACGGTATATCCAAATATATTCTGCACACTTATTATCAAGGGAGAAAGCTAGTATTCGGAATAGCAACTATATTTTCAAGAACTGTTTGCACTTTCCTTTCCTTCCCTTCCCATCTACGTTGTCTGAACAGGAATATTTGTGCAGTCTGAGTTTTCCTGTTTAGTCATGCAGCTGACCATGTCTGACCATTCTTGGATGTCTATAACCAATAGGGTTATCTGGTTGATGGGATGAGAACATACTAACAGGAATTGAAGAAAAGAAAAATATTGATGTATGTTTTGTCTCTTTTATTGTTCCATTTGTTTACAGGCTTTTACCATGTTTGTTTAAAAGCCAAAAAGTCCTAAGAAGAGGGTGACAAAACTATTCCCTTCCCCCATGTTTACATCACAAGTGAGGTCATCTCATTCCAGCTGTGTCAGGAAGTTCCTTTGATGTTAGACTGATAAGATAAGAAGTTAGCTGACAAACTGGGCAGCTGAGGGTGACTGGTTTTCTATCCAGTATCATGTCCATACCTGCCAGGAGACATCCTGGATGTTATGTCATCCTTTCAAGGAGCCACATACATTAATGCTCTGAGCAGTGAAAATCACAATCAAGGCCCTGGGTATTTCTCACTGAGGGGGTAATTTAAATAGTAATCCTCCCGAGCTAAAATATGGTCACAGACCTTATCTTAGGAAGTTTAAACAAGATTTAAACTTCCTAAGATAACTTAATTGGCATTATCTGACATATAGCTCTATGATAGACCTTCACCCATTAGTTTTGCATTTGAAAATAATATACATTTTAACATCATAAAAACACAACATGTTCCAGTGTAATTTCCAGTTATTATTACCGCTTAACATCATCTTTTCTTTTATGTTCTTCATACTTTAAACCTGACATCCTAACTGGTTGCTTCAAGCTTTTAAAGATTTCATCACCCAGTAATGCCCCCCATACATACACAGATTTTAGTGTCCCACAAACTAAAAACGATCAATTTATTTCAATCGTACAATCAGAGATTGATTGATGGAAACTAGAATATACTCCACATGGAATAACCAATTTTTGATCGATTTTTTTTATTTTTGATCGTCTATGAAATTGATTGTTTAATCGGGCGATTATTTTTTCAATCAGAAGTGCTGTGTACAGAGGGCGTGGTCATTTGATGACAATGAAGTATTAGTATGCAAATGATAAAGAACAATAAAAACCCGTCGGTTACAAAATTATTTTGTACTCAATTTGTACTCAACCGATCAAAATTTTCCGACATGTTCGATCATGTTTTGATAGATTTTTTTCACAATTACGATTAGTTGATTGGACCATGTGGGCATGCACCAATTTTCAGTCGACCGATCTAAAAATTTATCGTCGGCAGCTAATATCTGTGCATGTATGGGGACCATTACCCTGCTCAGCTCTGTAATATGTATGTCTTAGTTTATTAAACTTTTTGCTTTGTTTTATGCAGTAAATTTATACAATTACCAAATGGTAATCACCCATCATTTTGGTAAACACACACAAATTTATATGAGACTTAAAGGGATTCCCCTATCTAGATGCTCACATGGTAGGGACATCACCTAGAGTAGAGAAACGTTTTGTTTCAGTCAAGAACCCTGAATGTTGGTGAATGTATATAAGCACACTTTGGCTTGGTAATTTTGACATAAATACAAGGTAAGCATGATTTGTGATATAATAGATTTTTAGGCCTATAAAGAGGGTTTGCAAAAAGTTGTTTCGGATGTAAAAGAAAAGAAGCCATTAACCCTACCAAAAAGAAGGAAGAAATTAGTCAGAAGTAGGCAATACATTCATAGCTTCTTTAAAACATAAATTATTTACATGGCCCAATCCATCAAATCCCAGAACAATGGGTAGAGCCTTGCAAATTATTTCTTTATGCGCCATCAGACAAAATGCATATCTGTAACTGCTGGTGTATAATGCAAATATAGCCTTATGGTACAGAGCCATTTATTCCAAACTCCATACATACAAGCAATCTAGAGAGTAATAAAAGAAAGTGTATAGAATTGTAAATTGGAACAGTTCTTGAGCTATTAAGGTAGGGAATGGGATGCCTTTCTTCAATCTGCCCGATAGCTGTATTGTTTTTAGAGAGTATAACTGTCCACTATTTATCATGGGTTCTGGTCAGTCAACCCACCTAATGGAGACCCCTGAACATATATGAGAGCAACTGTGAAGGCTGTGGAGCAGAACTGTACAGGGTTGTGGAGAGGACAAGGCATCTCCCTATTGAGTCCTTTGACCTTGGACACGAGGTCTGGGAATCAGGGTATTAACCTAGTCTACTACTCAGCTAAATAAATTGTACAACTCAAAATATCTGTTTCACAAATCAGGGAGCAGTTACAGGGATACACAATTAAGGGGGAGTAGTAACATAGACTTTATATTTTTTGGTCTTAGTTCTCTTCATCTGTAACTATGCTACTGGTACTTTTCATTTTTTTTCTTGTGAAATCAGTGTCTTTTCCCATTATTTATTCAGAATAATATAAACTAGTCCTCATTTGTGCTGTGTAAGTGCTAATCTTTTCTATGATTCATTCACTTGCATATCACTCCAGACTTTTGAAATAACACAACGTTAACAATCCGTCTGCCTCACCCACATGTCAGACACTGAATGATGTCAGATCATTATTTGGTGATACTTATTTCTAGGTTGATGATTACCTTTCTTTTGTAGTTAAACAGTTTGTAGTTCTTTTGTAGTGTTTATGACCAAATGACACAAGGGTTTGCTGGATTTCTGTACTCTCATCTGAATTTGGTAATTTCAGGATAAGATTTAGACTGGGGAAAGTACAAGTAATGACTATTTGCTCTCTGTGTCTAGGCCCAGAATGGTTAGTCTAGACTGGCAAGGCTGAGTAATCAATGGACACAAACAGTGACGGCTAGTTATGTATTTCTATGTGGACTTGCTGCACACCATGTAGCTGCCTTGTGAATGAACACATTTTGATTCATGTTTGGATTCCATGCTTAATAGGTGAAACATTTCAACAGATTCTTGTTATGAAGAATTCATTGTATAGGAGTTTCATGCTGGGACCTCGAAAAAAGGGATGGCTGCTAAAACGGAAATACAGTATATGGTCCGAGCATGTATGTATTACCCTAAATTGTTTCACATTATGTGAATACATTATAAGCAAAAAAAGCTGGACAGTTCTGTGAAGGTTTTCTGACCCAGGCAGAAGTACTTATTAGGCAATCAAATGCCTGGCTTTATAAAGCAGTGTGAAGTTGGAATTTCAATGGGAATCTGTTTGCACACTCAAGCACAAGTAATGACACCTATTTGCACTTGTGCTCACTGAAATGAAGAGTAATTAACAGAATAAATACACACATCACTTGACTAAAACCCATTCCATTTGTGGCCTTAATTCCTTCAGTTGTTTGGTGAGTTTAAGTCATGAAATGTGAGCACAGAGATCAAATAAACTGGAAGATTCATAAAGTCATGCATGACTTGTCACATTGTTAAGTACATTGCATGTGCACAAAAAGGAATGACAAAAAGGTCACAAAGCCACCATAGACCACCATAAACGCTGATCCTGCTGTAATCTGAGCATGCCTATGACAGCCATAGTTTGCTTTGCTGAGGTTAAACACAAGCAGCTTGTTGCAAATGCTCTTAACTTTCCAAGGCATAACGAAAATCCACATCATCTCAGATTTAGACATTTACAACTCAGATTGATCTCGAAAGCTTTCAGTGGAGATTTGTTTTCTTTTCCTTTATTTACTCACTATCATTGTATACCCACTGGTGTTAGATGCTCCTCGTGTTTATACATATTTCTCTACATGCACAAAAAGTGTATATGGCCTGTGAATATATAAATACACATTTGCGCAAATTATATACCTACTAAAGCTAGCAATACACATGTCGATTCCTGCATGATTGGTGAAGAATTGATCACAACATGATGACACAAAACGTGATGAACACTTTGTTCACTGATCTTTTATCAAAACGATGCGCACCACCTTGGGGAATTGTTCCCTGGCCGAAACTTTGGGGAGCATAGATCCCCATACAAAGTAATGGGGATGGAACAGGAAAAAGCCAACTTGGCGGATCCCTGTTCGATATGTTTTTGAGTCGTTTGTTCAAGGTGGGCACATTCGATTCCCGAATGATCATTTAGCAGATCGTTCAATGATCGAAGGGGAATCTATAAAGATAAGGCTAACTTATCTTTTGGCTTTCCCAATGGATAGTTCCTTTAAATCCTAAATTTGGCATTAAATAGTTGTTTAAAGAAATTGTCATCTAATATATGATGCCTGCTTTTGCCTAAAGGTTGCCATATAGGACTTTGGAAATAAATTGATCAAATAAAATAAGTAAAATAAGTAAATCCCTGTTTGATCCAAATAATAATTCAAATATTTGGATCAAACAGGGATTTACCATCCGTTTGATCAATCTGTTCCTTGCATGCAACCTTTTCTGGTTGATAGCTAAAGGTGGGTAGCCATCGATTCCCCAAAGATTGATCAATGATCAAATTTCATTCAATTGTCCAAGTATTTGATGGGTTTTCTGGTATTTAGATGGTACTATCTAAAAAAATCTAAGTAAAGGAATGTGGTGTGGTGTTACAATCGATGTTACACTGAAAGTCGTAATTTTAATTGCATAAGATGATCGATTGTGCAAATGTAGACCCTTAAGCCCCCCATAGACAGGCCAATTCCCGGCCATAGTTGCGGCCGACCGCCTTGCTCGCTCCCGCCGAGCACATTAAGGTCGTTCGGGAGTCTCCTCCCCCTCTGAGTTAATTGGCTACAATCTGACAGGAATCGTGTGTGTTAGTGGATCACACAGGATTCCTGTCCGTTTTGCAGCCGACTCCTCACAGCGTGGTGACGTCTATGGCTGGCTTTATATGGCTATCTTGCACTTGCAAGACTTGAATAATCAACTTCTGGTTTCAGGTCAGGTCTTGTCAGGTTGGAAAATATCAGTTGAAGATACAAGCATCTAAATGTTTTTTTTACGCAGCGTATTTGTATCCGATCATATTTGGGAGCATGGGCACACCTTTATCTTCATAACTGAAAAGCAATGTAATTGAATGAATCAGTTTAACATGGTAGTACCCTTGATGGTTGCTAGACTGACAGTCAAATTGAAAATTTATCGATAATAGGTAATGGGTGTCAGGCTAGTTTAACAAGCAAGAACCCTGAATTTCCCCATACACTTTACAATGTTACCATACAATGTCTGTACAACTTTTCATCTACCACAACCATGTAATAAAACTTTCTAAACCTTACAATCACTATGTATTCTATCAGGAAGGTCACTATACTACATAGTTGTTGGTAGATCTAATGCAAATTTTATGAATTGATCTACAGGTGTATGGGGGCGTAACACAGAACAACACTCTACTACTGCAAAAAACAAAATTTCCTGTGAAAGTTGTCTGACAACTGCCTGCCTGCCCCTGTGCAGGCACCTGGACACAATATGGAGATACCTGTCCCCATGTTATCCCTGTCAGAAGCACACCCAAAAAGCGACAAGGGGGCACCTAATATCACATCATTCTGGCTGACATTTGTTAGGTGTTTGGGGTGGTGGAGATGTGGCCTTTCTAGAATTGAAGTAGCCCTTGTCGTGCTGTAAACTACACCTATCTGATTGTGTCAGGCATACCTCATCTAAAGCCTGCCATACACCCACCGAGTGGGTGCGGACAGAGCTGTTCAGATCAGTTCGGAATAGCAGCGTGATGATGTCATCACACTGCTATTCCGAGCTGACAACGTCACTGACAACGTTACCTTCAATAAAGACGCCAGTCTTCATTGAAGTTAATGGCATCGGCCAGAGAACATCGGACATGTCCGTTCTCTGGCCGGCCAAGCTGTGGGGCTACAGGGATCTGTCGCCCCATGTGGGCACCCCCGATCGGCGGCCGATTTTGCTGCCGACCGACGCCCGCGAGTGCCGATTTTGCCGCAGATCGGTGTGTGTATGGCAGGCTTAACAAGTAATCCTCCTAATCAAACATTTGCAGATCTGCTTTGGAGCTCTATTCACTTCAAATTCAATCATGACAAGGTGCCATCATTTTTTCACAGTACTTTATAAATGCAAGGACAAAAGGCATAACATTAGTATTGAAAAACTCATTTTGCTAATTATTTTTACTTTAAAAATATCAGCTGTACCCCAGGAAGATAACGATGGTGTCCATGTATTTTACATAAATATATCATAATGTGCATTGATTTGGGGTAATGTTGGACAATTTAGAGTTATGTTCTGTCATTTTTTCTGTAAGTTTTCTTTAGTCCATTTCTAGAGAAACACATATTTAGCATTGGAAAGCAGTAAGTAAAGTAAGGCGTAGTTCACCAAGTAAAATGACTCAGTTTGTCCCCAAATTGTACTGCAATGAACTTCCCTTTGTTATATTATCTTCGTTGTTTCTTACGCAAGAATTCAGAGAAAGCCATCAGTAAATGAAAATGTCATTACACAACAGCTGAGGTCATAGGGGAAGGTTCCATAAAGTGGTCTGATTGTTATCTTCTAGACTATAATTCTAGCAATACTCAAATGTGTTAGCTATCCATCCATCAAAGCCTTCCAATTCTACAATGTGCACCTCCACTGAATAATCACTGCCCATTCCCTGTCCTCTTTCCTGACCTTTGTACAGATCAGTAGGCAAACAAAATCATATAGAATGTCCTGGAAAGTCACTTATACTAGCTCTAAAGGCTGCTATACATGGGTCGATGCCCATGAGATGGATCAGCCTTCAACATCATTGTGCTGAACCCAATATCGAAGGAGCTGGAGGTGCAGCACTGGTGTGACCTCAAGTTTAGTGGATTCTTTGCATGGGGACCAGTGGTTCCTATCCAAGGCAATGGACATTGACCATGTTCGAAGACAGGTATGGCCACATTAGATATTTGCTAGATACATGGCCGCTCGAAGCGGCAATAAATCTAGCGCACATCTATGCGTGTATGGGCACCTTAAGGGTTAGGATAGCCATACACACATCAAGTTTTACTAGATTGATCTTTGATTCGATTGGCTTGTGCAATTATAATATCGACTGCCAGACTAACATCGACCAATTGTACTACTATATAGTGTGATCAATTCATAGTACAATCAGATAGAAATCCATCAAAATATCAACAAAAATTCAGATTTTGAATGATTGCATCAAGTTTACAAACAAAATGTCCAATCACTGCTCGATCAATTTTATGATCAATTGTAAATGATCAGCTTGAAAAATACATTTTTAAGGTCGATCAAACTGAAAAATAAAACCTTACGGTTTAACTATTTCACTAATTAATCTGATTTGCATTTTAATTCATCAATCCGTCTAAAACAATCATACCTTTTAGGATAGGAAACAGGGACACCTTAAGCTAGTCAGGTAAACTATCGATGGTCAGACTCACATAGATCACTTGTACCAGCACACAGTGCCATTGATTCGGTTTAGGTCTGTGCGCATGCTCCATAGTGCCATTGGATACTTGTACGATCAACTGAAATTCAATGTCCGATCATTGAAAAGATGTCCGTTATGCACGTCCCATGAACCAGGTATGCATGAATCTATTTCCATTCCATTTGACTTAAAACAATCAATTTGTAAGTCAAATAAACGGAAGTATCTAGCCATGTATGGGAACCTTTACAATGCTATGATCTATATTGTTATCAAGATAAAAAAATTCAGTAATTAATTTATTAATAATTAAAATCCTAAAGAGGTCTATATATATATCAAATGATCACATTTGGACACATTTTAAAAACGTGTGTTTAAAAAAAATTAAATAAAATGATTTCTTCCATAGATGTTTGGTAGTCTGAAATCTGGTACATGCAAGTATGCTACGTGCAGGTCCTCCTGTTTTCTTTGTTCTCATATTCAATCAACAAAAAATGCCACAAATGTAGAATGTAGAATAGAAAGATTTGTTGGTTGATTGGCTTCATTGATCAGGTTGGAAAATGTTTGTTAATGACACAAGTATCTGAAGGATTTTTGGACTATTTCTATTCACACGTTGGCCCATGTTTTTTATGTCTATCCTTGAGAGATCCATCAAGTAAAATCAGGCAAGTGATATTTTGCATCTCCATTTCTTACAAAGAATCACAATGAATGGACTGTCTACATTGACTTAATTGATCTTTTGAATATAAGCATATATTGACCTAAATGTGATTCATGTAACTCTAGCTTAAGTCTTTTCAAACTCCTTATGGTCTCTGTCTTTTGTTCATGTTTTTTAAGGAAAGTTGGGAAATATTGATACATCACCTTGCACATATAACTGGGAGGTACCTGCCCACATATACATTTAATATGTAGATGCTTACTATATATTTTCATGGATATGAATAAAGATAGTCAAGTTAACTAGCTGACCTAGTTAGCCCCTGAATATGGTACTATCATCAAAATTGCTGTGTACCGCAGCTGCAGCCCATCTAGTGTGAGCAAGCCCTCTGAGCTACATAGCAGCTGTGAAAGTTGAAAATAAAAGTTTAATTTGATACATTATTACAGTAGTCTACTGTACAGTAGTTCAACAATTACAGTAGTTAATTGTTGGATTTCCATTTGAATTAAGTCTACTCTGTTTTTTACTGCAAGCAGGCCAACATAATCCAGATTTTATGTCAACAAATGTCATTTCTGTGTAAGCAAAAGAGTTAATTCTGTCACTCTAACTTGACATTGGCTGAGTAAAACCAGTTACTTCCAAGTGTATTTTCAGTCTAAAAATGAAATTGTTGCCATACCTTCCTTTCCTTTCCTCTAATGATCTATGGGTGTTGTATAGTGACCTGTGGCTGTCTGCCTTGGCTGTCTCTAGACTGGGCCCAGAGAGTCTTTTGTACATAGTAACAGAGTCTCTTAGTCCGCACCTGGCACTTCAGCGTGTGAAGTAACAAGTCGTATCTTATTCCTAAGTAGGAAGGTTATTAACTTAATTCTCTTTCCTCTTGTGCCAAGAATGCAGTTGCCACAATACACTACAGAGTGTTCACACCTAAGAGACGATGTTTCAGGGAGAAAAAATTGCCTGCAATTGGATACACAAACTCCAGTAAATGCCCGTAAACACTGCATAATGCAGCGTGATTAATGAATATTTAGTGTCAATGACACTGATAAATGAGTAATGTTAGAACCAGAAAACATGGTATAACTTTGCTTTGTCTGGGCATTTTTATTTTATTCAACCAAATTTGTTTGCACCCCAAGGCAATTATGTGTTAGAGGAGTAAATCTGTGTACAGCTGATAAACAAGTTATGAATTTAATATTGGGGTTGCTTTACTAAAGAGACAGAGAGACACTGCAATAACATTTTCACATAGGCTAGTGGGGTGAAAATTTATCTTGTACGCTGAGAAATATAATAACTATCATTAGATGTCCAAATTGTAACAAATATAAGAGGAACAAGTCAAACCAGTGTACAAATACAAACTATCACACAAGAGGACACTGGCCAATAAAGCTAAGAATCGTCCTCCACTAGAGATGGTCGAATTTTTCGGCTTGCTTACTTTGTGAGCTTATTGCAAAGCCCCTGAACATGGTATCATCACCAAAATTGCTGGAGATGTAGAGAAGGGTTGGAGGAACATTTGAAAAGAAAGTGTTGCTCTAGCACATGTCGTTTTTGCATTACTTAAGTTCAAAGTTAAAGTCGAAATTCCGATTTTCGAAATTTCTTCTTGACTTTGAACTTAATTTGTGAAACAACTATTTGTGTTAGAGACATACTTTCTTTTTTGTAGTATACCCCCAACCCTTCTCTACATCTCCAGCAAGTTTGGTGATGATACCATGCTCAGGGGCTTTGCAATTAAGTCGAAATCATCGAAATGGTCAAATTTTGGAAAAAAAATTCTACCATCTCTATCCTCCACTTGCAGTCCCCAAAACCTAATTGTTAATGCATAGGGCATAGGAACTTACCTGTCCGCTGACCCCCTAATGACGCATCTTCGTCCGGGATCCTCTTAGAGCAGGAAGAGAAGAAGAGGAGAGGGACTTGCTCAGGCACCGTCTGGGTTGCAGATTGGCTTTCACGTATGCCAAACAGCATGCTCAGCTGGAGCAGTCAGCGGACAGGTGAGTGCCTATGCTCCCACTATTCCACCAATGAACAGGGGTAATTGTGTAATATATATTGTTGCACATAACCTCAGAATAGGTGCACATAACCTTTGAATCAAATGTTATGTGCCCCATAGATCAAAGGCTTTGAATATATATATGACACAAAATTAGCCTTACTAGTGTTCCCTAATGCTTGAAGCATAATTTCAAAAGGTTTTATTTTAAAAATGTAAAATAATGTCTTCTATGCATGCTGTAATTTTTTGTTAATAAAAAATGCTTATACAAGTCAGTATAAATTGAAAATGTTATGTGCAGCCCTATAGTGATGCCAATGGCCGATGACCCTCCATATCAACTCAGTTGCCTACCACTGATCTAATGCTAGCCATACACATGGCGATAAGCGGACGATTTTTAATGTGACCGACGGGCGTGTGTGCGCTCGCGCCGTCTGTCAGGTTAAAAATCGGCCGCTAATCGGCATGTGCCCACAGATCCCTGTTGCCCCACTTCTCGGCCGGCCAGAGAACGGACATGTCCAATCTTCTCTGGCCGATGGGAGCCGATGAAAGCCGATGCCATAAGCTGCAATGAAGCGGCGTCTTCATTGCAGCTTATGGCCGGCACACAAAGGGTGCCCAGCCGATTGAAGGGGCCCCATAATGCAACGGGAGGCTAACGTGATGACGTCATCACATTAGCCTCCCGGAAAGATATCGGGACTAGTCTGCCTACACACATCGGCGTGTGTATGGCAGGCTTAAGGTAAGGTAAACTATACAATAGGATGGAATGATGCAACTGTGATAAATTGGTGATGTTTAGTTGAGAGGAAGATGAAGAGTGAATAAGAAGAAGAAGGTGAAGAGGTGGGTTTTATTTTAAAGTGTAATAGGATATGCAATACTTTTGGCTGGACATACTGCCAGAGTTTTTGGGAAATAAAAGAATCTGGTATATGCTTTCACATAGATTTCACATGATGGCAAATTTTGCTGGGACTGGCTGTCCAGCAGAATCAGGCTCAGAGCTCTTTATCTGAGACTCCAGAAACCTTAATTTATATTGTAAGATACCAAGTTACATCAACAGTTGGTGTCAGCTGTTTGTAATGTGTGGTAGGAATGATCATCATTAGACCAAATTTGACAGTAGTAAAACAGTAAAGTAAAAAAAAATTTACTGAATGTATTTGAAATACAAGATAAGTTATTCCTGATACAGCATTGTCATCATGCAAGATATAATATTTGCCCATTTAAATATGTTGACACAGTTAAAGCTAGCCACACATGGTTAGATTCTAGCGTTCAATCGACGTTTTTCGACGAAAAAAGCGATCGATTGGAAACAAAATCGATGTGCTGCCCACATAGTACAATCGACGATCATTGATCGATTTTTGTCAAATCGTCGATTGAAAAGTGATGGGACAGGTTGGAAAATTTAGCTCGATTGTACAATTATTGGCTAGATATTTTGGTAGATTTTTGGCTCGATTTTTTTAGCTTGATTTTTGGGCTCGATTATTTTGGCTACTTCCCTTATAAATTCCGATTGAAACTAAAATCGTAAGAGGAATTTAATCAACAATTTTGGATTACTTCGATTAACTTTTCAGTCGAAATTGAACAATAATCATACTCCCTGTGTGGTGTACATTGATTAAATTCAAATCGATATAAAAAAATTTTGATCGAAGTACAAAATCTAATCGAACGTCAATGGAACGCTAAATTTAACCATTTGTGGCTAGCTTAAGTCATTTTCTGTACAGTGGGAACAGAATGGACATGGTAAGCAATTAAATTGAAATAGAAAGTGGCAGTAAAGAGTTATACAGGAATGGGGGTGAGGGGTAGGAAAACTGTTATTGAATGAACTCAAAACCAGCAAGGACAGCTGAGGATGTCCCCACACACAACACTAAAAGGCACAATCAACTAGCAAAAGTGATATTGCAGGATACAGTAACTCATAATCAGCCTGATCAGATGGTTGGATTGATTTTACCTAGTTCACTGAACCATATGCTTATGTCTATGTTGGCTAAAAGAGGAGGCAATCAGAGAAATATCAAATGATCAACTGATCAAATTGATCATCTAATTCATCATGAGTTCTTTTTCAGTAGAGCCTATTCTAGGAGCGCTTACTATGACTAATCAGCAAATCAGGGATGGATTGTTTAAAAACTCTTTTACTTGTTATCAAGTTTCCCGTTTCCCTGGGGGCTCTCCCTCCAGCCCTGTACACACCGCTAGTGTCAAATAGATGCCACCCTCTTCAGTGTCATCTGATGACGCCAAAGACACAGGGCCAGAAAGGCTCTCTGTGCCTGCAGCTCTGCACACAGAGAGCAGGTGGTTGTGTTCAAACCCGGCACGGGTGCAGTTTGATGCACATTCAAACTGCGCCCTTACTGGCTTCAGGGATGACACCAAGGAGGCTTAGGACCACAGTCTAGACAGAGGTGGTCTTCACACTAAAGCTGGGTACACATGGCTCGATGAAGAAACAGATGAGAGCAACATCGGGCACTTTGCTCACTCACAGCGCCCAATGTTGCTCTAATCTGTTACAAGATTTGAGCCATCCACGTCATCCATGCTACTCCGATAATTATTATTAAGATAATGGTTAGGGCTATCTTTTCTACATTTAAGCTGGGTACAAATGGCTTGATACACGAAGGAACTCGACCAAACAGGTTTCCAACATGTTGGAAAACCTTGGTCGAAATACCAGTCAGGATTCGACACAGGGATGCTCCGACGCCTGGTTGTAGCTCTACCTGTTGAGCCACCTCACAATATGACTTTATGCTGGATCCCTTGGACCTTGATACCAAGTCCCCTAGTTCTCATGACCCTGAACCCTTGGCCACTCCCCTGGACTTCCTATAAAAGCCAGGCCCCAACCTGCAGTCAATGCCAGATTATTGTGCTTCCTGCCAGTATCTAGCTTCCTGTTTATGCCTGCTCCTGCTTATGATCATCTCCGTGTACCGACCCTTTCTTGAACAACCCGACAACTCTTTATCTTGCTCCTTTGTGACTCGACACCACCGGTTTAGACCCACTCTTGTTTTTGACCACGCTCCTGCTTGCTCCCTCTCAATACCTGTTGATCCTGCCATTACTGTTTCAGCAACTGGACTCCAAGCCTGCCCGCAGATCGTTACAATTACATTGAATGGGGATAGCGGGTCTCCATCTAATGTAATGGATGGGCTGCCAGCCACAGAAGTTCTGCGGCTAGATATGGGGGCAGATCTAGCCCAGCGCAATGACATCATCGCGCTTGGCTGGAGCTTCCTCGAAACGGCCTTGTATCAAGCCATGTGTACCCAGCTTAAATGTAGAAAAGATAGCCCCAACCATTATCTAAATAATAATTATCGGAGTAGCAGTTTTTACCTTACTGTATGAATAGACACTAGTATACACTTGTATTTATAACTCACTGTAATTAAAAGACCTACCCTTTTTCCCCCAAAAAAAGACCTACCCAAAAACACATGAAATATAAGCTCTCCTGCAAAAATAAGTCCTAGTTACAGTTCTTAAAATGGTCAATAGTTTTACATGAAAAAAGTTTAATCAATTAGCAATAGCATGCAGGACAGACAGACCTTTCACCAAGGTAGTGTGACAGACCGGTGGTCTGTCATGGTGTAAGTGGTCCATGTGCGGCAGTGAAAGGGTTCTGATGGTGTATCCTGGAAGGAGTCCAGAATAGTTTTGGAGACCAACAGTGGGTTGCTGCCCAGTTTTGTTATGTTTTCAGTGACAGGGATCTGGACTCTGGAGTGGGCCTTCCCACTCCACCAAGATACACCTGCTGGACCCTAATGAGATGGCTGGGTGTGTCTCCACAAAGGGAGCTGGGACCAGTCAGTCAGGTTTTCCTGATGAGGTGGGGAAACACTGTGCTGCGGGAGCAGTGGATACCAGGGCGCACACAGGGAGTGTGTAGCCCAGGCTGGGGATGTCTAGGTGCCAGGCTGTGATAGATTTCCCTGAGCTAAAGGGAAGAGCCTGTGTTGGACCTTGTGCAAGCCAGGAGGCTTTGCATTTCCAAAGACATTTGTGTTGTGGATTAATCCCTGCAATAAAATAAACATAGGCAGGAGCCCTTAAGAGAAGCAGATTGTGTCGACTGACGTCATTACGAGTACACCTTTGACGCTGATTCCCCACCGAAGGCAGACACGCCCAAAAGAATCACACTCAAAAGACCCAATGATACCCAAACCAACCTGGAACGCCAATGGTTCTAATTCCGGGTTTGGGAAGTTATAATGATATTCCAGAATATGATCACATGGTTAGATTTTAATAAAAATCTTTTGGAGCAAAATGTATAATAAAACACTGACTTATTATAATAAAACCCTGACCGGTAAACACTGTATCCTAAAATGGGATGGATTGGAAACAAAACCCCACTAGACATTCAGGACACTCATATTGGCATATTTTTTATTTGTTGAAATTAATATAAAATATAAAACAAATGGGATTCCATGTCTGTGACTCATATGAATCCTTTCTGTGAAAGTGAAAGACTGAACCTCCTTCACAGAAATGTCAAAAAGAGAAAGAGTTAAGAGGCGAAGAAGTTTCAGCACTTAATCACTCTGTGCTGGGAAACAATGTTTTTTCCCTACCATCTGCCAGGATATTACCAACCTCCATCTCTCACCTTCCTGCAAATACGATTATAGATGTGTCCCACTATGGATATCTCTCTGGAAAGGTTGGCTCTTATTTTCAGCATTGCGGTGATTTGTTTTCTAAAAAAGAGCAAAATAAATAAGACGGATTGGGACAATGATACTCTTGTCACTGCTCCATGAGCGGGACTGACTCACAGAGGCAGAAGAAGGGAGATGTTGAATTTTAGGGAGAGGTTGGTGTATACTGTCGTCTGCTGCATAAAACATTCTGGGAACAGCAAATGGTTCTAACATTCTATACAACGTGCTCATTACCATAACTGAGAGTCAGACTGGAATAGCTTGCGGCAAGGTAGAGACAGGATGGACGTGAAGGAATGGAACTGTTTTGACTATCAGTTAGGCCTCCAGGTTAGACAAGTAGGGGCTAAAGTACAGGCAACTGTTCACCAGTATAAATCATGCCGTTTACTCTGGAAGTATATTTAAGAACTTAAATGGCTACAACAACATAGATATTTTATTATAAATAAACTGTATTTAGATTCTTTAATACTACAGTATCTCACCTTCATATATAGAGGCCACAGGAAGTCATTCTTAAGTGTTGCAAACACTGGAAGAGAATATTATGGGTTTCTGCCTTTATATTAATGAGCCAGACATTTAAATATACTGTTTGTTGGCAAATACATTTATGTACCACCTCAAGTTTTCTGAAGGATAAAGGTGCTCACATACAGTGCCCACATACAGTTGGGCGCACGATCAATGACCCATTGGAGCGCCGCATAGTGACGTCACAATGACATCACCACGCTGACCGAGCGCCCATAGATTGGACGGGAATCAAGGAGCAGCACTTTAGATGCCAGTTTCCTGGTCAATCCTTTGGATAGGGACTGATTTATGGACATGTCCATTACCTCTTCAACAGACCTGTCTTTGAGCGGGATCGGTTGATCAGATCATTGAAGACAGGGGTGGCCACGTCCGATCACAAGTGCGCACACCATGACGTCAGTGATTGAACGGGTCATCGATTGTGCGCCCATCTGTACATATATGGGCACCTTTAGAAATTTAAGTTAAGGACCACATCTAGCCCTTAAGTGGACATTGTTGTACAACAGGGTTGTCTAGCATCAGTTGCAAGTTAACAGAGCAGCACACATTTATAGTATTTACCTCTACCTGACAGCAGTATATGAAGTAAGAAGGGGTTCAGAAAAAGTCAACAAACTGACTTACATGGTTTGCCCCAAAATCCAGCCTGTATGTGGCCTTGCAGAAACAGAGATGGACAACTACAACACGTGTATGTGTAATATGTGCAGCCAAATCTTTTTCTTCAGACTGAATAGAGTGGTAGGACTAAACGGTTAACAAACCCTTGTGTAAAACTAAAAAACATTTACCGTATTCTTTGCACTATAAGACACACCCTCATCAAAATCTGGGGGGAAAAAAGCAGTGTGTCTTATTGTGCAAATCCATGGAAAGATCATCCTTCTGCAGATCTCTGTCTGTGAGCAGCAGACATGCAGAGCTTAAGCTGCCACTCACATACACAGATCTGCAGACAGATGATCTGTCTATGGACAACTTCCCTGCCTCCTTTAACTCCAGCTCAGCCAGCAGAGTGCTGGCTTACAGTATTTTTCTGGACCATAAAATATTCACACAAGTGCATACTTGGGACATGTATTTCCAGGAAAGGAGTCCTTGCATTAATGGTGGGCATATAGGGTGTTTGGAGACAAAACTGACATAGGAGGACTGAAAAGCAATATACAGTGCTGCTTAAAAGTATGTGAACCCCTCAAGTGGTGTAGATGTTTCTGT
>CM070039.1:35495558-35512568 GCA_036250615.1 Ptychadena robeensis | reverse complement strand
CCCCCCCCCCCCCCTGTGTGAAGTCACCAGGTCCTCACACCGGGAGGGTTAGGACCTTTTGAAATCGCACTGAATACAGCTTTCTAAGCAGAACGCTGTATCCAGAACGATTTGAAATTCCCGCCCTGCGGTCTGAATTCAAAAATCCCGCCGCCTCCAGGTGTGACGGAAGGTGGCGGGAATTTTAAAACTCAAACCGCATGGCGGTTTCCCGGGCACTGTCGGGCGATCCTTGGTGGGGATGTGATCTGCTGAGCTATCTACAGCAGCCAATGTTCCTGCTGCAGGAACATCAGCTGCTGTAGATAGCTCAGCAGATCGCATCCCTGGCATCCCCACCAAGGAGGGGGTGC
The DNA here is from genome assembly GCA_036250615.1 of Ptychadena robeensis. Taxonomy (NCBI): domain Eukaryota; kingdom Metazoa; phylum Chordata; class Amphibia; order Anura; family Ptychadenidae; genus Ptychadena; species Ptychadena robeensis. Next base: position 35,512,215 of record CM070039.1, on the reverse strand, counting down.
GATCACCCCAATAGCGCCCGGGAAACTGGCACTATCGGCATCCCCTGCACCAAGTGTGTTCCTTGGTGGGGATGCCGATCTGCTGAGCTATCCCCGGCATCCCCTGCACGGAAGTGCATTTCCTGGTGGGGATGCCGGGGATAGCTCAGCAGATAGTGCTGGTTCAGTGCCGGGGAATGCCGATAGTGCCGGCTATCGGCACCCCCTCCTTGGTGAGGATGCCGGCGGACCCAAACCCCTTACCTTACCAGAGCACCCGATGTTTGACAGCGGGTGCTGTGGATAGGTCAGCGGATCGGGTCCGCCGAAAGTGAGCGGGAAACCGCCATTTTACTACACTACACTTCACTTCATTACATTCTACTTTGCTCACTCCATGGTCTGCTTGATAAGGGAAGTACCAAGCCTGTCTCATACCTTATGGCCCAAGTTTGGCAGTGTTCCGTATGATCTCTGGGTTACCTCCTAAATATATGTACTGTCAGGTATCACTACATTGGTGCATTATCTCTCTTTATTTTGATGTAACAATGAGATTTTAACTAGCAGAGAATATGGAGGACTAAACTGATTGTGCAAATGTTGAATGAATAAAATAACTGCTCAGCTTAGTAGATCTCTCTGACTCCCATTGATTGTGAAGCTATTTACAGATAATTTATCATCGGAGAAGAATGTCATAGTGATTTCCTATAACATCAAACCAATATAGCATTTCACTATATTGTGGCATTGGATAAGAACAGAGCTTGATCGTCCATCTGATCTTTCTACCGTTTGTCACTCTAAAGCAGGGCTTTCCTTCCACCCCTGACTAAACTAAAGCCAGCCATACACGCATAGATCCGTGGGCGATTTTGCGGCCGATCTATTGGTACAGGTTTGCGGCATAAGATCGGCTGCAAATAACCCTTGGATCACAGCTGCCCACATGTAGCGACCGATCCATGTGGCCCAAAATTGCGATCGGCCACAGAATGGACTTTTTTCTTTGGCTGATTGCATGGGTGATGGGTACCAGGGTGGACTCAGATTCTCTGAACGACCTGACTCAGAATGACTTCATCACGCTGCAAACAGTCGTTCGAGGATAACGCAGGGATCACTGCTTGTATGGCTGGCTCAATAGTTGAACTTCAGGACTGTTTTGCAGGGATCAAACCTTTTACAATTTACTGAGAAATAAAACAATAAGGTAGGGATTAGCTTACTGATGTTTTTTATTATTCATCCCATTATTTCTTTAAAAAAATGTATGTCAAATAGTAAAAACATGAGTTGTTAGGTAAAGAATGAGACCCTCTCCTCTTATTGTATGTTTTGCAGGGAGGAAGGTTCCTCCTTATTATGAAGGGTTAGGGTCCCCATACACCTTTAGATTTCTCTGTCAGATTTCCTTTAGATCTGTTTTACCACAACCATGTAATATGAGGGACTTTCTAAACCATCAAGTCTACCTGTGTCCAATAGCAGAGGACCCTATACTACATAGTTGTTGGTAGATCTAAAGGATATCTGACAGAGAGATCTAAAGGTGTATGGCCAGCTTTACTGACAGCAGTAATTGTCTGGTGGGGAGTGAAGTTTTCTCATAAGAGCCTCTTCAAAGGGGGCAGGTCACTAGTAACGATCATTTCTTGGTAGCTTGTATGATCTGTTCTGTCTATTTAAAAAATATAACAAGAGGTCAACCTGTGATCCTTCTCCATACTTCTAAAAAATAATAAAAGTATCCCTTATGGTATCTCATGTAGCGCAGCAGACCCAGACCTCTGTCCACACAATTACCTAAGGTATTTTATATAAATTTCTGTGTACTAGACTAAAACTAGGGTTAACAAATCTTGGCTGGAAGAAGAAAGATGAAGTCATAGTCTGGCTGGTCTGTAAAACCCCCCACTCAGGGATCATATTCTCTAAATAAGATAAACTGAGCCTACCACTTCTATTGTTTGGAGAAGCCATGAAGCAGTCTTTACACATCTGACCCGTTACAGACCTGCACATACAACCAAAGCTTTTATCATTCCAGCTAAGCATAACAGAGTTCTGTACATTTCCAGATCATTCAAGATCAGAGTTACGTAAGCTACAAGCTGTTTTCTTCTATAGGTACCGAATGTCCCGGCCATTCTGAGAACATGTATGCAATACCTAATACTGATTTATTGATAATTCCTTCTGTCTGTATATGTTGGAATAAACTGGTATACAACTTACACTTTGAGTGTATTTACATTTTAACAATAATGACTGCACAAAAAATCTATATTAAAAAACATCCTTGTTGAGTTTTCTACAAGATCAAGTCTTCCCAAACAAAAACATTGTGTACACAACACAACATACCCCACCCTTTATCACCCATAGTGCCAGAATGACATCCTAATACAACGTTGCAAACAAAACTCAATACAAATCTAGAGATATGGCTACAAATAATCCAAACTCAAATCCTGGGGTCAGCACTGATCTATAGCACAACAAATGGGGACTATTAGGGACTTCAGTGACTGTCAAGTACTGTGCCACATCCCAAACATCAGTCATCTAGCCCTATGTACCCTAGGTTAGTTGTGTCACCACGTTGACCCGTGTATGGCCAGCTTAAGAGGAAGCCATGTTTTAACAAAGGCTGATAGGATGAGAAAGCAGAATGACTGAAATATTAGCTCATTTAGGGTCCCCATACACGGGTCGATACCTGCACGATCGATGAATGCTCCAACATGCTGCGCTTGAGCGTTCGTTGTTTGGACAATGAATCGATGTGCACCACTTTACACAAACGATTCCCGTTCAATACTTTGAGTAGGAACGATTGATTCAGCTCAAAGAAAGGCTGGCCCCAATCGATTCCAGGACAGTATATTATCGCAAATGTGCACGCCGGTCAATTGACCGTGAATTTATTGGAAAACCGACCCGTTTATGAGGACCCTTAGTGCTTCTTCTGCATTTAGTGTCTAGTCAATATATGGGGGCAGGGCTAAAGGTAGCCATACACAAGTCGATTTTCCAATAAATGCCAAAGTCGATCCCAAAGTAATGGGATGGACCGGGAATCTACCGGCATGTCGCATTACCGTGCAATATGGGAAAATTCTGGTCTATCTCACCAGGTGGGGTCATCCGAGTTTCGACGGCGTTCTATCTGCCCAAAAATCAGGTGCAAAACGGGCTGTGTATGAATACCTTAAGACAACCTGGATTCAGAATTAGTTTGTTGAACAGTGATGTCCATTGCACTGTGGACCATACCTGAAAACCCTCTAGAAATCCCGGATTTTTCACAGATTCTTGATATTGCGCTAATTTAGCAGGGAGAGGGCGTTATTCTCCCTGTTAATGTCCCACCCCTCACATTATCAGCACAAACGGGGTGGGACATTAGCAGGGAGAGTAACTCCCTCTCCCTGCTATAACGTCACTTCCGGGATTTGGATCGCAGAAGAACTACGATCCGCATGCCGGGAGTGACTTCACTGACATCACTTCCTGTATGTCCCCCGTTTTAAAAAATTTTTTAAGTTGACAACTATGCTGTGGACACCTAGCTATAGAAAGCATACTGGGCTGGCCATCTCTGGATTGATAGTAAATATATTGAAGGAAAGGGCAGTTTTGTTATTTTTTACTTTGGTTCAGCTTTAAAAACAAATTCTGAACACCAAATTCTGGTAAAGTATATTCATTCTCTTGTCTCGACTTCTAGGAGACCAATTAAATAGCATTGTCAAGACCTACCACTACTTGAAAACAAACGTATTAAGACTAGGGAACATTGAATTAACTAATTCATCCTACACTTACATTTTTTTGTTCATTTTTGGACACTGTGTTGTGTATACTGCAAAGTGTTGGTGAATCTTATTTTCCTTCATGAATCACCTTCGCGGACAGTTATGGCTCCTCCAGGAAAGTACTTGGGCTTAGGATTGTTTATAGAAGTTCATAATGATGATCCAAGGAGTAAGCCTTTTGATTTTGCCAAGCTAATGCTTATATATTGTTTAGCCTCACGTGGGGTCTGCATGTGGCTGCTGTATGACCGGAGTCTTCTTAGGGAGTTCCTAGCTAAATACATCGAGAAATCCTTTGGCTGAAGTCTCTGGACAGAATCCCTCTGTTTCTGCCATCATAATGGAAGATATATACAAATGACATTGCTTCTGTCAAGCCGTAGCTAAATCTACAACAGGTTTGTATATCTTTATAGTGATTGTGATGAATGTGTTATTGGTTTGTTATGGTCTTGTTTATAGAAAGTTGAGGTGTTCTTAGGCTGGGCACATCTGATTATTTATTTTCAGAGCATCAGACTCATTTCATCCTTCAGGAACATCCATTTTCACCGACTGTCAGGTGAACCAGTAAAACATGGAACTGCAAGCATGGAACAATTGAGCATCAAAAATTTCCTCCAGCCGACTAGAATTTTCTAATCTGGAGTTTGTTGCTTAACCTCCCTAGTGCACTGCTGAGGTCCAGATTTCTGTACCAAAAGTGCACCATAGACTTCAAAGGTAAATTTTTCTTTATGTTGTAGGCCTGTAACTTCCCAAAATATGTCCGTACAAGGGTCTAATAGACATCTTGAATATAAGAATGTTGGAAACAAACAATTATGTTAGAAAAAATAACATTAAAAAAATGATATATACAGTATAATAAAAGGTATCATCTGAATGATAAAATCTCTAAAATACTTATTTTGCATGAAATATTTCAAAACAGCATGTATTCATATTTATGTTTTTTTATATTCATAATAAAATCTTTATTCAATTGGAAATGTGTTATGTGTTTCTGTTTTTACTTGAATTTACTTGAATTGTATTGGATACAGTTATCTATCTATCTGTACCTTTGGCACCCTCTGTCCCCTGGTGTGATGGACACACCAGGGGACAAAGGGTTAACTGCAACAACTGGAAATCACACTGGGAACCTCTGCATAGAAGAATGCTTTGGTCTGATTTCCATTTGAATCTCCTGCCCCCCCCCCCCCCCCAATGTGACGTCATCGGGGAGGGGGTGAGGGGTCCGTTCTCCTCCTCCAGCTTCTCCTTCAGATCTGAGCCCCGTAGCAGCACAGAATAGTAAAGCTGCGCTGCCGGGGATCTGATGTTCTGACCTGACGGCTCCATCTCGTCCATTGCTATACTGACAAGTCAGGGCCGCGCTTGATGGCGAATGATGAAAAATGACCCGTCTATGTCCAACTTTAGTAGTGTCATCATCCTTTATTGTCCCAGACATTATGGCATGCTCCAAGGAGCTGTAAACTGCAAAAAACAGAACTGCAAAACTAAACAGAAACTTCTTTTTATATTACTGTATTGGCTTTATTAAATCTAGTTCTGCGGTTAAGAGCTGTAATGGTGCCAATAGATACAAATAACTTTTGACAGATCAAGCAGAAATGTTGAGATCACTTAAGGCGCCCCATACACGTATCCATCCACGGATGATTTTTGGGGTGTACCGACAGCCGTGCACGTCCCTGGCGCTCCTTCAGCAGTCGATCCAATGCAAAACGGAGGTGCGCACCGGGAACGATCGACCAGAATAGCAGCACAAGTCAGTTGCATGGCAATATGGCTTGATGGTTATTTTCTAGTTGATTGAATTACTTTGAATGGGGACCAGGGTTTAAGGATCGTAAAGGGATTGCTGGGTGTATTGGAATCTTAACCATTCATTTTGGTCCCCTGCTATTTATTCTTAAAGGAACTTGTCATTGAATGTTTGTATTTTTTTAACCAATGACTAATGTTTCCCAAGAAGCTTTAAGTTCCCAGGGTTCACTATGTAGGTTGGAAAAATAGTCAGAAGAAATAAGTAAAATAATTATTTAAGCAGATCTCAAGAGTCTTTTTTAAACTTGCTGCGTTGTTTACTGACAACTCCCGCTTTAGTGTTAACACTAAGACTATGTTTCCATTATACGTCGGGACCCTCTCTGCTAAGCGTATTGCTTGGTGAAGGGTCCCAACGTAGCACATAGACTTACCTGTTCGCGGGATGCTGTGTCTTCACTGTGTCTTCACTGTGGCAAGCTGTTCCGCCGATGCAAAGCTGAACGAAGCCGAATACGTTCAGCCTCTGCATCTGCGGATGTGTAAACACAGCATCCACCGAGCAGGCAAAGTCTATGTGCTCCGTCGGGATCCCATAGGGTCTCAATATATAATGGAAACAAGTCCTAAAGCCGGCCATAGACATATCGAATAAGCAGACGTCACCACGCTGTGAGGAGTCGGCTAAAGAACTGACAGGAATCCTGTGTGTTCCACTAACACATGCGATTCCTGTCAGATTGTAGCCAATTTACTTGCGGGGGAGTCCTCCCCCTCCGAGTTAACAGCCTGCAGCACGATTGGAGGATCGGGCATAAAAAGAACCAGCAGGACGGATCCGCGTGCGATCCGACCTGCCGGCTCTTTTGGTCGGATTCTCAAGGTGGGCTCCCCTATAGTTGCGGCCGACCTTTATGTGCTCAGCGGGAGCGAGCATGGCGGTCGGTTACCGGCAACTATGACTGGGAATCGGCCCGTCTATCGGGGGCTTAACAAGCACATTGCTAGTTAACGAAACACTTTGTGTTCTACTTTCCAGATTGGTGTATGGGAGATGTTTGTTTTGCAGTATGAAACACATAACGCAACGCATGCAAGAGTGAAAAGCTCTGCAGTTTGTGGTCTGGATAAATGTCACAGTTTGCTGACTTTTCTGACTGAAATATATTATTATTAAAGGTGCACAACACTCACAAAATGTGAAAGGTGCACCCTACTGCAAGGTTTAAATGTTCATTTAGGCCTGGGGGTTTACAGTTATTACCTTGTCCAACCTTGTGCTGCCACATATATACATAAAGCTGGGCATAGACGGGCTGATTCCTGCCTGATTCAACAGCTGATCAGATGGCGTGTGCGTTCCCGCATGAGATCGGCATCGGGAATCAGGTGTGCCAACTAGTCATATTGACCTAACCATCTGCTGTCATGTCGGAACGCACTGTGATCCGACATGACAGATAAATTAGATCGTATTCATAAGTAATGGCCAGCACACAAAGGGCCCCACACAAAGAGCCTGCTAGGTCGGCTCAGCAGTTGACAGGAAATCGTCCCATCTATGCCCAGCTTAAGCCATTTTGTTTTGTATTCTCCATTTTGTATTCTGAGGAGAGTTAAGCTAGCCACACACAGCTTGATAAAGTAACAGATTAGAGGAACATCCCAATGTTCCTCTAATCTGTTACTTCATCTAAGCCATCCACGATTCCTTCGAGCAGGATCAATGGACTCGACCAAACAGGTTTCCAACATGTTGGAAAACCTTGGTCAAAATCCAATACATTGAATAGGGACAGCACTGTCCCCATCCAATGTAACGGACGGGCTGACAGCTAGCACAAGCTGTGTGTTCAGCTAGCTGCTCTGTGTGTGTGTGAAGGGGGCGTGGCCAACAAGGACCTAGCTCTGGCAGAAGAGGGGGGGGCTGGCTGTAGGCAGACTGCTTTCCTCAGCCGGAGAAGCTGGCTGCTTCTCAGGCTGTGGAAAGGAGAGACCCGGGGTATCGGGAAACCAGGTCCCCATCTTACGGTAATTGATGTACCCATGTGATTACTGGATGATTGACCTGCGATCAATCACTGCGTGGTGACGTCACCACGCTGTAATTGATCACCGGCCGATTGCATGGAAATCAACTCGTGTGTGGCCAGCTTTATGCAAGACCCATCTCCAGATGTCAAGTCTGAGAAAAATGGACATTCTTATGACTAGATATTACAGGTTGTCCTTGGAACATTGTAAAGCGTTGGCAAAGGCCTATTATATCTGTCTGGGATGTATAACATTGTATGCATAAACATTTTTAGTTTCTTTAACAGACATGTGATTCATCCTAGAAGCAGACTTTGTTCACAAAATACCTACTCTGAAACATGGTTAACATTTAAAATAGGCAAGAAGGTAATTAGGCATTCCACTCAATCTGAGTGCTGAATACTTGGGTGAAACACTAAACTACATAACACGTACTGATCTGCAACTCTGTGTTCTCCATATACTTTTCCCCTTTTTACGTTCGTATACCTTTAATAATAATATACTTCAGTCAGAAAAGTTACACCACTGTGACATTTATCCAGAACACAAACTGCAGAGCCTGCTTTAGAACAGAATCCAAGTAAAATAGTTCCAGCAGCAAAGCTCTTAAACTTGCAAGCACTGGAAAACCATAAACAAGTGTCACATAAACTGGGCCTTTCAGCAGTGTCACCATAATAACACATTTACGGCTGTGTACCCATGGGGCAGAGAGACGTCTCACTCCACACATTGTCAGAAGCAAGCCAGGGATCTGCATGAACCTCTATGGCTCAGACACTATTTGTCTTTGTACTCCGGCTCTACCACCACCAGCAGCAGGCCCAGCATCGTAGACCCCCATGCATTAGGTGTATGTCTGTTTGAGATATGAATGTGATGTCTGGGATGTACAAAGGCCGCTAACATACAAATAATGCATATCTATAAGCCCCAACCCAGACACTGACATATCTTGGTGAATTAGCTGGCGCGTTCTGGTAACACACACACAGTGTAATGACTAGCATTAGAATATATATATATATATATATATACGGTATATATATTCAGAAGTTTTCTAAAAAGGTTTAACAAATACAGGAGAGACCCACTAACAAAAAAAAAAAAAAAAAAAACAAAGAAACCATTCCCAACCTGTAACTTTCTGGAATCCCCAACTTTCTCAGATACAATCAAGTGCACCGATTACATATTAACATATTAAGGGACGCTCATACTAGTCTCAGGCGAAGGGGCTGCTGTGGAATTAGACCGAACCAGTCAATGATAGCCAAGCAGATTTGCAATTGCAATGTGTACCTTTAATACATATGTAATGACACAGGGATCAACCAGAGGTGGCTGTTAATTGCACAAAACTTTTTATTCAACAATGAGACCCTAGCAGGATCTCAACACAGAGGTGAAAGTGGTGTTCAATAGTCTTCCACACTAGGCCAACAAATGTAGCAACAAGCCACTATACAGAAGTCCTCACTGCAGGTAGGCACCGGATGGGTGGAGGAACGGTGGGATCGCTCCCTCGGCACAACAGCAGGTAGGCCGTGGGTAGGTAGGTGCCGCCCAACACAATGCAGGGGTATGCCACCCCACTTTGAACGGAGTCATCACTGAAGGCAGCAGGAGAGGCGACGGCAGAACGGATCACCGTGTACTATTTTGCTCACTGGCTATATGCACGCCGGCAGTGGATGCCGCACTAAAGTCACAGAAGAGGAGAGGAGCACATGGTAAACCTGTCTTTCTTCCTTGATTCCCTGGACTGAGCCCCACCTCCTCCTGGAAGTCTCTTCTTAAGCCTTCATGCGGCCCCAGTGCATGCAGTTGTGCGCTCTTAAAGGGACCTCCGCACTCCGCACACCATGGCACCCGCTGCACATACAGAACGTTTAAACCCTTTTATGAAAATAACCCAGTGGTACCATTTCTGTATTTTAGAATGTTATATGCATAACTGAGATTGACAACTAGCAGTGCAAGCTGTATTCATTGTAAATACATACACTTACTAGACTCCATCAAGTGGACAAACTGAGAATCAAATATGATTTGTAGGAAAACACTTAAATGATTTATTTGTCTTTTTCATCTAACCAATGGTTGTCCAACTCCAGTATTTGACAGCCACATAGAGGCCAGGTGTTATTCACTTGCTCTTTGTAAACCACACATTACAAAATGTACTGCTGTTTCGAGAAATGATAAAAATGTATGTGAACTGGACAGTAGGACAATTCTGTTCGACTAAAAAAAAATTGAAGTCTATGCATAGCAGGAAGTTCGAGGAGTATATTTATTGTTTGCCTCATTGACCAGGGCATGGCCACCTTTACAGAGAGATCTCAATTGGTTTCAAAGCAAACTGGTGAATGTTTGTAGAAGGGACTGTTAAGGTGTCCATCCAGGTCCCAACCAGTGCTCGATGGATGACCCGTTCGAGAGCCGCAAGGTGACGTCACCACGCTGTGCTCGGGCGCCCGTGGATTGGACGGGAATCAAGGCACACCCTATTCCTGGTCAATCCTTTGGATGGGGATGAATGACTTTCAAACAGGATTTACAGACATGTCCGTTACCTGCTTGATAGACCTGTCCCTGTTGATCCTGCCCAAAGACAGGAATCCACGGCTAGGTTTGTTAATAGATTAGAGCACAATCGTTGCTCCATTGTGCTTTATGCTAGCCATACACATGCCGATAAGCGGCGATTTTTTATCTGACCGACGGGCGTGCACGCTCGCGCCGTCGGTCAGGTTAAAAATCGTCCGCTAATCGGCATGTGCCCACATGGGGCGACAGATCCCTGTCGCCCCACTGCTCGGCCGGCCAGAGAACGGACATGAGCCGATGAAAGCCGATGCCATAAGCTGCAATGAAGACGGCGTCTTCATTGCAGCTTATGGCCGGCACACAAAGGGTGCCTGGCCGATTGAAGGGGCCCCATAATGCATCGGGATGCTAACGTGATGACGTCATAACATATCGGGACTAGTCTGCCTGCACACATCGGCGTGTGTATGGCAGGCTTATATCTATTAAAAATCGAGCCGTGGAGGAACACCTTTACTGTCTATGACCTTTATTGTGAGAAAAACTAGTATTGGGGTGCCCGACATACTCTGTAATTTATTTTGATTGGTCCAATGATTAATGAATGATAAGTGATACATCTCTTTGATAGTTTCTGTTATTTACCACTAAATCCTTCCCATACAGCTTACAATCTTACCATACAATTTATTTATCAACTTTTGTTTTACCAAAACCATGTAATATGAGGAGCTTTCTAAACCTTCCAATCACTTTGTATTCTATCAGGGAGGACACTGCTCTACATAGTTGTTGGTAGATCTAAAGGACATTGTATGGTGTATGGGGGGCTCACTGCTCTTTTTGTTCTTACATTATTATCTGTATCATGAACAAAAAGGTGAACAATGCAACAGGGGGTGTTGTTTTCTGTTGTATAGTGGCTTTCACATGTTCTTGGGAACTTTGTCACTGAAATTCTACCTGTGGACTCATTAAGGCTCAGGTTTCCGGGCAGCTGACACATGGCAACAACCCAAAAAACGACCGAGCCCTCCTGTGTGAGGCACTCGGCCAATAGCCCGAAAACCAACTGACGAACGCCTCATGTCGCGTTCACCAGACAGTGGGAGCTTTCAACTGCTTGTGAAATTGAGCCCAATATTGTTTACTTTATGGAATATATTTGTTTCATTATTTAAATAAAATCTTTGATTAATGATTAATGAATGATTAAAAAAAAAGGAGAAAATAGTCCAACACATTGCTACTAAAACTGACATTTTGATCTTTGGTGAACTAGCTCATTATTCTAGAAGTATATTTAAGAACTAGCAAAGCATACTAAATGATTTACATAACAATCTTATATAATGAAAACCACAATAATGGATGCTTCCATGGAATCGCAACAACATGAAGTTGCTTCTGTATGCTCTCCAAACTCTTTGGCACTAGTGAAATCCTATTCACACACATAATGGGCAATAGAAATATTGGCAGGAGTGATACAAGAATTTTCTTTTTAGGAAATGTTGCAACAAACCATAAAATGGGCTGAAATTAGATCTTTGGAGTAGGCTGCAGTCCAGTTACAATACTGCCCAGCATTAACATGTAAGGAAGCTGGTTTACATAACCCCATTAGCCCTCCACCGGCTGTAGGCACTGCTGTGATAACAGCTTTTGGTTGAGACGTGTCAATGGATTGAGGGGATTAGCCATTTGCAAGGAGCAGATAGGTAGAAATGTGTGGCTGGTAGTACTTGTTAATGGCCCCTAATGTGCTAAAACATTACCTAACTGGGACGTTCCACCATCTAATGGTATTTACATTTTAATGGGTTTCAAATCCTTTGTTTTAACATGCAGGACAGCTGTTTGTCTGGATTGGAGTGAATGCTTGCAGGGTGCAGGTGTTGCTCCATTCCAAAATCTCTCGTAAAGGCAAATCTGGGCACCAATTTGCTGCTCTGAATACTAATATACCATATTACACCCTTAAGCTAGGCACACATGGTTCGATTTTAGCATTCAATCAACGTTTTTCGATAAAAAAAACGATCAATTGTAAAAAAAAAAATTATGTGCTGCCCACATAGTACAATCGGCGATCATTGATCGCTTTTGATTGAAAAGTGATTGGATAGGTTGGAAAATTTTGCTCGATTGGTCGATTTTTTGGGCTCAATTTTTTTGGCTCAATTTTTTTTGGCTCGATTATTTTGGCTACTTTCCTTTAACTTCTGATTGAAACTAAATCGTAAGAGGAATTCAATCAATGATTTTGGATTACTTTGATTAACTTTTCAGTTAAAATTGAACAATAGTCGTACTCCCCATGTGGTGTACATCGGTCAAATTAAAATCGAGTTTCGATTGTTTTAATCGAACTACAAAATCGAATCGAACCTCGATTGAACACTAAATTGAACCATGTGTGGCTAGCTTAAGCCTAAAGCCCCCCATATACCTTTTGATCACTCTATACGATTTCCATTAGTTCTATCAACAACTATGTAGTGCCGGGTCCTCCCTGATAGAATACATAGTGTTAAGTTTTGGTAGAACAAAAGTTTATTGTACAGAAATTGTATGGTAAGATTGTAAGATGCATGGGGACCTTAAGTAGTATTTTAGAGAGTTCATTTACAAATATAACTATAAAGCCGGCCATAGACGTGCCGATTCCTGGCAGTAGTTGCAGGCGATCGACCGGTGTGCGCGCTCACGCCAAATGCATGATGGTCGGTCGCCCGCAACTGTTCGATCCTGTTGAAGTGAGTTAAGCCTCCCATACACCTTCAGATTCCTCCATACAACTTCCATGAGACCTACCAACAACTATGTAGTGCCGGGTCCTCCCTGATAGAATACATAGTGATTGGAAGGTGTAGAAAGGTCCTCATATTACATGGTTTTGGTAGAAGAAAAGTTGGTTGTACAGAAATTGCATGGTAATTGTATTTGGTGTATGGGGGGCTTTACTGTGGATGGGGAATATCCTCCCCCTCCAAGTTAATTGGCTAAAATCTGACAGTAATTGCCTGTTACAGTGGAGTACACAGGACTTGTTAGTTCTGTAGCTGACTCATTACAGCGTCTGCTACAAGCTGGCCATACACGGTTCTATTTTAATGTGTGGTCAATCAATCGATCCTAAAGCCCCCCATACACCTTGAGATTCCTCCATACAATTTCCATCAGGCCTACCAACAACTATGTAGTATAGTGACCTCCCTGATAGAATACATAGTGATTGGAAGGTGTAGAAAGGTCCTCGTATTACATGGTTTTGGTAGAAGAAAAGTTGGTTGTACAGAAATTGCATGGTAATTGTATGTGGTGTATGGGGGGCTTTAATCGCTGCATGTCCACATTGTACCATCAATTATATCAAAGCGGTATTGAGTCTGAAATCGAGCTGGAGACGATCGGACATGTCGCTAAAGCCCCCCATACACCTTACAATCTTTCCATACAGTTTCTGTACAATCCACTGTTTCTCTACCAAAACCATGTAATATGAGGACCTTTCTAAACCTTCTAATCTCTATGTATTCTACCAGTGAGGCCACTATACTACATAGTTGTCGGTAGATCTAAAAGAAATTGTATGGAGTGATCTAAAGGTGTATGGGGGGCTTTAAATCGATTTAATGTCTTTATGAAAGGGATCGATACACGTATGTATTGTTATGTACTGACGCTCGATCAAAGATACAAAACTACATTGATGCCAAACTCTCAATAAATTTATAAAATTTCCATCAATTTTCTAAAGACATCTGCTGTTAATCGTTTGCAAATTATGGTATTACAATCATTCACATTTCGATCGATCTTCAAAACTGCAATCGATCAAATTGTAAGGTAAAATCAAGCCGTGTATGGCCAGCTTAAGTATGAAAGAAAAAATAAAGGAAGAGAAAATGGGGAATTGAGATATATCAAATGTAGCATCTAAGCATTTGCAATCAAAGCCATATGTTGTAAGAGTTGTATGTGTTTTATTAGCATAATAACAAAAGAAAAAAAGCCAAATGCTAAATCATCATAACCATTTTACATACACAGGGGTGCACATAACTTTTCTAGTGAGCTCCTCAGATGAGTACCAGGAGGTGGTGTTTGGTACTCACCCCATATGTATGTGGTCTCCCTCATTGTCTCCGTCACTGTCCTCTGTGTCTGCTTCCTGCATGGTAGACTCTGCTGCAGATGAACCTCCCTGTTCCTGATTGATCCTCCGATTATCTGTCTCCATCCACAGGTCACCAGCTGGCTTTGGGTCAAATGTAACTCTCACAGTACAACACCGTTTGAACCCCCAGATCTCATAACTCAGTAGTGCAATCCTGAAATTTTCTGGTTTTTTGGCTTAGTAACTAATGTCAACCTTTCATAGTCATATTCCATCTGTTACTGTGCTTTTCTCATATGCCTCCTCTACTTTCATCCCCCAGATCTCCAACACTCTTAGAAGTCCAATCTTTGTTTTTTGAATTATTAATTTACATTCCCAATTTCACACCCCTAACTTCAACCTTTCATAGTTCTTCATGTTTCCCTGCAGTTATCCAAGTGACATAAATTGTATATATATATATATATATATATATATATATATATATATGTAACATTTAGCTGCGGCCGCCCAGACACGGAGCGCCTCCAAGTTGTTAGTACGCATATGAGCTGTGTAACAATAATGCAGGTACGCATAGTTAGTTTTTGGCCCCTTTTGAGTATCAGAGTACCACCTATGTGCACCTCTGTACATACAACACAATCATATAACATGTTTCTTGGAACAAAGTTAACTTTATGTAAAATGGAAAACAATTACTAACTACTAGAGTCTTTATCAGAATACAAACAATGCAAAATGTATTTTCATAGAAGATTCACAATGTAAAAAATATTCTTTAAATGTGTATTTACAAAAAAAATTATTTCTACAATCTTCAAATGCTCATTCACAGCACAATGGTGCCAAAGAAGAGCTGTAGCGGAAAGGAATCCCCTCCGAGAGAGGGATAAGATACAACTTAATTGGCATAAAGATGAGAAAAGAGAAGCTTAAAATAAATTTCCAAACATTGTACCCAGTTTACAAACCTTGCCGAGCACCCAGATGATGAATTGGCAGGAAGTTAGTAGGAACCTCTCCTATAACGTTACAGTAATAATCAGTAAAGGCCCCCATACACCTTTCAATCTTTCCATACAATTTCTGTACAATCAAATTTTCTTCTACCAAAACCATGTAATATGAGAACCTTTCTAATCCTTCCAATCACTATGTATTCTATCAGGGAGGACCCGGCACTACATAGTTGTTGGTAAATCTAATGGAGATTGTATGGATCGATCTTAAGGTGTATGGGGGACTTAATTTATATGACTATATATGCTCATTAAAGCACTGCGTAATATGTCGGAGCTGTATAAGATAATAAGATAATAATAATATGCAAAACGAATGCGTTTTTGTATATATGCGTAAAAGCATGTCCTTGTAAAAAAAGGCAAGCCTTTAGAAACGCATATAGTGTGAAGGGCCCTTTGTGGAAAAGTGAAGGAGGAGCTTGCTGACTTTTTTCTTTGAGATAGATCCAAACATTGCAAAAGATTTATACTCTTTTACTATTTCCAAAGGCCCCTATACAAATTTTATGGGCGGTCGGTCAGCTGGCACAAAAAATCGGAATTCAAATTATCACCGATCGATAGGCCCGACACTATTTTATTAACAGCAGAATGGCCAAAGTTTCCGGACAGGCCCGAAGCGGGTACATAATTCTGCATCTGATTATTCTCCCGATCGGTCACCACCGACCGATCACGCTGGTCGATTGGGCAAATCAAACAGTCGATCGTTGGAAAAATCGGAACGTGTATGGAGGGCTTAAAACAATGAAAAGATTGTGGCTTGGCTTTTACCTTGACCATACAGCAACAAAAGAACACATTTCCATACATAAGGATGCCTAGGGAGCTTCAGAATATTGCAGTAACACTGCTCTGTTATATTTTTACAGATCTTTGACATAGAGCTGTCAAGCATTTAAATGCCATCCAGTAATGAATGGATGGAGTCATGAGTGTTGTTCAATGTTGTTCATCACAACTGCTTTTGTGGTTAATAATACCATGTTCCCCCGAAAATAAGACACTGTCTTTTATTAATCTTAGGTGCAAAAAATGCACTAGGGCAGTTTTCTTGGTTTAGAAGAGGTGACAAAACGCCTCCTGCCTTCCCCAATTATGGAAGTTGTCTCTGGGATATGGTAATTCTTATTTTAGAGGAAGGGCTTATATTAGAAGCATGGGTGGTTTGCAGCTAGGTCTTACTTCCGGCAAAACAGGGTATATATAGTAGAAATAGGTTTCTGATGCTACATA
The DNA here is from genome assembly GCA_036250615.1 of Ptychadena robeensis. Classification (NCBI taxonomy): domain Eukaryota; kingdom Metazoa; phylum Chordata; class Amphibia; order Anura; family Ptychadenidae; genus Ptychadena; species Ptychadena robeensis. The sequence continues at coordinate 35,495,653 of CM070039.1, read as the reverse complement.
TATAATTTGGATGATTGGCTGGATTGTTTTGTTTTTTTTTTATTTCAATGAGAGAGTTCGTCCCAAAAAGTGTGTATATAACCCAACACGGAATG
>CM070039.1:35481301-35494329 GCA_036250615.1 Ptychadena robeensis | reverse complement strand
GCCCGGAATCGATCGGGCCGGAATCCGGTGGGAAACTTACCCATGTATGGGGGCCTTTAGTGACTTAAGATTGAAAACTCAATCACATGCCACTATCGTTTAAAAAATCAATCTTGGGGAAATCGAGACGTCTAAGGCCAGCTTTATTGACAGATCCACAAGTTGGAAATTGGGCCCTGAGAGAAAATAGTTCAGGAAGGAAGTTTCTCTGTGTCTTTCGCCATGTTTCCACTGGTGCCCGCGGGAGATTGCTAGCCCCCAGTGGTCTCCAGCCATTCAAACCGCGGCATGGACCTGCAGGCAAAAAGTGTGTGGGGGGGTCAAAATGTCCTGTCCCACTCCCTCCCCAGTTCTGCGATTTTACCGCGTCCATTCATCTCTATGGCGACGATTAGAGATGGTCGAATTTTTTTTTCAAGAATTCAACAATTTTGAGGGTTACAAGTTATTGCAAAGCCCCTGAATATGGTATCATCACCAAACTTGCTGGAGATGTAGAGAAGGGTTGGGGGTATACTACAAAGAAAAATGTATGGCTCATAAAGCCACCATACACCTTTAGATTCCTCTGTCAGATTTCTTTATATCTCCTTTTGTTTTACCAAAACCATGTAATATGAGGGACTTTCTAAACCAACAAGTCTACCTGTGTTCAATCGCAGAGGACCCTATACTACATAGTTGTTGGTAGATCTTAAGGATATCTGACAGAGAGATCTAAAGGTGTATGGCCAGCTTTACACAAATAGTTTTTGCACAAAATGAGTTCAAAGTCAAGTCAAAATTTCAAAAATCGGAATTTCGACTTTGTTTTTTAATTGAATTTATGCAAAAACGACCTGTGCTAGAGCAAAACTTTTTTTTTCAAATGTTTCCACGTTGTTCTCTCCATCTCCAGCAATTTTGGTGATGATGCCATGTTCAGAGGCTTCTGCGTGGGTTTGCCCCAGGTGCTCTGGTTTTCTCCATAGTTTTGACTATGGTAGGGATATTAGATTGTGAGCTCCCCTGAGAGACATTTAGTGATATGACTATGTATTTTGTAAAACGATGCATAATATGTTGGTGCTGTTTAAATACGATGATGAGCAGGGGCGTTTCTCCCACTATGCGGAATATGGTCCCATATTCTCTACCCAGCACAAATATTCCCCACCCCTTCCGACACAGCGAATGCACACTAGCCGGCTGAAGGATAGTACCCCCCACTCAACAGCTCAGACAGCTGAACGATAGCATCCAGCCATGCCAACTCGGCCATGGTGACCAGTGCAATAACTTTGCAAAGGGCCCCCGGAAAGGCTAGAAACGGGCCCGATGATGATCATAATAATTAAAAAAAACAGGACTCCCACATACTAGACCAGCCAAAGTTCCTACAGTAGTGTCTAGAGAATTTCTTATAGTGCCTGCATGGTTTTAAGACCAACGTTAACGGAGAGGCATGGCACTAATGATATTTTTTTATCATTATAACTACCCTGTTGGTTTAACTAACAATCACTAATAGAAGAATAAGGTTTTCCACTAGTTTCAAATGAATAGAGAGAATTCCCTGAGACCTGCAACTTTTCATAGGGGTTCCTCCAGAGTTCAAAGGCTGAGCAAGACCAAACAGATGTCAGTGAGTTTTGAAATATGTATTTTTAGATAGTTCGTAATAATCATAATTCCTTATAACGCTGATTTGATTCCTACTTTCTGCTACTTAACTTCTTCTTTTCACAATGCAAGTCTATGAGTCAACTGACCCGGTGAAAACAATGTCCTTTCAGTATGGCTTACATATTATAACAACAGTTATCAAGAAGTTAGGCACAGTCACTACGGTAAACATGATATATTATATATATATTATAGTATTTTCAAAGTTGGATATGAGTCTTGTAACACATAAGAATGTCTATGGACAAAAAAAAACATACATAATGTAGCTTTATCTTACTTTAATAGTGTTTAGTAAATTAACTTGTGCGAGTCAAAGCTGTAAATGATCTATAAATCCCTGACTCATGATCCCTGAATCCCTGACTCATCGTAGGTGTTCAATTGTTGTAATGTCATTGGGTATCCGCATGACCTCAGCAACCCTTCTGACCCAGCAACTGGTTTCTTATCCCCTGAAAACTCAATCACCATGGGTTAAGCTAGGCACACACAGGTAAATCTGTAAAAAGATTTGAGTACAATCAATCAACGTGCAAGCTCATGCAAATCTTCATGCAAAGTATTGGATGTCACCGACTCATGCCTCCTTCCTGCTCAGCTGTCCACTGTCAGTGTGAAGGGGGCGGGGCCAGCACTCCTCACTCGGAAGCTGTGTGAGTGAGGCTGCTTCTCCCCAGCTTGTAGCGTGTTGTGAATCACACGGGCTGCAAGCCGGGGAGAACGGGTCCCCCGAGTCCCCATTGAACGGGAATCGTGGTGCACATTGATTTCCATTCAATTGATCCTCGAACACACGCAGGGAACACATGCATAGATATGTGCTAGATTGATGGACACTTCCGTGCACCCTCACAGCCATCTATATCTAATGCGGCCATTCCTGTTTTTGAGTGGGATCAATCAATCCTGCTCGAAAACAGGGATATCGGACATGACCTTAAAGCTGGGCATACACGGGTAATCGACCCGCGATCAATCACAGCGTGGTGACGTCACCATGCTGTGATTGATCGCAGTTCAATCGAACAGGAAACAATGTGCATCACTTTGCACATCAATTCCTGTTAGATGCGGACAGGGTACAACCGGTGTGAGTGCTGCTCGGGTGTCGCCAGCTCTCACTGACTGTCTGCAGCTCCCACAGAGACACAGTTCTCCCAGGCCCCTCCCCCAGGAGAAGCCAGCCACAGAACTTCTGCTATGGATGGAGACCCGTCGTCTCCATCCAAGAGCAAAAAAAAAATCCAATGTTCCCACAACCCTTCTTTACATCCTTAGCAATTTTTGTGATGATACCTTGTTTGGGGCTTTGCAAACAGCTCACAAAGTCAGAAAGTTAAAAAATTCAACCATCTCTGTCATTGAACATGCAGTGGATGTAATTACTACTGTTACTACTGTCATATTATTCTGCTGCTGAACAAATAAAAATGTATTGTTAAAAAAAAATTATGTGACCATCTCTAGTTTGTGTTGAAGTATTTTGAAGGGACAGCTAATATACACTGTAGGGCTAGGTTTCCATGGTCTTATGGGCTGCACCAATACCCCATGCGTTAATCACAGGCCTTGATGAGGATGTCGACGCAGCCTATCCATATACATGATTCACAGCACCGCCTGTTTCCACGGCGGTCAGCCGGTTCGTCTGTTTGGCCGGAGGTGAAAATGGGCGATGCGGTAAGTCGTGTTAATGGATGGGCTGCGTCGACATCCCCGTCAAGGCATGCGATTAATGCAGGAGGTATCTGCGCAGCCCATAATGCTGAGGAAACCTAGCCTTACACAAGCTATAGACTGACTACTTTACCTTGTATCAAAGTGTCATCTCTTCAGTGTTGTCCCATGAAAACATATTATAAACTGTTTACTAGATTAGCAGGGGTGTACAAATTTTTGTGAGATACTGTAATGCAGAAAACCTAAAACCCCATTACCGTTGGGGGCTCTATCACTTCAGAGTCAGTTTAGAAGAAAATAATATTGTATTGGCACACTAGACTGCATTCTTTAAGGGGGTTTATTACAGTTTATAAAAAAAAAAATAAAGCTTATGTGAAATGTATAGCTCCAATGATTGTTTAAGATTGAGAAATATTATGATGAGAGGAATGATGTCACAATTTTTTGTGATCTGGAAAGATTTATGCATTGGAATCTGGGGGTGATTCAAATATATAGTCAGCCTGCTGCGTGGAGGTGTTATTTTGTTATAGACCTCTGTGACCTCAGTTAGACGATCTGCATGTTTCATGACTATAGCTGTACTGTTGTATATTCAGGAACCTCTGTTCACACCACTGGGAATATAGCTATTCTGTAAGACTCACCACTCGAGAATGAATAAAAAGAAAATCCAAGAGTTTTATGAACCACAGCTTTGTATCTATGTGTCTATAAGTCATATCTGTGTAATAAATTGGAATTAAGGCCCCCATACACGGGTCAGATTCCTGTCTGATTCCGGGCCGATCGATTCCGGGCGCGTGCACGCCAAACGATCGTGCCGGAATCGCGTGCAGCCCACCTTGTCCGATCGATCAGGTCCGTCCGTTCCGGGGCTCAGAATCGGATCCGACAGAGAACCAACATGTTGGTTCCATCAGATTGATTCTGCACAGATCAGGGGGAGTTGCCATTTGTGAGGTGGACAATCGGACACGGATCCGTCCCGGAATCAGCTGGACAAGGTGGTATGCAGCGATCGGATCACTTAATTGGCCGCTCGATCGGAGCTCCGATTCCCGCTGAGATCGCCGGAATCGATCGGATGGGTGATCGAGCGGACATGGAATCCGACACGTGTATGGCTAGCTTTAGATACCAAAATTGCAAAGGTCAAATTCAGATATATATAACAATATAAATACAATGGTGTACATTTTATTGAGCAGATTGTTTCTGAATTTCCAACATACAGATTTATAATTAACACTGTTTGAACTATGATATACAAGTTTTCAGGATTGATGATTACAGCGTACAAGAAGTTTTAAGTACTTTTTAGATGGAGAGGACGGGCAATGGTGTGTTATGCTTGTTGGCATAAGGGAACGTACATAAATGGAAAGTCCTAGAAGATACACGTAATTTTCTGCTCAAAATCATAAAGAAAAATATTTTTATCCCCCTGGTGTTCCAGTGCAGACCTATTAGTATTGCACTGGGTGAGCTGGGTCCATCTGGTGGAGATTGGAGCCCCGGCACCTCAAACTCACCGATCTGCGCGGCTCCGGTGGCTCCAATCTACTGAAGAGGCTGCTGGAGATCCCTCTCCAATTCTAAAAAAAAATTCTAATAAAGCCTATGGTGCGCTTTTGGTATCGAAAGCTGGACCTCACAAGAGCGCTAGGGAGGTTAAAATGGAGAAGAAAACACACAAGTAAGTTATATTCAGTTTTTTTTTTTTTAAATATGTTTTATTGAGAGAAAAGAAGGGATACATGGCACGCAGGCATAAAAATACAGTAAGAGTCTCCCAATACATTTTACAGACATTTTTTTAAGGAACTGATCAAAGAATTCAATCAACACGGCGGAATCCATCCCCTTGGGTTAAGCCGTCAGAGGGGATACCACCCAAGACTAAACACATAAACAAAATAACTTCATCAAACAAATCTAACAACAAGACTGCGTTGTCCCTTGCCACCCAATACAGGAGTGCCTCCCCCCTCCCCCGCAAATACCACAAGTCACCTTAGCGAGCAGTAGTCCAAAAAATAATTACACATCCCCAATTAGGGCCTTGCAGCGCAACACCCACGTGTCCCATGATGTGCAATACGCTACAGTAGGTCCAGAGCGTCCCGAACAATCTAACGGTGCCGGCACTTCGAGGGGACCCAGGGCACCCCTAACCTATTCTAAAAGGTACCACTCCGTGTCCTTGAATGCCACCATAGAAGCCTGCAGATCAGACCGGCTCAGTTCCGTTTTGAGAAATTTACGCCAGTGCCTGAAAAATTTTGCGACCCCCACCTGTTGGGACTGTAGGGCGTTAACCTTCTCCAGTGTCATAATATGGACCAGGTACGTTTTGAGGTCTGTCACCCTGGGCGGGGGGGAATGGATCCGGTGCTTCAGGATACACCTCTTCGCTACCAAGAAGCATAGATGGGCAAATCTAGTCACCGTGGGCTGTGGGGAGTAAGGAGCACCATCCACAGAGGGGACTCTGGCTTGCAAGAGTAGAAGGGCCAGATCGAAATCATACATGGTAGTGGTGACCTCACGTACATAGCGCAGGACCCCACGCCAGAAGCCGGCAATAGGCCCGCAGGATCAAAAGAGGTGGTTCAGGGAGGGTTCGGGGTCCCCACATTTAGGGCAATGCTGGAGTAGTGTCAAGGGCCGCTGCCATCTGCGGGCCGTGTTGTGGGCCACATATGCTCTGTGTATTACTTTAAAACATGTCTCCTGCCATGACTCACTAATAACAAGCTTGCCTCACCTTCATCCACCCCCTTTCCAGCAGATCAACCGTATCCTCCACTGATACTCCCAGGAAGGAAGCCCAGGCCCTAGCATGCGCCATGCGCCAGGGATCAAGTGCCCTTCGGTGTCCAAGACATCAATGAGGTGGGTCACGCCTCTCGGACCCCAGCCGTGGAGCAATTTACTACGGTTACCCTCCGGGAATATAGGGGAAGTGTGCAGGGGCATCAATGGGGTGAGGAGTGTCGGTTTGCCTAACAACTTCTTCACCTCCCTCCATGCTATAATAGTATCCCTCAATAGAGTGTGCTGTTTAATAAGAGGGGTGAGCCGTCGAAAGGGCGAATGGAGTACCCCCGTAGGGACCACGGCTGAACCAATTGGGATTCTAGATCAAAATTTGTGAAGTGAGAAATGCCCCCCATCCAGTCCCGAACATGCCTAGTTAAACAAGCCAGGTTGTATAATCGTATATCTGGCATATTGAGCCCAACCTGAGCTACAGGGAGCTGGAGTTTCCGTAGGGCCACACAAGGTCGTTTGCCATGCCATATAAATTTGATAAAGGCGGAGTACAATTTCTTAATATCGGTATGCTTAAGCAATAAGGGCAGTGTTTGCAATGGGTAAAGGAGCCGTGGGAAGCTTATCATCTTGATCAGATGACACCGGCCCATGACCGACAGGGGGAGGTCATGCCACCTGTGGAGCTCCCCCGTGATTTTGTGGATGATCGGCAAGTAATTCAGCCCATACCCCGCCGGGGCATGAGCCGAGAAATTCAGGCCCAGGTATTTAAAGGATCTCGTGACTATTTGAATCTGGCATCCTGCAACCAACTGTCTAACCTCCCGCGACGGGCTCGGCCCCAGGAATAACAACTTGCTTTTGTGTTTGTTAATGGTGAACCCGGTCACAGGCTGGAAGGTATCTATCAGGTCCATCAAGGGACGGAGGTGTAGATGGGGCTGCCTTAGAAACACCAAGAGATCCTCCGTGAACAGGGCCACCCTGACCTCTTCACTACCTATTCGCACGCCCTCCAAGGCTGGCGACGAAATGATGGCTCGGGCGAGTGGCTCTATGGCCAAATTAAACAAAAGGGGGGAGAGTGGACATCCCTGACGCGTGCCCTTTTCCAAGGCAAATGGCTGTGACAACACCCCATTAACGTGAATGCTAGCCTGGGGGGCCCTATACAAAGTGTCTATAAAGCGGAGGAACGTTCCCTGGAAGCCCATCCGAGACATGACAAGCCTGAGCCAGCGCCAGTCCACATTGTCGAAAGCCTTCTCGGCATCCAGGGTCACAATAGCCCCCGGACACGGGTCGGCCCCAACAGCCGGTAATGCTCCAACACCGTAAGCACCTTGCGCACGTTATACATCGCTGCCCTATCTCTCGTAAACCCCACCTGCTCCGGGGTAATTAACTTGGGCATCAAACTCGCCAGCCGGTCCGCTAGGATTTTGGACAGGATCTTGACATCCTGGTTAATCAGGGAAATGGGTCTATACGACCCCGGGTCCAAACCATCCTTCCCAGGCTTCGGGAGAAGCTTAATGTGCGCCATACACCCCGTGGCCGGGTAAACCCCTGAGGTCAGTATGCCATTATAAAGGGACGCCAAGACTGGGCTAGGATCTTGTAAAACTCCGTCGACAGACCATCTGGGCCCGGAGCCTTACCATTCGCTGAGTGTCTGATCACCCTAGTCACCTCATCCTCCCGAATCGGTTCATTTAGGTAAGATAAGTCCTCCTGCAGCAGCGGGTCCCCATCCCACCCCCCGTCCCCACCCTGATCATACAATTTCTGGTAATACCCCGCAAACACCTGTGCTATGTCTTTACCCTTGGTGACCCGGCAGCGTCCCTCAACTCCTTGACCCGACACGGTGGCCTCACCCCCCTGGCCAGGTTTGCTAACATGCGTCCTGATTTATTTCCAAGCTTAAAGAAACGCGCGTTCCTCCCTGCCCTGACATGCCTATCATGTTGTTCCAACCAGGCATCGCACGACCCCTTATCTTCCAACCAGCGGGCTCGGCTACTATCAGTCATATGGGCCTTGTACTGGAGATAGCTGTCTCTGGCCCTGGTGCAGGCGGACATATAGTTATCTAGGGCCAAGCGCCGGGTCGATGCAGTATACGCCAATATCCTGCCCCGGAGAACGGCCTTAGCCGCCTCCCAATAAAGTGTTGGGTTCGTTATGTGATCCTTATTATAAAAGGAGTACTCCAGCCACCAGCCCTGCAGCAGGGTTCGGAAGGAGTCGTCTGATACCAGGTATGAAGGGAAACGCCAGATGGGCGTTGTGTCAGAGAGGGCCCCCGTGCAAAAAGATACCACCACCGGTGAGTGATCAGAGATCACCATAGGGGAAATGTCGGCAAAATCATAGAAATCAGAGGGTGACCCACCAATACCGTGTCCAGCCTTGACAATGAGCCATGAGCGGCCGAACAATGCGTATATTCCCTGTCAAATGGGTGGAGAAATCTCCACGAGTCCACTAGTCCACAAGAGTCCACCAGGGATTGAAAAGCACGGTCCTGGGAGGAACGCACGGTACTCACGCCTCCTGTCGATCGCTGGTCTTCCTCAGGAGACGCCACAGCGTTGAAATCGCCACCAACAATCAGGGACGAGTTCGGATGGTGAGTGGAGATATGAGCTGTAAGGTCCTGGAAGCAGGTGGAGGTCGACGAATTCGGTCCATAGCAGGAGAACAAGGTAAGCGGGCGCAGTGAAGCATCTATAGTAACAAAGGCCCAACGGCCCTCCATTTCGTCAGCGCCCTGAGCCAGGATGCAGTCTGTGAGTGACTTGTGAATCAAGATAAGCACTCCTGCCTTGCGTCCTCCCGTAGAAGCGCCTATCATGTTGGTACTATATATTACTATATTTACCATAACCCTCTTTTCTTTGGGAACCTGTGTGTTTACAACTATCATGAGGCACTAAACATTAGGTCTTATATATGAACCACTTTGCAAATGCATAATAGATATAAATATATGAAAATAAATGGCACATTTTTCTCTTGGATTTCTGAGTAAACTGAATGTTCATAATTGAAGCCAGGGGTTCCAAAACTGGGGGTGTGGAGATATTCCAATCAGACAAGGCTGAGGGAGATACAAGCAGGAAGCAGACCATGGGGGAACTAGCTGTAAACAGTAAGTAGAGTGTATGTAATGTGTGTCTCTATGTGTATGATGAATGTAAAGGGGATGCGTGACAATAACATGTCGTTAAATGTGTCCTAAACAAGGGCACAATGCGGATGAGTCTATGGTGCCTGTATAGACAAGAGCTAAGAAGCATAACTTCTCTTTCAATGAATACCATTCCTTTGGGCAGCATAATTGACATATAATTTCATTATATCTATCATGATGGATTGTAAAAATTAAAATCAAATATTCACTTCTGTTTAGTGTGCTGGTTAGTCAAATATCATCCTGACAACTTTCCATATGTGGGTTTTACACTCATTATTTGGAAATGCTGTCTAATTCTTGGTACATAATGTAAAGCTCCCATGTTTGTTCTCTATGATGCTATGAGCACCTGCTATAGTCTCTTCTGGGAAATACTATAGGTCATGGCGCGGTGTATTCCTCGCTACACTGTTACCGTTGTTCGCAAAAAATAAAATAAGTTCCTGATGATTCATCAATGTTTGTAAAACCAAGGGTGACCATACACAGCTGTCCATCACTGGATGGGGCTGGCCTCCTTGACCCTTTATTCTTTACAAGCAGTCCCTGAACTGTCCATGACTCACCAGTAAGAAGAAGAAGTGGTGTACAGAGAGCCATCGCCACGTCTGGAAAGCTATCCTCTACTATACCCCTGTCACACATTATCCTGATAATCTCCATAATATTTCCAGACACATTCTGATGGAATTTGCACAGCGGTGATAAATCAGGGTTCTTTATGAAAGAATGTAGTGTGACCTCTTCTACAAGAGTGCTATATGTAATAAATAAACAGGAACAAAAACAACAAATAAAGCAAGCACATTATACAGACTCCTATAAACAGCACTCCAATAAAACCAGCAAAACAAACCTGTATTTGATCGAACTGGAGGAAAAGAAAAAGGACAACAACAAAGTGGCATGTCAATTACAGTGAGGTTGGTTTTAGCTGTCCATAGAATGTGTTTTCCAAAACTGTGCTTAGTCCAATCTATCTTTTCTATTATTGAGGTATATGACCTTGCAGTGCACACTCTTATGCCTGCCATACACACACCGATGGTGTGCAGGCAGACTAGTCCCGATGTGCACCGAGATTCAAATGTGATGACATCATCACGTTTGCACCCCGGTGCATTATGGGGCCCCTTCAGTCGGCGGCACCCTTTGTGTGCCGGCCATAAGCTGCAATGAAGACGCCACTTTCATCGAAGCTTATGGCATCGGCTTTCATCGGATCGCGCCGGCCAGAGATTAACGGACATGTCCGTTCTCTGGCCGGCCGAGCAGTGGGGCGACAGGGATCTGTCGCCCCATGTGGGCACATGCCGATTAGAGGCCGATTTTTAACCTGACCGACGGCGCGAGCGCGCACGCCCGTCGGTCAGATAAAAAATCGTCCGCTTATCGGCATGTGTATGGCTAGCATTACTTTCATGCAGTCTTCTCCTTATGGCAGGCTCAGAAATCAATACGCCTACCTCCTGGAGAGTGTTGTTCACTTGGTTTGCTGTTGTGAAGGGTTTCCTTTCTCCACGGAAATTATTCTGCCATCATCCACCACTGTTGTCTAACGTGGATGTCCAGGTAATTTTGTCCATCAGTGCTACTAATATAGTAGCAATTTCTCTATTTTTTTTTGTGCACCTTAACCTCCTGGGCGTTACGACCAAAGCCAGGACGGGCGCAGTTTGATCTTGAGCCTGCAACATTTCTGCATAGCTGCAGGCTCACAGAGCTTTTCCGGCACCGTTTTTTTCGGCATCATCTGTGACGCTGAAGGGGGCAGGGGCCGGCACAATAGACCACCATGTTAATGGAGGGGGCATGGGTTTCCCCCACACACACCACCGGCGGTGTGCAGTGAGACGGGAGGACAGCGGGCAGTCATGGCGGAGACATGCCCGGGAAAAACCCAGTTCGTCAGGAGTTTGTGTGATAAACAAACTTCAGGCGAGCTGGGATCGCAAGGGGGTTGGAATTTCGAGCAGAGTACATTTTACTCTTCTGCGATTGCCCAAACCACGCACGGCCAGACTGCTTAAGGCTACATTTGCACGGGCAGATGGCTAGGGCGTTAAGGCTACATTTACATGGTGGTTACTGTCCTTAGAAAAGGTCAATGTAAATAGTGCCCAGACAACTATACATGTAAGAGTAAATTGACTAAAAATCTAAAGCGAGCAAGGTCACCTTTAGAAATTTCGGGGCCCCATACTAGGTAATTGTTCAGAAAGGAAACATGCCAACGCCACAACAACAGCAGAGGGTATGGCACAGACCGGGCAGCAAACCACTATGCTCCCCTAGATGGTCGAGCCCAGGCCGGGAGGGCCCCCTGTACCTGACAGCAATTTCAGATTCGGAGAGCTATGATGATATTCCAGAATGTGATCACATATAAAGGAGAGATGGTCAAATTTTTATTGCAAAGCCTCTGAACATGGTATCATCACCAAAATTGCTGGAGATGTAGAGAAGGGCTGTGGGAAAAAATTGTAACTTGACTTTGAACTTAATTTATGCAAAAACTTTTTGTGTTAGAGCCATACTTTGTTGGGGAGTATACCCCCAACCCTTCTCTACATCTCTAGCAAGTATGGTGATGATGCTCATGGGCTTTGCAGTTAACCCGAAATTGTTGATTTTTAAAAAAAATGTACTATCTCTAATATAAAGATTTCAATAAATGTTGATTTATTTATTTTTTGTTCAAGCAAAAATGTAGATTGTGGTTCATGGAAATATAAGGCATCCCCTGAAAAGAAGTCCTAAAGACTCTACTGGAAAAAATAAGACTCATTTTGGTGGAAACGCAGTAGCTCTGGTTTTACAAAGACACATGCAGCAATGAAACCAGACAATGTTCGGACATCAAAAGTAACACACAGACAAGGCATTAGAGATGCCCCCATGTTACACCAATGGGGCAGCCGGGCACTGGAAACATGGCTTTTTTAATGATCCATAAGATTGAAATCATGACACAGCACAACTACGGCGGATATCTTCTTCCTGCGGATGCTCCATGTACACTTCTCCCCCATATTTCTGCCATAACCCTTTCCAGTGTCTTCCAGCATGGAGAGGCCATAGTTGTGAGGTCACACACTTGGCACAGACTCTACACTACGAGAACTTAATGAGAAGGAATACTTTACAGGACGTATCTGCCAGGATGCCGTCTGTTTACAGAGATATGTCCGTGTTATTGGCAGCAGACGGAGCTGCAGTTTATTGCTGACGCCCCAGGAGGAGCAGGTTACATAACTCTGTAGGTGCTGATTTTACTGATAAAAACAATATTTATTACCAGACATGAAGAGTTCACTATTCTGCCAAACAAAAACACAAAACTGTAAAATATTTACATCACATTGGCAGTCTAAACTTACAATGTGAGAGAGTTATAACAAAACTTGTTTATATCAGGGTGGGTATATAAAGTGAGAGATTTGGAAGCCATGTGACACGGGTTCATTCCATGTTTGGGGATAAAGTTAAATATAAAAGGAGAAATATGGGAGCTGTGATTGCGTCAAAGAGACCCTAAACCCTAGGTGCCCAACCTGAGGCCCGGGGGCTGCATGCGGCCCTTTGCCCGTTGTTCGGCGGCCCCCCTTGGTCCTCCACATGCGGCCCCTAAAACCGAACTGGGGAAACCAGGTCTACATATGAGCGCTGCACCCAGGGGCAGGAGGGGGGGGGG
>CM070039.1:35459248-35475801 GCA_036250615.1 Ptychadena robeensis | reverse complement strand
ACATAATTAATATAACTGTTGTAATGTAGATGAGTTTTTCCCTGAATTTCAGCTTTAGGATATGGTCCAGTGTGTTATGAAGCCTCAGGGAGTGGTTATATCTGGCATGCTGTCAAACTCTTGTATTATCATTGTTATCTTTATGGAGTGGCGTGTTCTCCCATATAAAGAACACAACTTGTTATAAATGGATTTCAGCTACTAATGCATGACTTTATCTGCCCGGCACAGAATCATTTCTGCATCCCATGTGGTTTTCTTGTCATAACAGACACCAATGGTTTGTAAGTCATTTGATATCCAAGCTGTTTGATCTGTAGCCATGCTGAATAGATTATATATTGTAGAATATGTAATGGTAAGCCAAGAAAACATAAATTATAGGGTCTTTGGTATGCTTCCTCTTGTAAAATGCCTTAGAAGGACTTTTATTCCTGGTTACCGGTGGGAAAGGAGGAACAGAAGGCTGCGAGCTACAAAAATCCTAGAAAACCCGGTCCGTGTTTAGTCTGGGTGTAGAGAACAATGGGTGTGAGCTTGCCAGCGGTGCTAAACATCATAGGCTGCTTTGTCTTCTGTCATTTGCTCCCTGTAGCCTCGGGCTATCCAAAGTGTGATACTTATTGCACCTTTTGTCCATTTACACACCAGGCTTTAATGTAATTACAAGGCAAGTGTGAAACAGTCTTTGTTCTTTGCCCTGCCCTTTCCAGGCCCTTTAATTTGTCTGGGGTAATGAACAACTAAACTGCCAAACTGCTTTCTGCTGATAAAGTTTTAGTTTACAAATTTTTCCTAAAACCACCCATACACTAGCATCAGATCTCATTTAAAGTTTTATAACATGAAGGAACTTTCTAGTATAGAGATGGCTAAACTGCAATGGACCATCTTTTAATTGTCATATATCTGGGAGTAGGGAGTGCCCCCATTGGTTGCATTGTACGGGGTGAAGGAAATGAAGATAGACGATTCTTGTCCAGTGATGGTGGTATGCTCATCAACTAGTTTTATGGTCCATGTTTGTTTTTGTGAGTTATTGCAAAACCTCTGAACATGATACCATGGAGATGTAGAGAAGGGTTGTGGGAACATTATGTGGAAAGTATTAATATTATGATTATTATTAACTTTTATTTATATAGCACCAACATGTTACGCAGTGCTGAGCATTAAATTAGAGTTGAGATGCAACACAAGATAAAACACTAAGGTACCGTATATGCCACAGGAGGAGTAGAGGACCCTGTCTGATCTACAGTCTTATAGGTTGGGGAAAAGCTATGGACAAACATCGTTTATTTGTGAACCGAACTTGTCCAAATAACCGCCATTGACTTCAATGTAGGGGTGAAATTCTCAAACCTTTAAGTCATAATTGTAGACACAGTACCCATAAGTGTCAAAAGGGTGCAATCACCTTAACTTTGAATTTAATTTATGCAAATACTGTCAAGTACAGATGTAAACTGTGTAAAGAAAAATAAAATAAAACTTGCCTATTTCCAATCTTCGTCCGGGGACAGCCACCAGTTCAAATAAAGAAATACTTGCTTTCCTGAATGCTCGCTCCCATAACGCCATGCCTGGAGTTTCGGCTCCTCCAGGCAGCAAGATGGAGGAGAGAGACTCTTCCGGTCTTGCTCCCTTCACCAATCCAGATCTGAATCCAGTCACGCTCTTCCACTCCAGCATCACTGGATTAAAGTGTGGCTGGCTGCCGGGGGCAAAGGGGTTTAGGAGAGTAGACATCATTGCTGTCCCAAGTCTCCTTCCTCTGATGCTGATAAGCAGATGCCATACTGGCATGACCATGTGCCAGAACATGTAGAACTGTGCTTGTACCTTGGGTAGGTAATACAGGTTGATGTATGTAGTGATAAGTACACCTAAGCCATGAGGTGAATTGCACTATAGATCCTCTATAAACATTTACATTTCATTAGTTGAGAAATACTTAAGTACAGATTAACATACAATTAGTCTTTGAAATATTTCTTTAAGATTACACTGTTGGCCATGCTGACCGTGTCATGGTTGATGTATATTTTTAAGTGCTTCTGTGCATCTGCGTGATGCTGACCATCCCACAAGCTTGAATGCATTGTGTTTGACACGATGTGCTCCAACATGGGAAATGATGCCCCGGTATAGACTGGCATATGATTTCTTATAGTGGAAAAGCCAGGGGAACCAGGGCTGCATGGTTTTCCCCATGTGTGCCATAGTGTATACTCTACCTTAGGTCCCTTCTTTTGAGATGTAAGCAGGGAACACATGGCTCGATATAGGAGCCGTTTGAGGTTCCCAGCAGCAGCGCGATGACATCATTGCGCTGCTGCTCCCCGATATTGGAGAAGCTGGAGACGCAGCACTCCGACGATGCATTGCATGGAGACCCCACTGTCCCCGTGCAAAGCAATGGACATCGACCGTAGTTTAGTCATATCCGATACATGGGCGTAGGCGTGCATGCCGCTCGAACCGGCCATTGATCTGGCCCATATCTATACGTGTGTTCCCTGCTTATGCCTAAAGAAGGGATCTAAGGCATATCTAAAGCATGTATCATGTAAAGCCCTTAACAAAACATATCACATAAACTTCAAACTTTCTGAATCTCAGATTTACATAGTTCTCCTGAACACTTAAGCTAGCCACACACGGTTCGGTTTTGGTTCAATCAATGCTCGATTAGATGAATTTTTTTTCATCGATTTGAATGAAAATCGATAAATGCCCATGGTACGATCGGCGATAATTGTTCGATGAAGGCAGAAAAATTTATCGAATTTTGATCGGACATGTTGGAAAATCATCGTTGATTGTGCCAAAATTGTTTTATAATCGTCGATGTTTGTGGGGTTTCTCCTGGATCAATTAGATTCGATATAATTAACATAGACCACTTCAATCTGGAATTCAAACGTTTCAATACCAAAATCGACGATTTTAGTAATCGTTTTTTTTTGTTGAAATCACACCACAATCGCAAACTCAATGTGGGGTGTATGTTGATGTGATTTAAGATCGATTTTCGATTAGATGATTGAATTCCTCGCTCTAATTCAGCATCGATTAAACCAAAATCAAACAGTGTGTGGCTAGCTTTATGCACACTATAGGCTTCAAATCCTTTAAAGCCCTGAGAGCTATTTGTCTTGACAATTAAACTTAAGCAGACCTTGCCAGCCCTACAGATCATTGGAAGTTTCTTCCTCCATGTTGGCAGCTTCTTCCTCCACCACAGGCATGAACCCTCAACACTTGGGCATTTATGTGTACACCTTCATCTGGCCAGAAAGACCTCTTAAGATTAGTTCATGTTTGCGCATCAGTCTATCGTCTGGTCTATGACCAGCTTTCCTGTTACATAGTCCATCTGTTTTCATCTTTTTTCATTCTAGTAAAGTCAATATTCTTTTCCTGGATATAAATATTCATAAATGGGTAAATACTGCATTTATTGGAAAACCAGGGGCTAGCTGCTACTGATGGCTGAAACCCTTTAGTGTAACATGTTTTCAGTTGGCCAGTCAATAAGGAGAATTCTGTGCCTTAATGGGGCCCCCATGTTCTGGCTTTTGGGTGACAAAATTATTGGCATCTTTGTTCTCAAGTCATTCCAGGTTTCTGCATCTGATACATTGCAATATATAGTATCGCATGCCTTTTATTTGAGCCATAATTGCGCATAATTGTTCCAATATTGGGTATAAACTATAATCTAATATTTACTAGCCTATGATATCATTGCATTTCTGACAACCAATATTTAATTCACACAAATGATTTGTGGCAGCTGGACCATATGGAATCATTGCAAGTAGTGAAAAGCTAAGATTGCTAATAGAAGGCAGATGTTGTATCGTGATGTAAGTTAAGCCATGCCAGAATGAAATACCTGTGTTTAAAGAGATCCATACTAGCACAGCCAACATGGTAAGAAATCACTTCACTTTGTTCTGAAGAAATAAGGTTCTCATAGTTCTTTTTATTTATTATTGTTCATATTCTTCCACACTAAGTACTTTGTATATTGAATCCCTTTAAGCCAGGGGTGTCAAACTCCAATACACAGCGGGACATTAAAAAGTTGTCTAAAGTTACCGGCAAACCTTAAAAGAATGATGAATTACTGGACTGAGTTCGACAAGCCTGCTTTAAGCAAATGGTGCAAATATTGGCTATTTAAACAATAGGAATTGCCCCCACACACCTGGTTCAATACCCATATGATCGATTGTAGAGTGGTGAAGAATTGGCCAACAATTGTTCAGCAAATTGATGTGCACCACAATGCAGTTGATACTTTGGTCCCTATCCAAAGAAATGGCGATCAAACAGGGATTTGCCAACATGTTGGTTCCCTTTTCAATCGACATTTCATCAAGCAGGATCGACAGAACAAGGGTTTTCGTGCTCGATTCCTAAACGATCGTTCAAGAATCGACTGAAAAATTTATCCGTGTGTGTGGGCCACTGCCCCTTTTTTCTCCCGCATTCATGGAAGATGCTAATACTTATGGTGTAGGAGGTTCCTGTTTTCCATTTTTTTTTTTCCTGTTTTCATAGCCCATGTCGCATAAATGCAGTTTACCACATTTTTTTTGCAATATGGCATGTACCATGTATGGCGCATCCATCGGTAATTAATGAGTTAGGTGTACAGGTTTTTTGTTGGCAGTTTGTATGCATTGCACACTCCATAGGGGCGATGGACGTGTAATGCTTACCCATCCATAATGCCAAATGGCGTCTAGACCTAACAGTAATTTAAGACTATTGGTTTAAGGATTAGTCGACAGCACCTAGGGTAATGATGGATATTTACCTCTACAAATGAATAATCGGCATTGTTGCCTATCCTGATTTAGTGTAAACGCCATATTCTACATGGGGTTGTATTGGACCATTAAGATTTAGGTTTACTGCACAGGAAGTTATTGGGGCATCCAGTTGCTGTAACTTTTTTATAGATACATTTGTTTGTGGGTTTTTCCTTTTTGTTTTTCTCATTTTAGCTCCATTACTTTATGTTGGTTTGCAGTTAGAGGTTTACACATTACCAAAGAGAAATGGGAAACCGTTGACATTTGATGTTGGTAGCCTGTAGAGTTATTCTATATCAACACACATATTTGGGCATCATTTGTTCTCTTGCACACCTGGATCTTTTGCCAAGACTGACAATGGTTGACTTCAAGTTCTGGAAGACTCTTCAGATCTACATGCCATGTTCCAACTGTTTGTTTTTTGCACTGGTTAGAAAATCAAAGCGCTTGGCTTGAAGCCGTATTAATATGCTATTGGTAACCCCTAAGACATGTGTATGGTCTAATCGGCATGAGCTCTGGCCATTAGCAGCCATCCAGTCGTTGCTTGCTGAATAGTTTTTACAATAAGCATTCTGCAAATTCGTAGTAACTTAATCCAATTAATCTCAACAGGAGGCTGCTTTGACAATGGAAAAACCTATAATATTGGGCAGCAATGGGAAAGGATTTATTTGGGCAATACACTGGTCTGTACCTGTTATGGCGGAATCAGAGGCTTCAACTGTGAAAGTAAACCAGAGGGTGGGTATGCTCATCCAATTTCAAACATGAATAGGCGTTAAAGCATTGGTCAGTGAACTTTTTAAACCTGTCTTTTGAAAGAATATTCAGTGTTTTCTACAATCTAACTACAACTGGAATGATTCCAAAAAGCTACACACTAAAGATAACCGGGGTGGCAAATAAAGGCATCCTTGGCACATAGGGACCACCAGGCACAAGCTAGAAGGTTTTGCCAACATAAAAATGTTAACAAAAATCATTTAGAAGTCTTTTTTTTATATAATTCCAGAAATGTGACCACAAAAACGCAGTGCACAAACAAAGCCCTAAACTAGGTTAAATCTGGCCATAAGCAGCTCGAATCCCCAGTGATTGCCAAACAACATTTCTTTGGCGAATTGATCCCTGATACTTTTGGATGAGGATCAATGGTCCCCAACCAAAGTAATGTTGATTGAACAGGGATTTACAGACATGTTGGATCCCTGTTCAAGCAGGATCGACAGCTGATGGTGGGCAGCGTTCAATTCCCCAATGATCAATGCTGGGAATGTGCCCGGCGAATGTGTCTGGTAAGCCTTAAAACAGAGGGCGCTTTTACATGGCTGGCTGTGTGGTTTGGCTTTGCAATGCCGTAAATATGAAACCCAAAAAGTTTTGGGCAAAATTCTTCCTTTGGTGCATTGGCACCAGATATACCCAACATCGGAAAATAGAAACCATGTAGCACTTCTGGGAACTATACAGTACATGGCAACATTTGGGAAAGGGTGCCTTACCAAAGCAAGTCAAAATTGTTTTAAAAGCCAAGGAGATTGAGTTAGGTGTGGGAGTTCATATTTAGTTTTTTTTTTTTTTCTCCTCTGGTACCAGCCTTTCTGACAAGATAGAATTGTATCCTTGCCAGGCTATGTCCTTGTTTACCTAGGGCATATGCTGTCCAGTTATGAGATCAGTTGACTGCAGTAGAACCTGGACAGTCATAAACATAACTCTATTTCTTCTGAATTGGCTCATTCCTTTTGGAAGCACTGACCTTTTTTATGTAAAAGACTTTTCTACATTTTTACTGCCAGAATGTTGAAATAATCATGAATTCAATGATATCCCTTAAACCCTTTAACAGCTGAAGAAACATGTTTTGACAAGTACACCGGCTCAACGTACAAGGTTGGAGAAACTTATGAACGACCTAAAGACGGCATGATCTGGGATTGTACCTGCATTGGAGCTGGAAGAGGACGTATCAGCTGCACCATAGCAAGTAATGGCCTATATGTTACTATGGGTTACTTTTGTGTGTCACTTTTATAGATTTTTATTTTATTTTTTGGATTGTGGGTAACTTTGTGTATTCCCTTCTACCTTCCTTTTTTATTTTTGTCCTGTTTTGCTGTAATTAGCCATGTGTTCCCTTGTTACATGACTACACATGTCAAACAAAAGCATTCCTCTATCACTTGCAAATGAAGGTCCTTTTGTATAAGCAAGTGCAAAAATGCTTAATGAGCCAGTAAAAAGTGTAAAACCAGATGTGCTTTCTGTAGGGTGGTGTGACTTCAAGCAGCTGAACTTGTGAAAGTCAAAATCAGTTGAAATATTTAAATAATCGTAGGGTGTTGTACTGTGTTATGCCCCCCCCCCCCCCATACAGCTTAAGACCAATCTATACAATTTCTATTAGATCTACCAACAACTATGTAGTGCCGGGTCCTCCCTGATAGAATACATAGTGATTGGAGGGGTTAGAAAGCTCCTCATATTACATGGTTTTGGTAGAACAAAAGTTAATTGAACAGAAATTGTATGGAAAGATTGTAAGGTGGTATGGGGGCCT
Organism: Ptychadena robeensis; assembly: GCA_036250615.1. Classification (NCBI taxonomy): domain Eukaryota; kingdom Metazoa; phylum Chordata; class Amphibia; order Anura; family Ptychadenidae; genus Ptychadena; species Ptychadena robeensis. The sequence goes on along the minus strand of CM070039.1, from coordinate 35,468,403 downwards.
TTAGACATTGAATACAGAAGATTTGTCCCAGTGATACCCTTTAATGACTTCAGTTAGCTAATAAAGGGTATCACTGGAACATCAAACTTTCTATGTTTTAATAAATAATTAAAAATTTAATGGATCAATGAACATTTTCATTATCAGGGTTAGTCAATGGGATGTGGAAGAAGCCTAGATATGGATATATCATTTTCTTTTTCTCCCTGCAGATCGCTGCCATGAAGGTGGACAGTCCTATAAAATTGGTGACACTTGGCGTAGGCCCCATGAAACTGGTGGTTATATGTTAGAGTGTGTATGCCTTGGTAACAGCAAAGGAGAATGGACATGCAAACCTGTGGGTAGGTGGTTCCAGATGTATCCTGATATAGATTGTGTTCCTTGGCCAGCATTCTCATATTTGTATCCTGTTTTCAGAGTGACCATTATAGATGTTTATGGCCGGTTTCATCTTGCTTGCTAATCTTTCAGTCTTTTATGTATTTGCATAATGTCTTCTGATTAGGTGACTTCTGGGCTTTTACAACTATATAAGTGCTACAGTTTTAGAGCGTTAAGCAGCCCATACACGGGTCAGATTTTCAATCAATCAACTTAAAACGATAAATTTTTAAGTCGGTATAAAACTGTATGTCAATTGTATCATGCCCCATATGTAGTACAAGATTTTTGATCGATCTCCTCTTCAAAATTTACCATCCAGTCCGATCAAATAAAGACTGAATTTTCACTCAATTTTGATCGGATTAAGTCGATTTAACCAGGTGGGCAAAACTCAATCAATCGACTAAAAAAATTGATCGTTTTAAGTCGATTGATTGAAAATCTGACCCGTGTATGGGCTGCTTTACTATTATTATTATTGGACCTTTTTTAGTGTGTCTAGTTCTGGAGAACTAGTATAAGTCTGAAGACGTGCAATGAAAATTCTTAAAAGCCTGAAGGGGAAATAAAAAATCTTGAATGACATAACATATACAGCCTGGGGTAAAGGGGGTGGGGGTTGCTAGGCCAGAAACTTAAATACATTCAGTGTAAATGTTCAGAAGGCTGTATGTGTGTGGTGTGTTTTTTTTTTTTTTTTTTTTTAATTGAGCAATGATCAAGAATAGTGGTTTGTATTTTTCTTTCACTTCTGTTTCTAAGTTGACCTTTTTCTTCCTTTCTCATAGCGGAGAGATGTTATGATAACACAGCTGGCACATCCTATGTGGTTGGACAAACCTGGGAAAAGCCTTACCAGGGATGGATGATGGTGGATTGTACTTGTCTGGGAGAAGGCAGTGGTCGCATCACCTGTTCATCTAGAAGTACGTACTGTTTGAATTGCATGTCATGAATGGTTCTCTTTTTAGTGCGTGTTTTACTTTAGGGCACCCAATCCATAGGATAGTCAGAAAGATGTTGTTGTGTATGTAGGCTGTCTACCAAAATTCTGTTCAGAACACCCCAACCAACATTTGTATTGCTGGAATCTGTTGTGCAATCGGAGTGGAAATCTGTAAAAAAAAAAAAAAAAAAGAGAGCCCCATACACTATTTTCTGTATAGCCTGAGGTATACCAGGAGCTTAGCTGCTAAAACTAATTTACAGGCTGCTCAGAACCTTAAATATGTCTTTTTAGACTTTTATTGTAGTCCTTGTCTGACTGAAATGTTATTTGCATTCCTTAACATGTCTATAGGTGAACATGACTGCACATATTTGACTGAAATGTAGTGAAATGCGTTTTCTCTAGAAGCATCTCGTACCATTTGGAAACAATTTCCATCACAGATCATTTCCTTGGAATTCAAATGACCTTCTGATCTAGTACAGTGGTAGTCTGCTGCTTCTGTACATATGGTCATTGGGGAGTTGTCTTCATTACTTGTTCTGAAGCATTTTCCAGAGTTGTACATGTCAGTTGTAGAAACATCTTGGCTGTTTTTCAATAATTTCACTGCTTTAAGAATTTAGAACGTGCCTGCTGAGGGTTAGGGTCATACAGAAATCGTGGTTTGATTCTCTAATTCAAAATGGATAGTAAAGCCTGTTGGCTATAAGAAGCCATAGAACTTCCTTACATTCTTTATAGAGTAGTTCAAACAAAACATTTTCTGGACATTCATTGGCCTATAGCGCAATTTTTCCTTTTCAAGAAAATCTGTTTCTTATTGCATTTGATGCATTTTTTTTATGATTTCTTTTTTGAAATGCAGACCGTTGTAATGATCAAGACACACATACTTCTTACCGCATTGGGGATACCTGGAGCAAGACTGATGCCAGAGGGAACTTGTTGCAGTGCATCTGCACAGGCAATGGTCGTGGTGAATGGAAATGTGAGAGACATTCTTCTGCTACTGGTAAGTTCTGGCCACCTATATTTATTTTTTTTTTTTTGTCTATGGAAAGGGCTTAGATCCTAGGAGTTACATAAATTGGGTTTCAACAACTTTTTTTTCTCTTTCATAAGACTTTACTGCCGGTTGGGTATATTTTAACTATTGATGGATTTAAATTTGGGTAGTGTTTCATTCTTGACAGACTTTGTTTTTGTAAAAACAAATATCTGTAGTCTATAATGACCAATTTCCAATTTTTTTTAAATTCCCTTTCAATGCATAACAGAAATACAAAAAACTAACAGATTTTCATTACACACTGCATTATGGGTGACCCTGCTTCTGAAAGTTTCATGTGTGTTTCAGAGCACAACTGACACTTACTGGCAAAAATAAAGATTTTCTTAGTTATGATGGTTATGAATGCAGCACACCAGTTACCATATGCAAGTGTCCTATATCATCTGGCATTGTCTAGCTCTAGTTCCCAATCTGGGGGGTGCAAAGGTATTCCAGGAGGGCTCAGGACCTCATTCCTAACCTGTGTTTGAATAGGGAGGGGGGCTCGATAATGTTCCTAAATAGAAAAGGGGAGCCCTGCAAGGAATTTTTGGGAACCACTGGTCTAGCTGCAGATAAATATTACTGTAAGTTGGCGCATGCCAGAATATTAAGCGGGAAAAGGCAGACAAATGTGGAATAACTGCCGTAATTTTTCCCCAAATGTCGCCATCTGGTTTGTGCCCTTTCTGTGCAGAGCTGCTAGTTCAGTATTGTGTGTTTTTCTTTCCTTTTAATGTAGGAGTTGGCGTTGGTATGGGAACTGGTGCCCAAATAAATATCTACCCAGCCGTACGAGATATTGAGCACTGTGTGTCTGACAGCGGAATCCTCTATACCGTGGGCATGAAATGGCTGAAATCTCAGGGTAGTCAGCAAATGCTCTGTACCTGTCTGGGCAATGGAGTAAGCTGTGAGGAAAGCAGTAAGTACATGTTTTTCCCAAAAAAAAAACTCGCTCAATAAGTCTGCTGCCTTTTATTCATGTCTTATGTCTTTGCATTGCTTAAACAGTTGCAGTTGGAACTTATGGAGGCAATGCCAACAGTGACCCATGTGTCTTCCCATTCATCCATGAGGGCAAAACCTACTACTTCTGCACAACAGAGGGTCGCCAAGATGGAAAACTCTGGTGTTCAACCACCTCCAATTATGATGAGGACAAAAAATATTCCTACTGTACTGAGCAACGTGGTGAGTTTTCTACCATTCTAGCTAGCTTCAAATTCTTAAATATTTATCAGTAGCTTGTTAGATTTATGGTCTGGTACATAACTTTTGATTTGAGAATTGTTTTTAGTAGAGTCCAATGAACTTTGCTGAATTTTACCATTAATTTTGCCATCTGCCTTTGTTTAGCACTGGTTCAGACCCGAGGCGGTAATTCCAATGGAGCTCTGTGCCACTTCCCATTCTTATACAACAACCGTAACTACACAGACTGCACATCTGAGGGCCGCCGGGACAATATGAAGTGGTGCGGTACTACCCTCAACTATGATGTGGACCAGAAATTTGGCTTCTGTCCCATGGCAGGTGGGAGCCATGTAGCAGAAAAGAAAAATGCAGGATTGACTATGTAGCTTGTTTTTTGTATTTAAATATTTTACTTGATAAGCTATGCATTCTGGAAGATATTATTACTCCACAATAACAAGTCAAGGATTTAATCCACTTGTTAATGTTATGTTTTGGAATGATTATAGTGGTGACAAATGGCTGCCAGGTATGTACCAAGCGTCATCCTGAACTTGGCCGTAATAGTTTAGTTCAGCTATCAGTTCTTTCTATTTACTGTTTCATCAGCTGTTGTAAATAATAGAAAATTGTGCTGACTACAATGTTGAAATTGTCTGTGGGTGGGGAGGTCAGTAATGTGAATATTTGAGGTACTATGCTTCCTTTCTTTTTGTAACTCTGGTAAAGGTGAACGTTATATGTGGTAATCTTCAAAGAACAGATGTTCCAATAAACTGCTTTACAGAAATCCATTAAAATATATATTTTTTATTTTTAATCGTAGCTCATGAAGAAATCTGCACAACCACTGAGGGTGTCATGTACCGTGTCGGTGATCAATGGGACAAAATGCATGATCAAGGTCACATGATGAGATGTACTTGTGTTGGCAATGGCCGTGGAGAATGGAACTGCATTGCCTATTCCCAGATCAAAGGTATATTTAGGATATTTATAATGTTTCTTGGTCCAATAAAACTAGGCCCAGTGAAATCAGAATTGCTTACAAACTTTCTTGGTCCAGGATAGGGGATGATAACAAAGAGGTGTATTATTGCAGGAGCTTTTTTGGGCTACAAATGAGTATCATCATCCATCCATATGTTGGGAAGGGAGGGAGGTCAGAATGTTTATTTGGGTTTTCAGCACACTCAAAATCACTCTTGTAAAATGGTAACTTTAAAACCGCAATGTATCAAACACATCTGTTGTAATATAGTTTACTGGCCGCAGATAATCTGGTAGTGCTATACTAAGGGTCCCCATACATGGGTCATTTCTAGATCGAATGACCCAGCTGGACATTATGACTTTACCTTGCGATAGTTTGTCAATTAAACAGAGAATCGATATGCACCACTTTGCGCAATAGATAACGTTCGATACTTTGGGGACCCTAAGTCCCTGTCCAAAATAATGCCAATCGAACAGGGATTTACCAATATGTTGGTTCCCTGTTTGATTGAGCTTACTTCGAACAGGATCGATCTCGTTTGAAGAAAGGGTGGCCATAATTAATTCCCAAACAATCGATCACCGTGAATGCACACAGTGAATGATTGTTCAGGAATCAATTGAAAAATGGACCCGTGTATGGCCCTCTTTGAAACCGTTTTTTTGCAATCCTGGTAAGGATAAAGTGTTTAATCAGAGATCCCATAACAAAAACTATTTTATGAAGTCTAGACGCATTAACAGCTTTGATATTTAGATTCAACAACTTTTGCATATTGTAATTTAAAGCTAGGTTCTCCGCTTCAATTATTTAGATGTTTGGCAGGAACATTCTAGACTTGGTCTTGATAGCATTTTGTATAAATGCCTCATGCTGCCAGTTTGCTCATTCATGTAGGGAAAGAACTAGTGATTGGGATTGGCATGTAACTCTTAAGTCTGACGTGGTGCAAATTTAAATAACCGCTATATCCGACAGACACTTCCTTCATGCCAAGTGGACCTGGTTAAAACTAACTTTCAAATCCTTGTTTTTTTGCTTCCTCCTGCAACAGATCAGTGCATCGTGGATGGTGTTACCTATGATATCAATCATTCATTCACCAAATATCATGAGGAGGGGCACCTAATGAACTGCACATGCTTTGGTCAGGGGCGGGGCAGATGGAAGTGCGATGCTGTGGGTACGTAAGCAATGACCAGTTTATGGGTTATGTTTGGCATTGCACCAGTTGTGCGCCTACATTTTACCAGCCATGTTTCTAGATGAGCTTTTAAAGTGTGTGTGTGTGTGTGTGGCCATTATGAATAGTCATAAACCGTTTTTTTTTCTATTCTGCGGCTCATACATTGTTCTATAAACTGGGTTTTTTCTAATTGTGTATAATTATAAACTTGCTCAAAGGTAGCAGAAAGTCTGGAAATAAATCTAATCGGTACTGTGGTCCTGGGTTAGTGGGGGTGGACGAGGGCATGTTCTAGAACAACCTGCAATCTGTTTATTCAATCAGTGGATGATAAACTCTGCAAATTTCAATCTGTTTTCCTTGGCTAGAATTCAATAAGCTGACGTCTCGGGGCACAGTACAAAAAGCAGCTGAATATGTACACATGAAGCTAGTTGTTTGTAGATAAACGATAATCATTCATAAGCTGATGAGAAAAGAATCCTGTTGGTCTTCTTACTGTCAGTAAAATGTATAGTCAACTGTGCCAAGGGAGCCCTGAGATGCCTCTGTATGCTTTCAATAGTAGAATAGCCTAATATTGAGTGGTTTTTGCACCCTCTGTATTTTGTTCCCCCTGACTGCCCCACACACGGCATGATACAATTTAATCTGGGGTTTTTTGCCCAGTATAGTATAGCTCGTCCAAGTAAATTTAGTTACCGTAATATACTCAAGTATAAGCCGACCCAAATATAAACCGAACATGACATCATCACTAGAAGTGCTGGAGATGGAGAAGGGATGTGGGAACATTGTAAAGGAAAAAGTATTGTTCTAGCATATCCAAGTTTTTGCACAAAATAAGTAAATGTTACTTGACTTTGAACCTAATTTATGCAAAAACTACATATGCAAGAGCAATATTTTTTTTCCAAATGTTCCCACAACCCTTTTCTAAATCTCCTGCAAATTTGGTGATAGCATGTGCGGGGGCTTTGCAATTCACTCATAAATTCCAACGACAAAATGCCGCGATTTTAAATTTTTTGACCCGAAATAGAAGCCCAATGTCATTTTTTTAGCACGTTTCAGGTGCTGAAAAATTCTGCTTATATTCGAGTATATGCTGGTTTACCTCAAGTGAAAGAGGAGGTAGGGGAAAGCTTCTCCTTTTTAGATTGACTTCATCTTTTCTATACAACCATGTGAGATGGGCTGATAAATCATTCTGGGAGGAGCAAGTTGTGCTTTTCAGATTTTATGAGGTTCTTAATTTTATGTATGGCGTGTTTTTATTCTGGATATTAATCTCGCATCTTTATATGTTTTAGATCAATGCCAGGAAACTGAATCCAAAAAATTCTTCCAGATTGGTGATGCCTGGGAGAAGGTAGTGAATGGTGTGAGTTACCAGTGTTACTGCTATGGAAAAGGAATTGGTGAATGGCATTGCCAACCTCGTTCTTACCCAGGTAATAGGTTTCATCTTTCTGGAGATTACTGTAATTTCTTAAGGTGCCCATACACAGGTTAATGTTATGTATTGCCAAACTATCGCTCATCGAATCGTACGCATCACCCCGATCCCCATCCATAGTAATGATCGAACAGGGGTTTTGGTTCCCTGTTCAATCAGCATTTCTTTGAGCATGATCAATCGTACAAGGGTTTTCGTGTTGGGAATAGGAAACAGGAATCTTCACTCCATGGGTGAAGTTAAAATCCTCTTGCTTTATTCAGTATCAATACAGTTAATGCACATCCAGTGTGTTATCACCCCTCTTCTCTGGACCCCTGTCCTCCATCCGGTTTCACTCAAAGAGCTTTTTCATGGAGTTGGGCCACACAGTGATGGATTGCTCAGGAATCGAACAAAGAATCGACCCGGGTATGGGTACCTTTTACTCTGGCTACAATAATGCTTTATCCTGCAAGATGGGGAAAATGCTCTATGCATCAAATCAGACAGTATTAAATGCTGTGACCCTTCAAAGAGGGATGAAGGTCAGGTTATTGTCCTTTTATGACCAATACTGCAATCGTGAATACTTCCAGGAACCAGCAACCTTTTAGCTGCCCACATGCTATCTCTGCTACAATGGGTAAATTATTAATGTGTTCTTTCAACATAGCAGTAATGCTGCAAGCAGCCTTCACCTATGTGCTCTTCATGGTTATTTTAAGTTTCATCAATTATGGATTTTTTAAAGCTTGGAGGTGGTTTTTTTTTTTGGTTTTTTTTTGTTTTTTTTTTATTTTCTCCTCTGCCATATTTGACAAATATCATGAGAACTGTCCCTCACTGGGTCAAACCATTTTCCTGAAACTATTCATAATTAGTTTTTTAGTACTATTGCTACAAATTAAGACCTTCTTTGGGTACACTACAGATGTTAACATGGTTATGCAAGTTTTGCTCCTTTATAAATAGGTTTTAGCTTTTGGGAATAATTTGCCCCCTTTGGGGTTTTTAATAAAAGTTGTGCTAGTCTGTAATGTCTGACATTTTGCATGTGTTATTCAATAATATTTATTTGTATTCTAGCTGGAACTGGACCTGTCCAGGTAATCATCACTGAGAATGCGAACCATCCCAACTCTCATCCTATTCAATGGACTGCTCCTCAGCAGTCACACATCAAGCAATACATCCTGCGTTGGAAACCTGTAAGTTATCTCTTCTGTAATCCTGTTGTGTTATTACTGATATTGCTGCTAATCTGATATCCTGATGTTTATCTGATGATGGGTCTCTTAAAGGTTGTTTGTTTTGCTTGGTTATTTGCTATTTGAGAATAAAGCTAGTTGTTGTAATGGAAAGATCCTAAAATTTTCCTGTCTGTCCTCCTTTCACTTTGACAGTAATGCAGTTTTAATGTAATTCAATGTTTGTAGATACTAAATTGATTGACTTTTGTTATCCTCCCCCTCTTAGACCATGTGTCCACAGCTGATTCCCTGCGCTGGACATAGATCCAGTGCAGGGAATCAAGACACGCACCTACATTTGCCAGGCAGATTCCCTGCAGTTTAGGGCTCACTCCTGCCAATTGATTCAGTAGAGGAAAAACGTGGAAAAGCGGCATCTGAACAGCATAGGGTGTGGTTTTCCCGCATCTTGGGGTCACCTCCATTTGTGAATAGAGGTGTCACCGAAGGACAGAGTGGTGCTGCTATTAAGATACGGCAGCCCGCAGCTTTAAAACCTTAAAGCTTTTAAGAATATGTAGAGTGGACCCTGTCCTATTCATTAGAATGGGAAGTATCTTCTCCATCTTTTTTCTGCAGTGTTCTGCCGATGCAGGGCTGAACGTAGTGGAGTACGTTGAACCTCTGTAGGTAAAGTCTATGTGCTCCATCAGGATCCCTGCTAAGCAATGCCGTTAGTGGAGGGGGTCCTGAT
>CM070039.1:35448063-35459238 GCA_036250615.1 Ptychadena robeensis | reverse complement strand
CACCCTTAGACTCCTGGCTCTGGATTCTGCACATCTGCCTCTGCAGGAAACATCACATTATTAAATATGTATTGAACAAAGTGTAAAAAACATTGATTAGAAACTATAATTTTTCAGCATAGACAGATGGAGAAGCTTCTCTGTAGGGTTTTTTTGTGCTCCCTCTTTAAATCTTCAAAAGGTCATAAAAAGTACAAGTGGTTAGACTAATCTTTTGGCAAACATGGCAATGTAGATAAAATGGATTGATGAATTGATGGAATTCTTGGAAAGCTCCTTTTGGAATCTTCAAGTATTGGGATCTGTTTGATATTAAGGGTTCTTGGCTTGGTAATCTTTCTGCTCTGTGGTCAGAAAATCTCAATTGCTGTGTGAAAACCGACCACCCAGCATTCCTATCTTGGAAGTTTGAGATACCAAAGTGGTGTTCTGAGATTAGGTCTGGTTTCTGCTGTGACGTTTTGATATTTATATTTGGTTGTTGATGGTTAAACTAATGCCTGCCATACACACGTGATGTGTGCAGGCAGACTACTCCCGATGTCGCTCCGGGAGGCTAACGTGATGACGTCATCACGTTAGCCTCCCATTGCATTCTGGGGCCCCACAATCGGCCAGGCACCCTTTGTGTGCCGGCCATAAGCAGCGATGGAGACGCTGTCTTCATTGCTGCTTATGGCAATCGGCTCCCATCGGCTCAGATTTTCCGACATGTCGGATCTCTGGCCGGCCGAGAAGTGGGGCGACAGGGATCTGTCGCCCCATGTGGGGACATGCCGATAAACGGCCGGATTTTAACCTGACCGACGGCGAGAGCGCGCACGCCCGTCGGTCAGATTAAAATCCGGCCGTTTATCGGTATGTGTATGGCCAGCATAAAACTGCAGGTGTTTGGCTACAATGGGTCACTGGATGGCTCAATATTTTCCTGTCTTTGTTGCTAGAAAGATTATTTTTGTGTTTTGTGGAAAAACGTTAAAAGGATATTTTGTTTACATTGTCCAGTGAACTAGACCAATTTATACTGAGCGTTAATCATGATTTTTTTTTTTTCCACTTTTCTTTTTCTGTCATCGGTCTTTTAAAGATGCTAATGGGGCAAGTATTTTGTGTGTTGCTGTTAATTGTATATTTTGTGTTTCCTTAGAAAAATAAGCAAATTGGATGGAAGCAAGCCACCATTCCAGGACATCTGAATTCCTATACAATTTCTGGTCTGAAGCCTGGTGTAGTATATGAAGGACAACTTGTGAGTGTCTTGCAGTATGGACAGAAGGAAGTCACCCGATTTGATTTTACAACAACCTCCACCACCCTGGGAAGTAAGTGATTTCATGTACATTTCATATACTGTATATTTTTTTAAATGTGTGCTACCTTTTTGGGATTGAAAGTTTTAAAGTGAACCAATAGTGTTGAATGGCAACATGAATATAGAAGCAACCTTGTGTTCAAAATAACATATTGGCTTTCCAAGAAACAAAGTAAATTAGACATGCAGAACATACATTCCCCCCCCCCCCCCCCCTCCTCTCAGATCAGCATAATGAAATAGTATCTCTTGGCTGCTATAAGGTTGCTAGTCATTTTCAGAACTAGACTATCTTAAGGAAAACTTTTAAACCATTAGCAATTAATATAAATGTAATTTTTGTGGCAGTCTTTTTAAATCCATCCTAACTGACCACAAACACAAGCCTGAGATCACGATGGGTTGAATAGTAGTTGTTGGATATTGCATATCTAAAGCCTATTACTTAGAATGGTATCACTTTATGTAGTTAGGAGGTATTGATTTGTACATGCAAGCAACCATGGACTTTTGTTTGTTTTGCCTTGTAGTTTGTTTGGTTTAACATCTTTTTTTCCTTTTTATAGGACTGGTAGGTTGTTGTTGCATATTTTTTTAAATGGAACACCGTTTTTACATCATTGTAGAACAGCTATTAAATCATTCTGGCACATGGGATTCCTTATTGTGTATAGTGTATATAGACCGGCTAATAGACTTGCAGTCAGCCATTTATCTTTATGCATTGGTTGAGTAGGAGTTTTATATTTTATATCTGTTAGAATGGGTATGGGCAGCCTTGGGCTATGTTTCCAGTGCTTCTATTTGTGTTGATGCATCCAATGTAAATGGACTAGTACACACATGCGTTGACTGCTTGCATACCCGATGCGTTAACACAACGCATCCATTAACGCCATAGAAACATAGCCTAAGCTGGTCTAAGTATTTTTTACAATGACCCTTAAAAATGCAGCCATGTGATTTGCTATTTAAACCTTAATTCTAGTCATTCTTCTATGATTTGAGAAGGTAGAACAGTGAAAAATGTACTTGTTTTGGCAACAGACTTGCTGGGAAGGGTCAAGTGATTTATAGCTCCTCTTCAAGGAATTTTGTTACACTAATCCATGTGGTTCTGTTTAACATTTGCTTTGTAGATAAAACGGAACAAAGGAATGGTTCTTTGGAGTTGTCAGTGGTGGGAGAGTAGTTGTTTTATGTTCCAGAAAGATTTGCATTATTGTCTTTCCTTCAAGGCAACAGAAGTGGTTTTGTGTGCCTTCTTTCTACTTTTTATTGGTTGTCCATGTGAAGGTTAAGCATGAGTTTATTTCGGTGTTTAGTTACAGGAAAACTTGTAATGGCTGTTAGTCCATGTTTAAGCTTAAAAACCACAGGATTTTGGTATTTCGATCAATGTGTATCCAATTTTACTATGAAGCTTGCATGTGGGTATTTCGAAAGGGATTGATTGATTTTGAATCGATCATGCCGTATGTTGGTTGGATAGACCATTGTTATGCTGACGGTTGGTATTTCATTCGCAAAAGCCAATCGATCAAGCAAAAGGCGATGCGTTTATGCCCACCTTTACTCTTATTTTTCCAAGCCGATTCACGTTTTCTCCATACTGGGGCTTGTATCAGTAGAAACTGTGCCATGAGAAGCAGCAAATTGACCCTGAAGAAGCTCTTGACATAAGGCTGACATCCCATATTTGTGTAATGGTATATAAATTGACAGAATGTTCAAATCCTTTTTACAGGCCCAACTCAGTCTGGAGACACAATACCCCTTCCACCACTTGTGGCCACTTCAGAGTCTGTAACAGAGATCACTTCACACAGTTTTGTGGTGTCCTGGGTCTCTGCTTCTGATACGGTCTCTGGATTCCGGGTTGAATATGAGCTTAGCGAAGAAGGCGAGGAAAAGCGCTACCTGGGTAAGTGTTTCAAATCAAAGTACACGGATCCCTATCCTCAACCCCAACATCAAATTTGTTTCTGAGGTCCTAAGTCTGACACGCTTACTTTATAAAAGACCTTGAACTTGCTTCCCAGTTTATTTTGTTGGTTACTCATGTTATTCGTGTTTTTTTTAAATGGTGTATTTATGTGACCAATTTTTCATTGTGTTTTTCCCCACCTTTAGATCTCCCCAACACTGCTACTTCTGTTAGTATCCCAGATCTACTGCCAGGCCGTAAATATATAGTCAATGTGTATGAGATCACTGAAGAGGGAGATAGGAGCCTTATCTTGTCCACTTCTCAGACAACAGGTGAGTATTTTTTAATTTGCTTTCTTATAATACATGATATTTAAAAGTTAAATGATTGAGTTACGTAATTGAATAAGAACTTGGCTTGAAATTGCATGCTCAGTAACTTTTTTCTTTCTGTTTATACCAGCACCTGATAGCCCTCCTGAACACAATGTTGAACATGTGGATGATACATCTATTAAGGTCAGCTGGACCAAACCTCAAGCTCCTATTACTGGTAAGGGCTTCCATACATGGTACTTTTTCATATTAAATATGCATAAGTTTAGATCACCACTTCAACTAAAGTGTTTGTGGTTCTATTGGGCTGGGACCATATGTCTATAGGTCCAGAATTTGCATAATTAATGTTTCTGTCAAGGAAATCTTTTTAACCATTTTTCTATCAAATTGAACATCTGACCATGACATAAGTTGTAAGAGTTCAACTGGTTTACTTAATTACTTTGCTGTCTCGATGGAATTGCTAGAATTTTTATTGTACCCACAGGCTACAGAATAGTCTATGCCCCAACTACTGAAGGAACCAGCACAGAACTTATCCTTCCAGACACTGCTACTTCTGTGACCCTCACAGACCTTTACCCTGGTGTTGAATACAACATAACAATCTATGCAGTAGAAGACAGTCAGGAGAGTACTCCAATTACCATCCAGAAGGAAACTACTGGCACCCCACAGCAAGGTACATCAGTAGCACATCTATAGTAGTACTAGTAGTGCATCACTAGCATGGAGTCTAAAACTTGCATAGCCCACGTGAAGAGAGAAGTGATGTTTTCTCCTGCAAAACTTTGCATGCATGTCACTCTATTACAGTGTGTCTGAAATGATGGATGAGAATGCAGACTATACATTTGTACATCACTTTGAAGAACATGTTCCAGGGTTTAATGCCAGGAATTAATTGAAAGCCAAGTCTGTATGATTCTCTGTACTTTACTGAATTTGTTTGAGTAGCTAAAGATTACCATCTACCCTTGCCTTATTTTGGGGGTGGCAAGGGGTTACTTTCAATAAATATTTCCTCCACAGATGGCAGTTTAAATAGAAAATATCTTGTTTCTACAGTGATTGTCCCATCGCCTACTGACCTGCAACTTCTTGATTCAACTGATGTGAAAATAACTATTTCATGGAACTCTCCTGCAAGTGAAGTGTCCACATACCGTGTTGTGGTGACACCAATTAGGCCATCAGGCCGTGACATTCAAAACCTGCCATTAAGCCGAAGCCCCTTTGCAGAGGTTGTTAACTTGCGTCCTGGTACCACCTACAGATTTGAAGTCTTTGCCGTGAGCCGTGGACAAGAGAGCGAGCCTCTTGTAGGAGATTTTACAACCAGTAAGTTCACATTTTATTCCACTTAATACATTTTTATAAGGACTCCTCCTCTAAATTATAGAGAGTATGAGGCAGCCAAATGTTCAGGCCAAGTACATTTACTGCATAAGTGTGCTTAAAGAATCACAGACCATCCTCAGTAAGGAACAGGCTGTATTGCGAATGGTTCAGCACCGCAACCATCCATCACTGTTGTAGCGGACTATCAAATGCTAGGCAGCATAAGGGCTGCATGAATGGGTTTCTGTGCTGTGTAAAATTTTGAAGGCATGAGTACCTGTACGACATACTATTGTCACTTTTTTTTATTCTAGCTTAAGTCTGAAGCGTAAATTAACATTGATTTTGAGTCCACCAGTCCTGTATATGAATACTTGCTTGTGTGTACTTGTGCAACAAAACCTGCATTTTGTTCTTTGTGTGACGTTTCCTGTACATGGTTTTCTCTTCAACTCAGAGTTGGACTCTCCAACTGGCGTGAAGTTTGAAGACTTGACTGAATCCTCAGTTCTAATTGTATGGACACCTTCACTAGCCAAGATTGATCGTTATGTTCTTTCACTAAGTCAGACCCGTGGTGGGCAGCCTCACCAGTTTGATGTACCCACCTCTACCACAAGCTATAAATTAAAAAATCTGCAGCCTGGAACAGAGTATACAGTATCGCTGGTTGCGCTTAAAGGAAGTCACCAGAGTCAGCCTTCTACGGGAATCTTCTCGACCTGTAAGTATAGTTATCGGATTTGTGAAGTAGTTATTATTGGTTGTTCTCATCTTTAGAACTGTATTTAACCTTACCATACAAATGCATATGTGACCTGATTTTTGTTCCACAAAATGAGTCCGCTTTAAGATGTCTCTTCTCTTGTTACAAACTGGTAGAAGTTATTTATGTGCAAGAAAAGCCACATATTTGTGGACTGATGTCTGTGTGGACACTGCCGTAAAGTTCCATAAAGGTTTTTGCCCTAAGCATCCTAACTAACACTTCATAAAACTAGCCTTAATGTTCGGATCAAACAGATTCTTGCTGTGTATGCATTAATCAGATAATCTTTTCTGGGCAGCCACAAAACCTCTCCTATGCCCAAGTAATAAATTGGTTACAGACTTCTCCCTTCCCACTGCTATTTCAGTATCTTCGTCAATGAACTGGTTAAACCATTCAGTATTCTAGGAATGTCTCACTGTCCAGCGAAGAGCTTTCTAGCCCCCTTTCCGATGTCCTCTCGGTAAGGACACACCTTATGTTTTTCATTTCGAGTTTGTTAATTTGTAGTTTTGAAGAACACTCGAGTGATGTTTAAATATACGCAGAAAACTTCAAATAGCCAAGTGGGTTGTAGGCTTGCAGTGTCTGTTGGGCATGTAAACCTTTGCGGAATATTTTGTGATCTTGGCAATGGAGGCCTGACCACTTCAAGCAGTCTGCAGGATGTAGGTTTAGGCAAATGATGTCTTGTTGAACTAACCTCATGGGAAAAGTTCTGAGCACAGACCCTGGAATAAGCTTCTGAGAGCAGACTGTAGTAAACAGCCCCAAGACTTCCCTTGGGTAAACAGTGGTGTGTTTCATACTGTTCATATAGAGAGAGACTGATGTGTACTATAAACTAATCGCTGAGAAGTTTTTATTTTGTTAGTGTATGGTTATGGATGAGTCTGCAACTGTCCTATTTAAATAAAAATCCCTCTCCAACTATAAAATGAAGATTATTAAAATTATGATACAGGTAGGTGCTGTAAAAAACTTTTGTTTTCACCATGAGTTTGTCCTGTTTGTTGGTATGGTTTAAACCTAGCTACCATAAAATTGGCTCATATTGTACGATCCTGTTCATTAATATAAACTGTCTTCTTACACTACAATCTCTATTGCTTTTTTCCCCTTTAGTGGAGCCTGTCGGATCTATTCCTCCATATAGCACAGAGGTTACAGAGACCACCATAATTATTACATGGACCCCGGTGCCAAGAATCGGATTCAAGGTAAAAACTGTAGCTTGTCTAAATGAGAATTGCCATTGCTCTCTTCTGGGAAAATTCTAGTTGCTTGCATGTCCATGGCTTCATGCTTTCTAGAACAGATGCACAGCTAGGGAACTTCTGACATGCACACTTGTGGCAGGTTGGTGCCTTTATAAATTAACACTGTGGACATTTAACCTTCTGAGCGTCCTGAATCATGAAACTCAGCCCCAGTTAACTAGAGCTGCTCTCTAGGTATCGCCGTCTTCCTACGGCGGTCGGGAGCACCGGCATGTATGCCGATGCTTCCGGGTCCGCCTCCGATCGCGTCACCAGTGACGCGGGGGTAGGCGGCGCCATAGACCTCCGTCAAACTGGAGGGGCGTCGCTTTTCATCAGCATAAGTCCGGCGTCTCCAGGGACGCCGGGCTTATGTTAATGACCTCCAGCTGAGCAGGAAATCACGGCGGAGCATATTGTGCTCCGCCGCGATTGCCCGTGGCACGGTTATGAAAAAACCGTGCCACGTGGCAAACGCTCAGAGGGTTAACAAGCTTTTTGCATGGGTTTAATAGACTGGAGGCATCTCCTATCAGGGCACCTTGTTCTTTAAGCATAGTCAACAAATATAATTTACATACAGGGGAAAAAGTAGTATAACAAAGGTGCGTTATAGATCCTTTTTTTTAAATCCTTCTATTCATCTTTTTGTAACATGCTTTCTTGGTCCAGGAGAGTGGTAAGTAGTATATACTACCATTTTAAACTGTAAGTGCTTATTGCTATCATTTATGCAGAGCTGTAGAACTTCTTCTTCTTCTTTTTTTTTATTTTATAACTTTTGTCTTGTTGAACAATTCAGTTGGATGTACGTCCCAGCGAAGGTGGTGAAGCACCCAGAGAAGTCATCTCAGAGTCTGGCAGCATCGTAATCTCTGGCCTTACACCTGGTGTTGAGTATACCTACAGCATCTCTGTCCTGAAGGATGGTGAAGAAAGTGAATCCCCCATCACCAAGACAGTTGTGACTCGTAAGAAGAAATCCTGTTTGGTTTAGTAATGGCCTGGAAGGAATGTTTCGTATAGCTTCTATAGTTTTGTTGCTAGGATGTCCAGTCTCATTGACCTCTCATCATATCCATAATAGCACAGATCTTGGCATGATTGGTTTTCTCCAGTCATTGTGTCAGACAAGCTCTCTGTTAAGCCCTTTCTGATAATCTTCGGTAGTTACTGGCAAGTTGAAACATATATTTTACAAATACAGCTTTAAAGGACCTGATGGTCATCCTGTAATTGTTCATGGTCTGGCACTTACTGTTCATAAGGTGACCACATTCTGCCCCTATTTTTCTGAATTGTTCTCCTTTCACACTTTTTCTAGACTAACGGCAATTACCGTATTTTTTGGCATATAAGACGCACTTTTTCACCCCCAAAATTGGGGGCAAAAATGTGCCTGCGTCTTATGTGCCCAATGCGAGTCCCCTGCGGCCGAGTCACACCTTGGCTTCCCGCCAGCTCTCCCGGCACGGAGGAGCTGTCAGTTTAGATGGGAGAGCCAATGTCTGGCTCTCCCATCTGAACTGTCTAATTGCCTATGCCAGCCCTGAACTGGCATGGGCAATGAAGACAGAGCTAAATGAACGAACTGGTATCTACAGCTCTCCTGTCCGTGGGAACAGCAATCAGCTGCCCCACAGACGCAGAATCAGTGATATCGGGAGAGGAGAGAGAGAGCTGAACACAGCCCAGCCCTCCCACTCAGTGTAAATATGACGTGTGGTCAGCTGAATTGGATATTGCATCCACTAAATTCATTGCATTATCCCAATTGATGTGAAAACTTATTAAATCTGTTTTTTCTGCCCTAAAAACTGGGTACGTCTTATGTGGTGGTGCGTCTTATAAGGTGAAAAATACGGTATGCAAATATACATTATATAGACTCGGTCCACTGGTATTCAAAAACGCAGCCTTGTACAGAAGTTGCTGAAACAGATTCATATAAGCAAGGGGCCAGTAGAATGGAGATGCAAAAATATAGTGGAAATTTACTTTTTAGGCATGCAGTAAATGTACCTGCCATTATTCCATTGTCTGTAACTCTTCTATTATGGAAAGGGTACGTCTGTTGTATGGGTCCTAAATCCACAGCCTTCTTCAAATATTGAGATCTCCCATAAAACATGGTTAGAGTTCTGTAGACTAAACAGAACAAATTCTGTATTTGGCATCTGTATTCCTTAGTTCCTTTTTGGCTGGGTTTCCTGGCTTTGTGTTTTCTGGTATTTGTCCTTTGTCAGGACAATAGACAAAACAGGACAATGTTGTATAAGCAATGGAAACCAACAGGAATATTTAACAAATGATGCTTTTTATTAACTTGCAGCAATTTCACCACCAACTAACCTTCGTTTCCTGCCAAATCCTGATTCTGTTACACTGACCATCTACTGGGATAGAAGTACCTCTCCAGGTGAGGCGTTTTGTTCTTCTACTATAGCTACAAGAAGAGTGTTCAATTTTGTTTTGAAGATCACCCTTTGATTTTTTTAAGAAACACATTGTATCGTATGTATGTAATTTTTTTTAATTGACTTGTTTATGCTTTACTATGCAGGAATTACTGGATACAGAATAACTTCCTCTCCCACGGACCGACAGCTTGGTTTTCCAACTGAAGATGATGTTGATGCAAGTCAGACCTCCTTCACTTTTGAGAGCCTTAGCCCTGGTGTGGAATATAATATCAGTGTCTATGCAGTTAAAGGTGACGAGGAAAGTGTACCTCTCTCCAAAATAATTACCCAAGGTAATGAATGACAATCCTGTACCTATTTATGTTTAAGGAAACAACCCTGGTATTGATGGAACTGTTACTGCAACTTTTTTAACTATACTCTTTATGATCATGATGAATGTGCTACTTGGGCCAAATATACATGTGTTGCTCATGTCTGCTTCCATTTGCTTTTGGCTCATTGCTTTGCTTCATTGATTTTGTCGTCTTTCAGCTTGACGTATTGCTAAAGAATAGCATTAAGGTTGGCCATTCCATGGTGTAGTTACTATCGGTGTAACCAAACTTAACATGGGGAAACACATCTTTGTTGATGTGACATTATCTGTTTAGGGCATTGGATTACTATTTTCTGCAAAATGCAGATTATATTTATGTTCCTATGGACATAAATATACTGTCCATTGTATACAGGCATCTGGTAGGAAAACAGAAGCCTCGCTCAGCAGTTGCATTTGTGATGGCTAGATCTGCTTTTGGTAGTTCATATTCCATATTATTCCATATTATTAATATTCCAGTTGCCATCCTTGCTGTATCTGTATTTGGCAAATGTAAGTGCGTAGTAAAATATTGTACTAATCTTCTCAATTCAATGCTGACTATTCTTATGCTTAGTTGGAAATGTGCCAATGTGTGTCTGTACATTCCTTTGATGAACTTCCATAACTACCCGTTTCAGTCTAAATCATCCATGAAACCTGTAAAATGGCAAATGGTTAGGAAAGGTCATTGGCTAGCTATTTTTTTGTTACCTCTCAGAAGGTTTCCTTTTGTCCTAGAGATGTGTAAGGAAATCAGAGGAAGTCTTCCTTATAAATTATAAATTTTGATGTTTTGAAATGGTGTCCAGGAATGAAGAAGCCAACCTCCTGCAAGCTTGTTGGCTTGTAATGACCAAAAAAGGCGTTGGGTCTATGGTAAAATTGTGACTCTTGATCTTTAAACTTGACACTCAAGAGTTTGTTTTTTGCCCAATTTGCTGAATATGATTACTATCTTCCTTAAATTACCTTTTTGATTTAAGAATGTTGAGGCTAATGTATAAAATGGTATATATGGTGTATTATTTTGGACAACATATACTGCAAAATCTAACATTTCGCATCCCTATGATCCTTCTTTTTTTTTTTTTTTTTTTTAACCTAAAAAAAACTGATTTTGTAAAGTGTTTGTTTCACTTGACCAGTGTATTGCTGGTTAAAAACCAAAGCACCCATAAGAAAAAGTGTGTGCTTTAATAACATTTGCGCTGCCTTATGAGGCAAGTTCATGGATAGGAGTTGACGAGTGGTGTATTCCATAAACTAACCTGGAAGTACTAACCTAAAACTTTCAAAGAATATTTTTGCACATGCACTCTACATGTGCAAACCAATCTGTCTAAGGATACTTCTTATGCAGTCTTTGCGAGCCTTAATTGCAGTAAAGCATCAATTCCAATCTTGTTTTTGTTGAATCAGACACACTTTGAGTATTGCTT
>CM070039.1:35424243-35448053 GCA_036250615.1 Ptychadena robeensis | reverse complement strand
TGCTTTTAATTTTGACTTGTAATTTTTGCAATTCTTGATTGACATGCTTTGCTTCCTCCCCCGCCTCCATTCCCTTTTGCTTCTTCGCTGCATCACCCTGCCAGAGATCCCCCAGCTCACTGACCTAAAGTTTGTCGATGTAACCGATACAAGCATTGACCTGAGATGGAAACCCCTTAACTCCTCCACCATTATCGGCTACCGAATCACGGTGGTTGCTGCAGGAGAGTCTATACCTGTCTACGAGGAGTTTGTGCACCCTTCACAGGGGTATTACAAGGTCTCAGGACTGGAGCCCGGCATTGATTATGAGATCAGCGTCATAACACTCATTAACGGTGGAGAGAGCGCCCCGACCACAATCATACAACAAACGGGTGATTGTACAAACTTAGCCACTTTGTAGAGGAGGGTTCTGTTGTATGCTGTATTCACCTGCATAAGGGAAAGGGTGATGTAGCCTCACAAATGGCTGTTACAGTTAGTAATTTGACACTGCTTAATGAGCCATATAAAAACCATTTTCAGATCGAAAGGGATGGGTTCTGCATTTTGTAATCTGAAACAAGGGAAGAAGTCTTTGTTGGCTCAACTCATGTGTGTCTCCTCTGTTTTGAGCCTCACTTTTGCCTGAGGTCTTTACACAGTTGACCTGCATAATAATTTTATCTGTGAAAGTTCCAGCAAATTAAACTCTAAATCCTTTCTTCAGAAGTGTAGAATACACAATTTTGTACAATAGTGTTTGCATGTGGGTGAATCGCATACAACAGTTCCAACTTTCTGCACTGCATGTAACTGTTGACATGGTGGTGGTTGTTGCTGCATGCATGTCTGAGATGTCCTTCAGAAAGTCTGCATTTTGTGAGTAGAACAAAAAATGTAACATTTAGTTTTTTTAAACATTGGACAAATTTAAGTCAATGTATTATGTGAAATAGTTTAGACTATTGTACTATATGTAGTGTATTATATGTTACAGCTCACATACTGTATGATTTTGTAATAGCAGGAACCCATGTCAATTTGTTTTCATTTATAATCATCAGCTGTAGTCAGATTTTTATTTTTTTATTTTTTTGTTTTTATTTTTTTTTCTGCTTTTGCATCTGATGCGCAGCCAGTCGCTCAGAGGATCTGGAGCACACCCTTTGTGTGCCGGACAATATTTTAGATGGGGATGCTGGTCCCCGTCTTAAGTAATGCGATCAGCACGGAGTTTACCAACAAGTCGGTTCACCATGTGATCTGACTTGTGGGGTGATCCTGGTAGGTAATCAGATTAGCTGTGGAGAGGTGGTCAATCAGCCACAAAATCACTTGTGGATTATACCATGTATGGGTACCTTTTTTAGATTGACCAGCTTTATGTTCCTTTGGACACTGACCATACTTTTGAGATATCTTAACTGCAGCTAAAGCAAATCTTTTGGAAAGATTAGTTTGATTTGTGAACAAAAAATTTGTTTGCAATTTCAAGATGACGCCTTTGCCTTGAGCCTTGTCTCCTTTGCATCAAAATCCCTGTTTATAGCATGGCAGACATGGGCCAATGTTTACTCTGGGCCTATCTCCACAGGCATCATGATGCATCCATTGTAAAGCAAACAAGCGTGTCTGGTTTTCCAGTTGCGGTTTGTCAAAAGGTGGAGATATAGCACGTTAAGCCACCATGTCCATAACGCTTAATGCATGTTTCTGCCTGGAAAAAGTAATTTTATTAGCTTGCCCTAGGTGCCACCAGCCTAGCTCCCCAAATCAAACGTTTCAATCCTCTTCCAGTTAGCAACCCAGAGAACAATATAGGCCTAAGAAAGGTCTTCGCCCACCAAAATCCCTGCCTGACAAAAATCCTTTGTCAAGTCTTTTATTTCAAGAAGGTGTTCATGTGGCATGTCTTCCTGCATTCTATAAATCATTGTTCCAGTTTTGCACTTAATTTATCGTAGGGCACATATGGAAGTGGTCATAAAATACTTTGAGACTTCTATTTTCCATATATGCATAAAGGCCTATTTTATAATTTGGTACAAAAAAAAAACCCTACACAAACCATGTAACTGCTTAAGCCAAGTAAATGTGATTATAGCACTCTAGTGGTGTATAATATTTGCATGTAATATGCATGTATGTTTGTATGGAATGTGCAACGTTTATATATTTCACATTTGTTTCTCTTTTTTAATGTTTTAGCGGTTCCTCCTCCAACACACTTGCGCTTTACCAATACTGGACCAGACTCCATGCGTGTCACCTGGTCACCCCCAACTTCCATTGAGCTGTCCAACTTCCTTGTGCGTTATTTCCCTGTCAAGAGGCCAGAGGATGTAACTGAACTATCCATTTCTCAAACGGATAACATGGTTGTGCTAACAAGTAAGATTTCATCTGTAAATAAAAATTGAATTTGCAGTATAACGGGATAATTCTATGTTGGTATATGTATATAGACAGCTAGTAGGCCAAAAGAAAACCTCATCCAAGCAAATTCTGTTGAAAATTGTGCATATAGAGCTTTGGGTGTTTTTTTTGATTTTTTTGCTTGCCAAAAGAACCTTGTGACGACACTTTTAGATCCTGTGGTTCTGTAATGTCTGTGCCAACCACCACATTTCCTGTGCTATAGATTGTAAACACTTAGGTGTTGTGAATGGAAATACAGTATTTCTCCTCCTGCCAGTCTACACAAAAATCACTTTTAACTGCAAGCATGACCTCAGCTGGCAATTCATTATAAAGATTTTGGGCAAGTACGGCAAACTGAAGAAGTATTTTGACATTCAGGTTTGGAAAATGTGCAAAAACCTAGAACAGTAAAAACTTCAGTATTTCCCTGTAAAGTTGGGAGCAGCCATTGTTATTGTAGTCCAGTTTGAGTTGGTTCATATCGCCTGCCACCCACCCTCTAGTTTTCTTGTATAAAACACCCATTTTAATTGGATCAGGATAATAGGACTAGTTCCATGTGATCTACTTTCAAGTATATTTTATATAAAGTTTCCCTGGAATTGTAACTACTGTGCTGTTTTCTTTGGTGTAGATCTTCTTCCATTTACTGAATATCGGGTGAATGTTCATTCAGTTTATGAAGAAAGAGAAAGTGCTGAACTTACAGGAGTACATAGAACAAGTGAGTTTTTTTTTTCTTTGACTCTGACTTATTAAATACGTTGGGTTATTGGTGGGATCATAATGTTTTTTCAGAGCTTCTTGTTTATCTTGGGTGGAGTTTGGTTTTGCAATTTTTGTCTCGGAGTCCAAAAAGGAGATCTGTACACCCTGCTATTGTTGCAAATGTAAAAAAAAAGTTCTAAATTTATAAGATTAAGCCTTCTTTCAGGAAACCAGGTGAGTGACCGATCCATGTGACCCACAATTGGAATCGGCAAGAGAGCGAAAATGTCCGTTTTGTTTGTTTGTTTTTTTTTCCCCTCTGGCCGATCACATTCGTATCGGCTGACACTCAAAGGGTGCGCTTTGATTCTTTGAACGACCCAGCCACAGCAATCAGCCGTTCGAGGAGTGCACAGGGAACGCTGCATGTATGGCCGGCTTTAGTGAACGTTCTTTTTGCCGAGAATATTCACATGAAATCACTTGTTTCAGTAAAAACTCAATCACATTCAAGCAAACTTTTTAACATTGGAATGAAGGATTTGAAATCTTTTCTCCTATAAGATGACTGAAGACACAATGGTTTCCTCTCGTTCACAAAATTATAAGAAAGTTTCCTGGCAATGCGATTTATGTTATTTGAGAAAATTACATTTAAAAATATAATATTTAAAATATCAACAAAATTACAAACCATAACCTACACATACATTCTGTGTATTTGCACGTAATATTAATACACATTTGTTTTATATTGTATCTGGTTTCTGTTTTTGGCAACAGCTCTGTTTTCTTTGAAACCTTCACTAAGCTTCTGGCTTGGCCACTGATCTTTATACTAGAATGTGCATTTAGAGACATTTTATAGAAGAAAAGACAGATGTTGGCTCATTGCAGCATGTCTTATTCCCACAAGCTTTAGACTCCTGCATAACAACCAGCAGACTTAGTGTAGACTGGGTTCATTTTCTCACAAGACTTTACTTTTGTAAATTCCTTTTTATTACATAATACGCAATACAATTATGTGCCAGTGTCTGGTCTCAGTTTTCTTTGATACACACAACTTGTATAAGTTTTTTACTAAATTACTTATTTCTTGTGTTTTTTGTAGCTCTTGATTCACCAAGTGGTATTGACTTTTCTGAAATTACCACAAACTCCTTTACTGTGCACTGGAATGCCCCCCGTGCTACGATTACTGGATATAAAGTACGTTATCAGCTGGAAAGTGGTAATATGCGTCCCAAAGAAGAGAGAATTCCTCCATCCCGAAACTCTATCACTCTTACCAACCTTATTCCTGGCTCTGAGTATGTGGTCAGCATTATTGCAGTCAACAGTGCCCAGGAGAGCTTGCCACTTGTAGGCCAACAAGCTACAGGTATGTAGAATGCCTTGCAATGGGGAGTTCTATAAGCTTTGTTGAGTAGCATATTTGTTTATCTGTTGTCCTGGGCTTTTTAGAATGACTAGTAACTTAAGAGAATATTTAGAAAGACTTGAATATGATATGTTGGTGAATAAATTACTGTAAACCGAATGTATCAGTAAAATGAACATGCAGTAAATGTTGGTCACCTTTTAAATTTGAAATACCCTTTTAAAGTTAAGAAATTGTGAGGCTAAACTAGGAGCAGCGGCCAGCTGCTCCTAGTTTAGCCTCACAATTTCTTATTTTATTTGAGCGCCTTACTTTGTACAACAATTTTAGATTACAAACACTTATTTTTTTCCCCACTGCAGTGTCTGATGTTCCCACTGATCTTCAAGCAACTTCTACTACTCCCAATACCATTACAATTGCTTGGGATGCACCTGCTGTCAATGTGCGATACTATAGAATTACGTCATCAGAGACTGGTATGTTTTAAAGTTTTAAAATTAAATGTGGTTCTGATTTTTACAAAGAGTTCTTAACTAAAAAGATTCTGATTACTTTTATTCACATAGGAGGCCATGGTTCACCTCAGGAAATCACAATCCCTGGCACTTACAACACTGCAACCATCGGTGACTTGAAACCAGGCGTAAGCTACACTATTACAGTGTATGCGGTTACTGGCCGAGGAGACAGTCCTGCCACGAGCAAGCCAATCTCAATTGTTTACTCAACAGGTAAACCAAGTAAACCCATTTAATAAATATGCAACATATTGAAGTGTAATCTTTTCTGTTCATGATTTCAGCAATGTTCTCAACAAGTGTTATTTTATAGGTGTTGAGCAACCAACAGAAATGCAGGTGACAGATGTCCAAGATCAAAGCATCCATGTTAGATGGTCTCCATCTGCTGGCCCAGTTACTGGCTATAGGGTCACAAGTGTACCCAAAGGAGGACATGGAGAGACCATTTCCAAAGTTTTACCATCCGGTAACTAATTTTTAATTTTTTTACAAGTACACACTGGATTAATAAACCAAACCTATTAAGTGTATTTCTATATTATATGTATTTCCACAGATCAAACAGAGATGACCATTGTGGGACTTCAACCAACTGTTGAGTATGTGGTGAGCGTATATGCCCTGGGCACTAGTGGAGAAAGTGCACCTCTAGTTGAAACCGCTGTAACAAGTACGTATTTAATGTTGGAACCAGAGTTTGTCGGTTTTCTTTTTTTTTCTTCCTTCCTGAAAGTGTGTCAGGATTTCAGATCTGAAAACTTGTCAATTTGTTCTACAGATAAAGGGTTTAGTAGATTTAGCATTTTGATCTTGTCTTCCTTCTGGGTGTAAGGTGTTGGTGTGTGTAAACTGCTGTAGAAATAACAGAGGTACCTTGCTATATTAGCCAAACCTCCATCTTACAGGATTTTCATTCCTTACCAAATGTAATGCATGCATTATCAAACGTACGCTTGCATATTAAGCTTTTGCTGAGTGTGAAGGTTGAAGAACTCAATCATTTTTAATAACTGTTTTGCAAATCAATTTGTCAGGCTATAGCCTTTGGAAAGGTTGTAGATCATAAATTACATGTAAACGTGGTTGGCCTTCTTGACAGATTTCTCCATTGTCTCCAACATTTCTAATTTATAACCTAGAATACATTGCATTAATTTATTCCTTATTAATACATTGCAATGTAGAATTGTTGCTCGCTACTTTCTGATAAATTCCATCTGTTATTCAGCTCAAGAAATACATTTAGTATGTTCCGTATTTATTTGGGTTAAGGTGGCCAAATATTGTATTTTTTGAAGACCAATCCATTAAAAGGTATTGAATTTAAATTATAATGCATTGGCTTAAATCAGCTATTTGGCTTTTTAAGTCTGTCCTTTGCACCCCAGCTGTACTAGCTTGTGTCCGCTATTAGGACTCCATTGTGGGAGGGATCTAGGATTGGTAATGATAGATCACTGACCCGGCTACTAGTTTTTCCAAAATTCAAGAAACCATTTGGTGATTTGTCTTGCTAGCATCTATGCAAAAACACTTGGTGGATGGACAGACTTTTTTTAATTCCTGCTTTTTATGTCTAACCTGCTTTAACACAGGAAATGAGTTTCCTATGCTGGTAGAGTAGAAATACTCTGTCAGCTTTTCTTTTCCTGATGCTGCTTTTGCTGCTTGTCTTGCTGTTAATTGCTTTCATGGTTAATTTGCCTGACAGACATTGATCAACCCAAGGGACTGGCATTTCCAGAAGTGAATGTTGATTCAATTAGACTATCCTGGGAACTCCCAGAAGGGCAGGTAACTGGTTATCGAGTGACCTACTCAAGCCCTGAGGATGGAGTCAGAGAGTTGTTTCCAGCTCCAGAAGGGGATGACGACGCAGCTGAACTGCACGGTCTGAGGCCGGGCACAGAGTACACTGTAAGCATCGTGGCATTGCACGATGACATGGAGAGCAAGCCCGTAATTGGAGTCCAGCGTACAGGTATTCAGGAACGCCCTGTCCTGTGTCATTTGTGTCTTTTTGTTATCCTGTAGGTGTGATTCATTAGCAAACTGAATATACTTTATTTCACTCATCAGAACTGCACCAATCTCATAGATTTTGTAGGCAAATCCTTTTTTCATTCCTCACTTATATTTTCTTAATGTTTAGTGTCCCTTGAAGATGTAACCTGATAAGTGTTAATTAAAAAAATCATAATAGTCTTCATTTAACCTGGATTTAAACAATTGTGTTCTTCTTACAATATGTCTAGGCTTATTTACTAAGGTAATGTCCTAACCTTGTTCTATCCATCTTGGTCTATTGGAGTGCTATACTGCACAATAAAATGCTGCTTTACAATGTCTTATTAAATAAGCCTGACTGCCTGATGTGTGGAATGTTACATTTAACAATCTGTTCCATTTTCTTTTGCTAGTTGAGGCTTATTTTAGGGTTGATATTTATAACCGGCAACCAATGAGATTGCACTTGCATGTTTGCAGTGTGTAAAGCAAACTGTTTACTTTCATCCTTAATTATTATTTTTTTCTTTTTCATCTTGTAGCTATTCCTGCCCCAACAAATCTCCAGTTCTCCCAAGTAACTCCATCTGGCCTTACTCTCAGCTGGCATGCACCTAATGTACAGCTTACTGGATACCGTGTACGTGTGAACCCCAAGGAGAAAACTGGACCAATGAAAGAGCTGGACCTCCAACCTGGCATGACTGCCACTACTATTTCTGGTCTAATGGTGAGTTATGTTAGATTCTGTTTTAACCCTTAAATATGTTTCCAATAAATCAGCTCTTGAACATATACAATGTTAAGCTATTTTATATTCCTATGTAGTGGATGATTTTTAAAGTAAATTATTGGTTCACCTAAAGGGAGTCTTCTAAAACTCTTAATTTCTTTATCAGGTTGCCACCAAGTATGAAGTTCATGTATATGCTGTAAAGGATGGTCTGATGAGTCCACCACTACAAGGCATCATCTCTACTCTAGAGAGTAAGTAAAGTAACCTACAAAAACCTAAAGGGTCAGTTGTACATCTCAAAGTAAGAAAAGAATCTGTTCTCAAATATTTGCTGCCATTTGTAATGTAGTCACCTACATTAGGATCATTTCTATGCCTCAGCATGTTGGTTAGTATGAAAGGGTCTTTATCTTTTCATTTGCTGTAGTAACCAGCTCTGTGTTGCGTATTGTATGTACAGACATAATCTGTATTAGATTTACTATGTTTTAGTATAAGATTTTTATGCTCTCAATACCAGTTGGGAAAACCTATTCTGTTTCTCTAGATGTTAGCCCCCCTCGCCGTCCACGTGTCACAGATGTTACAGAAACAACTGTTACACTTACCTGGCGCACAAAGACTGAGACCATCACTGGCTTCCTGATTGAGGCTCTTCCTGTTGATGGCCAGACTCCCATCCAGAGAGTGATCAAACCAGACGTGAGAACCTTCACTGTAACCGGTAAAACTCCTACATTTTTATTTATTTCTTTTGTGTGATCTTCTGCTTTCTTATTAACAAGAATTGTTATTTTTAATAGGTCTTCAACCTGGAACAGACTACAAGATCTCTCTATACACCTTAAATGACAATGCACGCAGCTCCCCTGTCACACTTGATGTGTCAACAGGTACAATAAAACAAATGGAATGTATGCTAGGTTTCATTGTATACTTTCTACCTGCATCTGTGTGCAGCTTGTAGTAATAAATATCTAAGTGTTTTACATTTTTAAATTTATTTTTTCTAGCTGTTGACAGTCCTTCCAACTTAAGATTCCTGACCAGCACCCCCAACTCCCTACTCTTCTCCTGGCAGCCTCCTCGCACTCGTATCACAGGGTACATCATTAAGTATGAACGAGTAGGAGGAGGAGTGGCTAAGGAACATGTGCCTCGTCTACCAGCAGGGACCACAGAGGCCACCATAACTAGTGAGTATCAGAACTAAAGCTATACAACATCATTACTTGACTCCCAAGAGAATGCTGCTTGCACTGTGCTTTCAGAAAGTTATGTTTTGCCTTAAGCCAGCGATAGACCTTTTTTAGTTTGTTCATCAATTCCCCGGCAGATCGGCTGGTCGTGCAGCGCATTGACCGCGCACCCTTTTGTGTGCCAGCAGTTACTTTGGATGGGGACACTGTCTGTAAATTCTTAGATTGTTTTTTTTGGCCGAATTTAAGTAAAAAGAATGAGGTTGCCCATTCAGTTATGCGGTTAAACAGAGTTCAGTGCCATCATCCCATAAATCATATAGAATATCACAAAAGTTGTGCACCCAGTTATCGGAGGCAAAAGCACTCCGAGAACTATAAGTGGGACTATAGCTGGCAGAAGAAAATATGTATCCACATTTACAGTTAACATAAAAAAGGGGGAGTGTGACCCCCCCCTCTATTTATTCCAGAAAAAGTTCTCGTCAGAGTGTAGTTAGGATCATATCTACGTTTCTGTTATTATGTTGAGTCTCGCCGCGTTTCATGGATTAGACCACTTCTTTACGAGTAACATAGGAGGTATACACTAGATTGAAAAATGAGGTTCAGCTAAGGATAATTTAAGGAAAATAAAAAATAATAAAGTCATTTATGCAAGATAAATGGTATCATACCTCTTTCTGAACTACACTCTGACAAAAACTTTTTCTGGAATAAATAGAGGGGGTCACACTCCCCCCTTTTTTATGTAAACTGTAAATGTGGAATGTGGAAATGTGGAGTGCTTTTGCCTCCGATAACTGGGTGCACAACTTTTGCAATATTCTTTAAGTATTTGATGTGGCCGTAAGCACAGTACAATCTTTGGCCAGCGTCAGAAAGCGTAATGTACTTGAGCAATCTACTGTTCAGGTTAAAATATAAAATCCTATCCTTGTTTAATTGAGGCGATTGTGGTTCATTTTTCCTGCAATGTAGATTCAAATGGTGCTTAACAAAAATACAATGTATACTATAAATTTTGAGCGGACTTTGTCTGTGTTGTATTCAGTCTTGTCCAGTTAGATCTCTTCCCACCCTATGGCAATATATACAATGCAAACTAATGAGGTTGTGCTTTGTTCCCTTGCAGACCTAGAGCCTGGTGTAGAATACATCATTTATGTCATTGCTGTGAGGAATAACCAGAAGAGCGAGCCTTTGACTGGTCGGAAGAAGACAGGTATTGACAATTTTATGAAATTTTACAACCCTCTCCCTTTTTCAATGTTCTACAGATAAATACTGGACTTGCATAGATTGGTTTGTATTGTGACAAATCATTTACATGTCTTTTTTAAATAATTCAAACTTAAGTTTGCATTTCACTGTTTTGTCTGTGCAGTGCTTCAGCTACCATTTTGCTGTAGTAATTTCCTACTCAATAGTACTGAACATCTTTGGATACAGACCACAAAAAAAGCCTTGATTTGAAAAAACTGGACTAAAGCCCCCAATACACCTTACAATCTTGCCATACAATTTCTGTACAATCCACTTTTGTGGAAACATGTAATATGAGGACCTTTCTAAACCTTCCAATCACTATGTATTCTATCAGAGGACCCTGCACTACATAGTTGTTGGTAGATCTAAAGGAAATTGTATGGAGTGATATAAAGGTTATGGGGGGCTTAACATTGAAGCAATGAGAATGAAAGTTCACAGGTTTTCTCTCACAAACAACTTGCATATCTAAAAGGTGTTCGGTCATTTTTAATTCTGAATAAATCAATTGGAAAGCATAATTCTATTGGGGAGGTTTTCTTCAACGTGAAAGACATGCATTCAAATATATGATTTAAGTATGGCAAAATAATTGCTAAAATATAAAAAAATAAAAAAAATGGCCCTCACAGTGAAGAAAACTGTTTCTAAAGACAATCAAAAATAAATAAATAAATGAAATATTGAATCAACGCTTTAAAGCCAATTTTGAATAAAAAGGTCTGAACAGTCGGTACAATATTCAATGTTTTCATTTCTATAAAGCTTTTTTCAGCAGTGCCATTTTCCAGTTGAAGGAATTGGCTGAATGTTTTTAATTACAAAAATTAAAGCACTCTCAAAAAGTATCTTAGTTGTGGGTGAATACGTTTGATCACTGCTTACTGTTAATTACAGTATTTTTCAGCTTATAAAATGCTCTGCTGTGTAGGACGCACCCTACACAGCCTATCATCTCATCCCGGTAAAAAATACCAGTTAACTGCAGTTCTGCCTGTTGGAGCTCCTTGCATCAACCAGATCCTGGAGACCTGCAGACACTTCCGCCCTCACTGCCCCCTTCCCCACTCCACCTCCTCCTGTCTCTTCTCTGTCGGAGCTGCAGAGATGTCCCAGACACCACTTCGGCTGCCTAGGCACCAAGAAAGGCATTGGGAGGGGAGGACTCCTAACTAGCTCCTCTCCAGCTGTCAGAATAAAATTTTGTTTTATTACAATTAAGGATATCAGCTGAGCTGCAGCCGATAATGCTGAGTGACCTCCCAGGTGGCAGGTCCGCTTTAAGAGTTAGGAAGGCTGTCAGTGACTTCCCCCTTCTCCTGGTCCTGTTCTGCAGAGCTCTATGGGAGCGGACTAAAGCAGCTGCTGCTCACATACAGAGATCTGCAGAGGCACGATCCATGGATGGATCATCTGTCTGCAGATCTGTGTGTATGCTGCAGCTTCACTCACATACAGCTCTGAGCAGGGAAGGACTCTCCCGCTGGCAGATCATCCCTGCTTCTGTATATGAGTAGCTGCAGCTGCCTGCTTACATCTTACATACAGATGCTCCATGCTTAGCCATAGAGAATGCCAAAGCATGTTGGGCTGCGGGTGGTAACGTATTCTAAATATAAGACTCAAGCCAGGTGCAATGCCTACCTGTTCACCCAAAACTAAACCAATTACTGTCCAGTCCATAAATATTGGGACATTAACACAAATCTAACATTTTTGGCTCTATACACCACTGCAATGGATTTGGTATGAAACAAACACAATTTACTTTAACTGCAGACTGTCAGCTTTAATTTCAGAGTATCAGGTGAACAGTGTAGGAATGACAACAGTTTGAATATGTGCCTCCCACTTGTTAAGGGACCAAAAGTAATGGGACAGAATGATGATCACAAATCAAACTTTCCCTTTTTTAATACCTGGTTGCAGATACTGTGCAGTCAGTACAGCCTGAAGTCTGGCATGCATAGACATCACCAGACACTGGGTTTAATCCCTGGTGATGCTCTGCCAGGTTGCTTTTGCAGTATGCTTTGGGTCTGCACTGTGAAGCACCGTCCAATGAGTTCTGAAGCATTTGGCTGAATATTGCCCGAAGCACTTACTCTTCTCTTCCCATCACTCTAATACAAGTTGATCTTGGTCTCATCTGTCCATAGGATGTTGTTCCAGAAATGTTGAAAGCTTCTTTCGATGTTTGCCAAACTCTTATCTGGCCTTCCTGTTTTTTGAGGCTCACCAATAATTTACATCTTGTAGTGAACCCTTTGTATTCTGTACTCTGGTGAAGTCTCCTCTTGATTGTTGACTTTGAGACACATACACCTACCTTCTGGAGAGTTTCCTTGATCTGGCCAACTGTTGTGAAGGGTGTTTTTCTTTACCAGGGAAAGATTTTCTATGGTCTTCCGGGGCTTTTGGTGTTGCTGAGTGGTGCATTCCTTATTTTTAATGTTCCAAAAGGCTATGCCTAATGTTTTTGCTATCTCTCTGATGGGTTTGTTTTGTTTTTTCAGCCTAATGATGGCTTGCTTCACTGATAGTGAAGTATATTGAGGGTTGACAGCAACAGATTCCAAATGCAAATGGCACACTTGAAATGAACTCTGGATTTTTTTTATCTGCACATTGTTATTGGGATAATGAGGGAATATTACACACCTGGCCATGGAACAGCTGAGAAGCCAATTGTTGGTCCCTAAACAAGTGGGAGTCACATATGCAAACTGTTGTAATTTCTACACCATTCACCTGATTTGGATGTAAATACCCTCAAATTAAAGCTGGCAGTCTGCAGTTAAAGGACATAGTGTTTGTTTCATAAAAATCTATTGTGTGGTGTATAGAGGCAAACATGTTAGAATTGTGTTAATGTCCTAATATTTATGAACCTGACTAAAGGGCCAGCCCATCCAAAACTGAGGGATCTGGCCAGATGAATTGCGCCTATGACTCAAGGTTTGGTGTACTGGCCCCTTAATGTGTGCTTTTTATTTTGAAATCGATCTACTCCTTTTATGGCCACATGTAAAATTGCATTTTTATATGGATTTGAAAGAATTGTCTTTTTTATTGCTGTGTGTGACTGTTGGAATAATTGATAGGAAATCCAGGAGCATTAACTATTTATTTGGTTATATAGTGAAATATATTCTGTCTAGAATATTGCGTCTAAATTTCTTATCCTGGTGATTGTAACTACCATGTTTCCCCTGAAGCAAGACCTAGTTGCAATTTTCCCTACCCTAACAGAAAATAAGACCTTTCTGGCAGAAACCGCTCCCGTATTTAGGGAAGACATGACTCAAGGTGTCCTGTCGCATCTTTTTAACATAACCCACCCTTCCACCTCCTGCAGTGCTGGGTGAATGCCACCCCCAGGAAAAGAAGTAAAAAAAAACTTTGAAGTCTGAGTAGCTGCAAAAAAATAACATAGTAGGCAGTGACATCTTGTGGCCATTCTGTATAGTACATCCAATGAGTTACTTAATAAAAATAAGACCTACTCAAAATCAAGCCCTAGTGCATTTTAACCTAAAATTAGACCGTGTCTTATTTTCGGGGAAACATGGTATTCCCATTGTATCCAAAACTAGAAAGAAAAGTTGTCTGAGCCTGGGCTATAGGTAGTTTTTCTAAATGTTGCTGTATTTACAGATAATTGTAAATCGTGTCTTTGATTATTTTTATTTTCTTATAAAAATACTATATACATGCATTCATATGTGCTGTACTACAGATTGGCTCAACCTCTTGGTCAGTGCCAGTTAGTGCCCTGGTTTGTAGGTTTAATGCCTCCTGCATAGTACAGATTAATGTTTGCAACAATTATGTATGCCTGCAAAGGTTTTTTTTTTTTCCTGGTAAAGTTCAAAGAAACAAAAAAACTTTGCATGTGGCTTTAAAGGGCTGAATTTATAAAGTGTAAAGTACCTACTGTTGTCTTTGTACCATGATCACAAATCAGGTTCTGGTGCCAAGGACCATTGCTTCCGCCTGCTTTAACTAATGCTTTGCTTTTATTGCTTCTAATACTTTCTTTGGCCAGACGAAGTTCCCCAACTGGTTACATTCCCTCACCCTATCCCTGGCCCTGAAATCCTCGATGTCCCCTCGGATGTAGAGAAAACGCCATTCATCTCTGAGACAACATTTGAAAATGGTAACGGTATCCAACTTCCAGGCTCCGTTGGACAGCCCAGCACTGGTCACGAAGGACCTTTTGTTGAAGAATACTTTAGAAGCCCTGTTTTGCCCACCACCGCTGTACCTGTGAGACCTGGGCAATTCCCTCCTGATCCTGATGTTACAGTGGATACCGGTTACCATGAGCCCAGAGGAGATTTTGAAGGTCCTTTTCCCGGCTTTGGGCCACACATCAATGATACTGGAGTACAAGAAGTTGCATCTCAAACTACAATTTCATGGAGGCCACTTTTGGAGACCACCGAATACATCATCTCATGTCATCCCGTGGGTCACGAGGAAGTCCCTCTTGAGGTAGGTTTGCAGGTACTTTATGCATGTGGTTTTATTAGTGAACATAGTGTGCCATAGTTTGTCATAGTTTTGCCATTGTATTCGCCCCAGGTGCGGGAAAATGCCTGTTTTTGTATGTAAAGTACAATTGGGTAGGTCCTAACTTGTGGGGCTTTGGTATTCTAGAAACAAATTGGTCTCATTGCTGAGGTATAGAGGGCTAAGTAGGTGTAAGCATAATTTTTGTAAACTATTGAAATTGTGCGGTATGCATTTTTCCTTTCTCTTAACACACATTTTGTCTACTGAACAATTTAAACTTTCATACGTTTAGTGTTTTTTTTATATATATATATTTTTTTTTTTGCAACAGTTCAGGGTCCCTGGCACCTCTACCAGTGCTACTCTTAATGGTCTTACCCGTGGAGCTACATACAATATCATTGTAGAGGCCCTGAAAGGAGTGAATAGGCACAAGATCCTAGAGGAGCTAGTGACAGTCAGCAATACTGGTAAGTCCAATTTGGAGCCCAACCAATAACTTTTATGTATGGTTGGGTTTGCATGTTATCCAACTATGTGCTAATTGGTTGTCCTGTATAAAAAAACAAAACCTGAAAAAATTAAACCTATATACATAACTCGCGAATTCAGATCTGAATCGAGTGACGATCCGCCCCTCCGCATCGCATGATTCAGATATGGCTGGCTGCAGGTGCATGGGGATATGGGAGAGTAGACGCCAGCAATGCCGTCTACGCTCCCATGTAACCTTCACGTGCACCTCTGGTTCCAATAATAGAAGGCAGAATCAGAGGTGGTAAGTCTGCTTTAATATATACTTTGTCATTTATGATTAGTAGCATCTTGTAAAGCTTTGGTTTCAAACGCCATATAGATTTGAGGGCTATTTATAATACAAACCATCTATAGCATAATGGTGCCATTTACAGGAGGACTGTTATTTTGCCTTTCTAAAATCTAGCTGGTTACATATTGGACTATCCCACCTGACATAGGAAGATGACTACAAATATATGTACACTTTTTTTTATAATTAAAACCCAGATAGATACAATCTATAATAATATATGTATATTGTATGTAACCACTTCTTCTCCTGGGCTTTCTTTTGGTAGTTGTTCCTGATGGGGGTCTACAGCCAGGTGAGGATACTTGTTATGACACCTTCACTGGAGCGCATTACCCAGTTGGACAGGAGTGGGAGCGAATGTCAGAGTCTGGATTCAAACTGTGGTGCAAGTGTCTGGGATATGGCAGTGGGCACTTCAGATGTGACTCCTCAAGTGAGTAAACCTTCTATTTTCTTCTTTTTTTTTTTCAGCATCTAATGCATACATGGTGGATGATAACAGACTTATTTGCATCATTTATGCATGACTTGTGCTTCAGTTTTAGGATACAAGAACATGAAACAAACATACTTTTTTTTAAGGGGAATTTTAAAGGTTAAAATCTATTTAAACATGAATCCTGTCTGTCTAGTGCTTTAACTTTTAAATTCTTACAGAATGGTGCCATGACAATGGAGTCAATCACCGAATTGGTGAGAAGTGGGATCGCCAAGGAGAAAATGGTCAGATGATGAGCTGTACTTGCCTTGGAAATGGAAAGGGAGAGTTCAAGTGTGAACCACGTAAGCACTGTGTTACTTCCTCTCTGCTGTGTCACTACAGTTATGAAAAGTAGATGCTGCCTTGTGTGGGGTATTGTTTGTGAAGTGTGCATTTCTTTTTTCACAGATGAGGCTACATGCTATGATGATGGCAAACTATACAATGTTGGGGAGCAGTGGCAAAAAGAGTACCTGGGAGCCATCTGTTCATGTACATGCTATGGTGGACAGCAGGTGAGCTAACTTTTTACGGTGGAAAATTGACAAACTGCACTCCTTCCCATCTTATGTCTACTCAACTATGTCCATCTATACTCTATTCCACTAACAAGTGTCTTGCTGTCTTTTTGTAAGAAATAAAAAATTACTGGTCTATTATTGACTTCTGGACAAGATCCCAAAGTAGTCAACATCGTTCTTTAACCTCCTAGACGTTACGGGCTTTTCGCACCTTTTTTCATAGCACAAAAAGCTGCTTCCCGGGCAATCATGATTGCCCGCTGTCCTCCTGGCTCACTACACACCGCTGGTGTCAATTAGATGCCGGCAGTGTGCGAGTTACCGCTGTTGCCGGGAAAGCTCAGTGAGCCTGCTGCATAACAATATCTTTTTGCCCAATGTCATATCAGTATGATGGAAGCTAACACCTATTGGATTCCCAAATTCCTGAAAAAGTAGTGGCAGAGCACAACTTGCATTGTGAGCTGACGAGTAGCAAAGCTTTTGTGTGTACAAATGAAATTTCCTTTTTTCATCAAAGGATGTTACATTTTTTTTTTTCTAAATTCTCACAGGGTTGGCGCTGTGATAACTGCCGAAGACCAGGATCCGCTGTTACTCCAGATGCCACCGGACACACAGTCTCGCAGTTTACACAGAGATATCAGGCAAACTTTGTAAGTTTTCCAGTCTTTCGTTTTTTTAAATTGCTGTGTTCCCACATAGACGATTATAATTGCACTGAGTGGGAACAAGCCCATTCAACTGAATGGACACGATCGATGACTATTTCCGCATGTGATTTAAAATAGTGAGTGAGTGCGATAATGTGGGAACATTGCCTAGCGGGGTGGTTAATGAAAGAGCAAAATATTTTTTTCAAAGTATTGTACAAATATCAAGGCACATGTAAACATGTTTTTGATAAAGGTTGGTCCAAGGCCCTAAATTTAGCAATTTTGGTTTTTATGAAGCGTCCGCATAAGTCAGCACACCGGGTTCCAGTATGCCATTTACTGAATATGTTGTGTAGAAGTGCCATCATTAGGGTTTATGCAGGTTTGGACATAGATGGCTGGGCTGGTTTTTGGAAACCTACTTGCTAAAGAGGGGAGGGTTTATACTGGTAATTGGTACAATAATGGGATCCTCTGCACCACCATGGGTAATCAACAAGACGGTGCAATGCAATGTCACCTCAGTCACCTGGTCAGAGTGGATGACATTAGCAGAGTCAACCGACTGATCTCTAGGTGCATACAGGTTCCAATTTGGTACACTAAGGGCCCCCATACACCTTTTAGATTACCAGAGGTAACTTAAAGCTTCAGCTACCATACAGATCTGTTGCATAGGATACAGTTGTGCACTATAGAGGCTTGCATAATGTGCTAAATAATGATCAGCAGATAGTATGCACATGTCAGATTTTTATGCAGATGTAAATTGCAACATGATCACCAACCCTGATTATTGTAATGTGCATTTCAAAAGAAAGGTTTATCAGCTAGACCTTAGTTGGCATAAAGACTTGGAGTTTGTGAAACATCTAATGCCTTCTCCTTTTTACTTTGCAGAATGTGAAATGTCCCATTGAGTGTTTCCTTCCTTTGGATCTTCAAGCAGATTCACATCATACTGAACAGACCAAGAACTAACTCTTCTTGTCAGGGGAGCAGAGCATGTTGAGCTCACTTAAGTGGGAGGAGGGTGGAGGCCTCCTCCATTAGCCGATGACATAATGCTTCAACATTCATCTGAAGTACTTCATGCCCTTCAGTATTCAGTGATTGTAATTTTTTTTTGTTTTGCTTCAACTGATCTGGGAAACAAGGAAAGGTTTTATTTTTGGTTTTAACTAGCAAAATGCAACCTTTTGTATGAGTAAACCTTGTGTGAAAGTGTTCCTAGATAGGCCCTGCAGTTTATGTCCACATTGGTTAATAAACTACAGAAAGGGCTTTGGCATCACTGGGGTTAATGTAGAGGCCAGAAGCCAATGGGACCAATTGCGCTATATTATATTACCAATGCAGCACTGAACTTGCTGCTTCTGGCACAAATGTCTTTACCGTATGCACAATTTTTAATTCTCTTATTTCGCACAATCCTTACTAATACCTGACCTTCCTTCAGTGTTATTTATCAATGTCTGCTGCATCTTCTGAAGATTCCTTCTACTTTACTATGGAAAAGTAAATTGTGAAATCTAGCAAGTGATGGTTGTTAAATCTGATGTAATTATGGTTGGTGATTTTATTTTTTTTTATACTGTATGTGCCAAAGCTTTAACTACTGTGGAAAGATAACTCTTCTTTTAATAAAAAGATCTTAAAAATCTGTGCGGGAGCATTTTCATGTTCAGGAGATTCTCAACTT
The DNA here is from genome assembly GCA_036250615.1 of Ptychadena robeensis. Classification (NCBI taxonomy): domain Eukaryota; kingdom Metazoa; phylum Chordata; class Amphibia; order Anura; family Ptychadenidae; genus Ptychadena; species Ptychadena robeensis. Next base: position 35,429,107 of record CM070039.1, on the reverse strand, counting down.
CCCACCAGTAGCTCATAGCCTGTGTTATTTCTGCTGCGCATACTCGCATGGTTACCGCCCAGAACCAAAAACATGCTTTGCTGGGGATCTGGTATAGTCTTAATTACACACAATGGTTTGAGGAAATCGTACTTGAGATTCTGATCACTCTGGAAGAAAAGCTATTGGCAGAGCAATATATTGTACATGTTTTCTGTCTTTATCTGATTTGCTGCACAAAATTTGTAGGGGTGCATAGAGCTTAATGCTAGGCATACACATGCCGATTTTTAACCTGACCGACGGACGTGCACGCTCATCGGCGTGTGTCCACATGGGGCAACAGATGCCTGTCACCCCACAGCTCGGCCGGCCAGAGAATGGACATGTCTGATCTTCTCTGGCCGATGCCATAAGCTGCAATGAAGACGGCTTATGGCCGGCACACAAAGGGTGCCCGGCCGACTGACAATATATAATTAGCCTGAATTTAAAGTCAAACGATATCACAAGGATCTTTGTACTGAAATATCACTGTTAAGCCCCCCCATACACAGGTCGATGCCCGTGCAATCAATCACCATTAATGTGCACAGCTATTGCTGTAAGGCAGCTTCATTACAGTTTTAGAATACCCTCTGATGTAAATGACCGCTTGAGTTTAATAATATAACCTAATTTTTGACCGTAGAATAAGTTTATTATTATTAAAAGAAAATTTCATCCTGCAAACCATACTTTTAAAGCTGTGACCTAGGGATGCATAGCCAGTGGTGGCTACATACAGCTCCATTGAGTTCCAATAGCTAAGGTAGCCACTGCAATGCAGGAAGGGTCTGGTGCACATATTTTGTTTTAACCTCCCTAGTGCACTGCCCATTTAAACGGCACGATACGGGCAATCGAGGCAGTGTACAAAGTACACTGCCTGTCAACTCTTTCCTCCCTCCGGGGCTCTTCACACAGCCGATGTCATTATTGACACCAGCTGCGTGAGTGGGAAAGCCGGCGCTCCTCCATTAACATGGAGATCTATGGTGCCGCCCCCGCCCCCTTCTGCTCCACGTCACCGTGACGAGATCGGGGTGGTGCCAAAACCCCAGAAATGCTGCAGCGATGAAGACAATCGCTGCAGCTTTCCAGGGAAGCATGGGGTCTTCCCGATGCCGGCTTCCCCTGCGGTTGAGACGAGCCTGAACAGCGGACGAGCTGGGCTCGTCTCAACTGCTAGGAAGGTTAAACACTGCATTTAGTGCAAAGAAACATATGGAATTGGAAGTAAATGGACATTTTTATATTTGTATGTAAGGGTTTAATAAAATATTTAAAGTTGGAATCTCCTGTGAAAGAAAAATGGAAATCTTTTAAGGTTTTCTATAATATATTACCATTTTTAAATGCATGAGTCGCCTACATAAGAACAAACTACTCGATCGGATCCGGTTTGAAGCTGACCATATTACCCCCATTCTTGTATCACCTGTTCATCCTCTAATTCCTTTTGATATTCCTCCAGCTGTCCTATTTACCACATTTTAAAGAGAAGGTGCTTTTCTGTACTAGTGAAATGACCTGCAGACCTGTACTTTTAGTAAACATGTAGCAACACCCTTAATTTCTACAGCCCCTTCTACTCGACCAATCGCAGAACAAGCGGTTTTTTTTTTTTCTGTTTTTTTTTCTTGACCCACTCAAACTGCAGCCCGGGCCAGGTATGGGCATTCAAAGGTTCTTTGTGGCCCCTGAAGAAGTCATGCTATCATATACAATAATGGTAAGGGTGCATCTTGTGGCAAAATATGGTATTGCAGTTTTTTTCTAACTGAAATGAGGTTTAAACACATTAAGTAGCTGTATACACAGCTTGATATACACTCGCCGTCCACTTTATTAGGCACACCTGTCCATGGTCAAGAAGATCGCTGTAGTTCAAACCAAACTTCAGAATGGGGAAGAAAGGTGATTTAAATGACTTTGAATGTGCCATGGTTGTTGGTGCCAGTCAGGCTGGTCTGAGTATTTCAGAAACTGCTGATCTTCTGGGATTGTCACACACAACCATCTCAAGGGTTTACAGAGAATTGTCAGAAAAAGGGATGCCAGAGGAGAATGGCCAGAGTGGTTTGAGCTGATAGAAAGGCAACAGTTACTCCAATAACTTGTTATAAACAAGGTATGCAGAAGAGCATCTCTGAATGCACAACACATCAAACCCGGATGGTAGGGTCAGAATATGGTGTCAAGAACATGAAAGTATAGATCAGTCCTGCCTTGTATCAACGGTGGTGGTGTAATGGTGTGGGGGGCATTTTCTTGGCACAATTGGGGCCCCTTAGTAGTACTTGATCTTTGTTGCAATGCCACAGCCTACCTGAGTATTGTTGCTGACCATGTCTATCCCTTTGTGACCACAGTGTACCCACCTTTTTTTTTTTTTTTTTTTTTTTTTTTTTAAATCTTTATGTATTAAAGTTTAGGATACAGACACAGAGTCAAACATTTTGACAAAATGAAAACCACAATACAAAATAGAAAGAGAAAAAATAAAAACCAAGAGAAAAACAGAGGGGGAGGGGGGTGGGGTACATGGGTCCAACAAAGGACAGAGGATGTTGTAGGGATGGGGAACACAGGAGTAGGGTGTACTCATCTTTTGATGGCGACTTTCAGCAGGATAATGCACCATGTCATAAAGCTTGAATCATCTCCGACTGGTTTCTTGAATATTGAGTTTAATGTACTCAAATGGCCTCCACAGTTACCAGATCTCAATCCAATAGAGCACCTTTGGGATATGGTGGAATGGGAAATTGGCATCATGGATGTGCTGCCCGGTACTAGCAAGGTGGGCCTAATAAAGTGGCTGGTGAGTGTATATATATTGATAGATATATAATGTATACACTACCTGTTTTAGAACCGCACAATTGTTTCAGTTTTGTGTATACAGTTTGTCCACTATTTTTTGCACCATAAGATGCACATGCCATATGGTGCAAAGAGCACATCTTCGCTCTCCCATCAAAAAGTTGAGCTGGGGGGTGGAGGAGGTATCAGATGGAGGATCCATCCACAGATATGCAAGGTAGCAAAATCCAACCGGTTTGACAGCTGGAATGTGACTATTAAGGGTTTAAATAGGGGCTGCAATGTTGGATTAGTTACTTCAAAAATGTCAGGGTTGCACTACTAATGTGGTGTGAAATCTTGGGGTTCAGTACTGTACTGTGAGTTAGATTAGTCCTCCTATCAGAAAGGTTGGTGACCAATGCAATGCAATGTATTTACATTAGTGATGGATGCCTGGCTGACACTGTGGCTTGGAGTGATATTGATGGGTATGGGTAATAATAAAGTATTATGCTGGGTTCCTGATGTCTAAATCCCCCCCATACACCATACAGTCTTACCATAAAATTTCTGTACAACAACAACTTTTCTTTTACCAAAGCCATGTAATATGAGGAGTTTTCTAAACCTTCCAATCACTATGTATTCTATCACGGAGGCCACTATACTACACAGTTGGTAGATAAAATGGAAATTGTATGGAGTGATCAAAAAGGTGTATGTTATGTAGGTGGTAGTATAACCAAACCATTTAAGATTTCTAGTGCAACCAAATGGGGGTAAATGCTTAATCTGCAGGAAGTGGCTGTGAGATTAAAGCCCCCCAATACACCTTCAGATTCCTCCATACAACTTTCATGAGACCTACCAACAACTATGTAGTATAGTGACCTGCCTGATAGAATACATAGTGATTGGAAGGTGTAGAAAGGTCCTCCTATTACATGGTTTTGGTAGAAGAAAGGTTGGTTGTACAGAAGTTGCATGGTAATTGTATGTGATGTATGGGGGGCTTAAGACTGTCTAAAGCCAGCCATAGACATGGCGATTCCTGGCAGAAGTTGCAAGCGATCGGCGTCACACCAAACACATGGTGGTTGGTCACCCGCAACTACAGGGGTGCCCACCTTGAAGATTCGACCCAAATAGCCCGCAGGTCAGATCCTTTCTGCCTGTGTTTTTTGTGGCCGATCCTGTTGTAGGCAGTTAATGTGGAGAGGAAGTCTCCTCCCCCTCTAAGTAAATTGGCTACAATCTGCCGGGTATACTTGGGTTAGCGGCGCACACAGGATTCCTGTAGGTTCTGTAGCCAACATGCTGTAATGAGTCTGCAACAAGCTGGCCATGGTTTGAGACGTCTATGGCCGGCTTAACAGGATGTGAAGCAAACCTTCAAATCTAAAGCTGGGCATAGACCTGCCGATTCCTGCCCGACCCGCCGATAGGATGCTGTGCGCGTTCCCGCATCAGATCGGGATCGGGTCGGCAAGGAATCAGGTGCGCCAACTTGCAGGATTGAACTAAAATCAGCCGTCATGTCAGATAGCACAGTGATCCGTCATGACGGATAATTTTGATCTCAACCCATTAGTTTGGCTGGGGACGGCTGTCCCCAGCCGCAGTAATGGGTGGCACACAAAGGGTGCCGGCCAATTCTCTGCACTAACAGGCATGCGTGATGACGTTATCACGCCTGCTAGGTCGGGGATCGACGGGAAATTGTCCCATCTATTCCCAGCTTAATGGACTGGTCAAAAGTCATTACACAAAAAACAGGATATAAAGGAAATAAAAACCTCACCAGCTGTATGATTCATTGAAATACTGTAAATAATAATTTTTTTTTAAATGAAATATGATAAATATTAAATATGTTAAGCTGGGCATGGATGGGCAGATTCCTGACCGATTCTTCAGCCGATCAGCCGCCGTGCGCGTTCCCGCTAAGCGGCTGACCGGCTGAAAATTCGCCCACCTGCTTAAGCCCCCCATACACGTTCCGATTATTCTCCCGACCGATTTTTCGTCCGATCCT
>CM070039.1:35410881-35424143 GCA_036250615.1 Ptychadena robeensis | reverse complement strand
GACCGACGTGGTCGGTCGGATTGATCGATCGGGAGAATAATCGGAATCGGAATTAGGTGCTAGGTCGCTTCGGACCTGTCTGGAAATTTTTGGTCGATCTGCTGTTAATAAATAGGGTCGGGCTGATGGATCGGTAATAAATCGAATTCCGATATTGTGTGCCAGTCGACCGACCGACAATAACATTTTAGGTGAAAATCGAGTGACAGAATCGGACGAAAAATCAGTCGGGAGAATAATCGGAACGTGTATGGGGGGCTTTAGAGAGTTGAAGAGAATAAATCACAGTTGTTGTTCCTCAGTCATGCTCAGCAGTGAAAAGCATAGTTGCACAAATTAAGACTCAGATCCTAGACCGGATTCTGGTAATTAATCAGAATAGGTAGTTTAACATAGTTGTTGTCCTTTCTAGTTAAATCTCACAGACTGATTTTATTTATTAGGAGCTTCACATGGAATTACACCCTGTGCTAATCTTCAGTCGTAGAGAGAAAACCCCCCAAAAACATAACCCAATCAGACAAAGAGGAGCTGTTCTGTGTACATATATGGATACATCTCGGACACAAGCAATCATCAGATCCTTGAGCTCATCCAAAGTAGTACATTTTTGCAGGATGGAATCAACACCTAGTTTAACCTCAATACATCTCCCTGCATCTCTTCTGAGGCCTAGTCTGGCCTGGCTACCGTAACCCTTTCACTGCTGAAGCAATAACTATTTCCAGATATGCAGATACGACATCCAGATTGTATCTGCTCCTTGGTAAAAAAAAACGAAAAGAAAAAAAACAATGCAAAATGTGAGCATTCTAGATTTTAATTTGAACTCAATCATTTAATATTCACCATCTAAAAATTCAGCATACTGTGTTGTGTTGATTGGTGAATAGATTTTCTAGGTGAGTGATTTGCAGAGGTTTTATAATATCTGTACACACAAACTAAACAATCCTGGACCCAATCTATTAAATGTTACCTTGTACCTTGTAGGCGCTCCTTCCCATGTAAAGAGTTACCATAAGCGTACATTTACACTGACTGACCGGCGAATGCCTCATGTTGTGTTCACTGGACTGTTGCATTAACCTCCCTAGTGCACTGCTGAGGACCAGATTTCTGTACCAAATGCGCACCATGGAATTTTTTTATGTTGTAGGCTTGTAACTTCCCAAAATATGTCTGTACAAGGGTCTAATAGACACACAATTATATAAAAAAAAACATTACATAAAAAAAGGATAAATAAAAGGTTTCATTTGAATGATAAAATGTCTAAAATACTTATTTTGTATGATTGATTTTAAAACAGTATGTATTCATATTTCTATTTTGTTTATAATAACATTTTTATTCAATTGGAAACGTGTTTTGTTTTTTTACTTTGAATTTTATTGGATACAGTTATCACTGTATCCAGTACAATTCCCTTTGGCACCCTTTCTGCTCTGGTGTGATGAACACACCAGGGGAGAAAGGGTTAACTGCAAATAGCACATCTGGGGAATCACACTCAGAACATTCTTCTCCAAAGAACACTGTTGTGGTGTGATTTTACCTATTAATCTGTCTCTCACAGATACAATAAACCTCCTATAACAAATATAGACCGGTAATTTTTGGTCAGAGGATACATATACAAAATCCGCAGGGGATCAAATACTTCTTCCCTCAACTATGACAGAATTATGTTTGTTGTATCATTGTTGTGGCTTGCCGGGAAAATTTATTTTTTACGAACGTGCGATAAATAAAAGAAATGCATGTTACAATTAGGCTCTCATACACATTTCTATTCTCTTGTTTAATCGGCCTTGACCGATTGACCGAAGTCGATCGACCAAAACTCAATGCCTGTCCACAAAGTTAAATCAACCTAGATAGATTGAAATTGACCAAAGAATTAATCGAAAAGTGATCGGACATGTCGAAACATTTTCATCGATCGAGTGTCCATTGAATGTAATTTGGTGTGCCTGACGGCTTTTGGTTAGATTTTAATAATAGTGTGTGTAAAAAAGAAGAGGAGAACCTAGTAAGGAGCGAGAGGGGCAGTGCCTGTGCACGAACCCCAAACGACACCTAACTATAGAGCCTAGGCGCTCCAGGGGACTTTAAAGGCACCAGGTAGTTGATAAATACACTAGCCTCAGGTGTCATGGCGTCCGTGCGTTGCCATGGGGGGGGCGTGGCCGCGTCGGCCTCTCAGCCGGCGCGGCCCCGTGCTCCCCATGGCAACGGCGGGGGACAAAAGGCTGCGTGCTACGCACCCTCCGCCAGCGGCTGACTAGGAGGCCTTTGGAATTCCATTGAAACGCTGGGTCTAAACGGTTGGGCGGCGGCACCCGCCGCATGTTTGGCACCATCATGCAGGTATTTATGGGTTACGCGGTTGCTCATTTAATACCCCTCTCACCCCGACATGCAGGCGAGCTTGCCTCTTCAGCCAGTGTCCTTATGACTCCAGCACCCTAACTCTATCTTCATCCGCAGGCGGAGGCAGCGGTGTGCCTCGTGCCATTCCGGTCCCCCGTTATCCCTTCAAGGCGGCTTCCCCGCCTGGTGGACATGGCTTACATAGGAGGGGACCACCCAGACCTTTTGGGTCCCCGTTTGGTCTCCAGGGATAAGCTCCCAATCAACCTTAGCTGAACTCTGTCACACCCATAGGATGTGAGTACACACTAAATTTTTGTGATCATGTGTTGGCCTTCAATGTATTGTTACCGAGCATTGATTATCTATTCTGTTTGTTATAGCAAATGGATGGATATGGATGGATAAATGGATATCTTTATATGTACAGTTCTCCCATGTTTGGGTCATGATTATGTATGAATATATTACCTATCTTCCCAATAAATTACTTAGTTTTATCTAATTAAAAAAATATCAACTACCTGGTGCCTTTAAAGTCCCCTGGAGCGCCTAGGCTCTATAGTTAGGTGTCGTTTGGGGTTCGTGCACAGGCACTGCCCCTCTCGCTCCTTACTAGGTTCTCCTCTTCTTTTTTACACACACAATAATTATGGGATGTGGCACATATATACAATGGTCCATGTGAGAGCACTAGCTTCTTTTTTTCTAGATTTTAATAATAAGCATGCTTCTACATCTGTTGGCAGACATTTTGGTGTGTTTACGATCGACTTCCTTCGATTATTCAAGCGATCGAACTAACATTGATCAAATTTCAGTTTCTCCATGTGGGAGGTAGTTTGATCATACTTCGATCGATCAAACCAACATTGGTCATAAGTTGTGATCTAATCTGACATCGATTGTAGGGAAATTGAAACGTGTATGGGGGCCTTTATTCTTGCAATGTAACCACAGCTCATAGAGTCCATGATTATGATGGTCCATTGACCAAAGGGTCACATCATTCGATCTACAAACAATAAAATATGATACCAGAAAGTTGTGATATGACAGATCCCATGCAATATCTACTGTATTTGTGGACCATAGGATGCACTTTTCCCCCCAAAAATGGGTTGGATGAGGGTGCACCCTATGGTCAGAATGTGTGAAAATTATATACGGTATAATATATTTATATCTAGTCAGCCTCTTGCCATCTGGGACTATGAGACAGTGCCCTGAAAGGCAGGCAAGGAGCGCATCCTTGGCAGGAGAGACATTCATAGTCAGGGCAGTACAGGGCGTGAGAAAGAAGCCTTGATGCCATCTGTATACTGATGCCAAGTGTTCACTGGGGGCATCTTGTGGCTGAAATTGATATTGCATTGGATTTTTTTACCCAATTAAGATTAATGCTCGAACACTTCAAATGTTGTTTTTTTCTAGTTTTCCTGATCAAAAAACTGGGTGAGTCTAAAGCTAGCCATACATGTGTCGACTCGTGAGCGTCGATCGATCGCCCAATCAAGTCATTGCCTACCACCTTAGGCCACCGATTCCTCGACGATTCTGTTCCCGATCGATCGCTTCACAAATGTCAACTCCCCTTGATGTGTGCCCAATCGATCAGAAAAGACCAACAGGTTGGTTCTCTGGCCGATCCGATTTGGGGGCCAAGTTGATCGGGCGGGGTCGATCGGTCAAGGTGGGCTGCACTCAATTCCTCATCGATCGGCGTGCACGCGACCGGTGATCGATCGGCCAGGAATCATGTGGGAAATCGACCCGTGTATGGCTACCTTTATGGTCCTAAAATACAGTAATTTGTCAGCATGTTAAACATGCTTTTCGTCACCATTACCATTGTTGACCAAGTCATCAAAGATTGTTGGAACTAATTAAGTAGTGTAGTCCCCCTACCTAATTGGGACACTGGCCCCTTTAACTCAGAATTCCATCAGCCCCCGGGGTATATATTCGCTTCTCCGGACAAGGAGGGGCAGTCCAGAGGCACGATTCCTGATGAGACAGCAGCAGCAGCTGGGCACACTAGCTGTCTTTAATGATACAGCCCTCCAATGTTTGTACCGGCGTGTAGGCAGCCAGGGGACTTAAAAGCCTGCGCTACTCCTACCAGACCCAGTTGCAGTACATGTGTCAGTAGTTGGGGCCATCCGCAGTACGCTGTTCAAGTGGGGTGAGGAGTCCCTTGTTACCTTGTCCCTTGTTATGAGCACATGGTTCCTGAACCGTTCCAGCAGGAGTCCACAGAGGACAAAGCCTGCCCTGACAACAATGAGTGGGCCTCCCAATTTCTGGGTTTGTAGTTTATACCTTTTATTATGAAAATTTGATTTTCAAAATGAAATTTAGGTTACGTTTGTACCCCAACCACACTGCAAGGTTACTATTTTGGGGGGCAGAGTGGATTGTCACCCCGTCGTTGTCTCCTTTAACGCCGAAATCAGGGAGTGGGACTAGTGAGAGCTATAAGGCCCATTTGTTGCCCAGTCCTGGATGTGTTTCCAGACCTTTTTTTAGGCTAAACCTCAGCTTGGGCTAGTGGTTTTGATGGCGATTTGGGTATGACAGGGCTGTCTACACAGACAATAAGGCACCCCCGAAGATACAGTACTGTAACTCTGGACAGGGAGGATCAGAGGGGGGAATTAAACTGACACTGGAGTGGACTGGAGGATTAGAAGGTGTTACTAAAATGGCAATCCTCTCCTCTGATCCCCCTGTGCCATTTTAAGTGACCCCCCCTGATCCCCGTGTCGTAGTCTTCTTCATGGAAAAATCAGACATCCCCCAAAAATAAGACGTTGGGCATCGTTTTTAGATGAAAAAAGCAATCGATTGAATGAAAATCGATGTGCTGCCCACACAGTGCAATCGACGATCATTGATCGATTTTTGTCAAATCGTCGAAGCGTGATCGGACATGTTGGAAAATTTTGCTCGATTGTACAATCATCGAATTACATTCCTTGCAGCTTTTTTTTTGGTCGAGTCAATGATACTCTATGTGTGTGGCTACTTCACTATAACTTCCAATTGAAACTAAAATCGTAAGAGGAATTCAATTGACGATTTTTTTCAATTGAACAATAATCGTATCCCCCATGTGGTTTACATCGATTAAATTAAAATTGATTTTCAATTTTTTTAGATCGAACTACAAAATCGAATCTAACGTTGATTGAACGCTAAATTTAACCATGTGCGGCTAGCTTTAGACTTCACAATGTCAAAATCCCTGCATTTGGCACATGTCAAACAAGGGATTTGGATCAATGGAAGTGGTAGTAACAGTAAGCAGCGAAGGTGTGGGCGCATTAACACACCCATACAGAATGCATTGTGTGTGTGAAAATTGCGCTGCTCCCTGCATTAAAACATAAAAAACCTCTGCTTGACACTGTAGCAGAAACACATCCCTCAGTGTCGACATCAGCGCATTCAATGTGTGCAACCCCCTCAAGATCCATTTAAATCAATGGGTTGTTGTATACCTATCACTGCACATTAGTAATATATCTGTCTGATGCGTCCACTAACTGTCAATGCACGTGGCGTCTAAGGCCCTTGCCCAGAGGTGGGCTATGTACGGCCCACGGGCCACATCAGGCCAGTTTGTAAACTTTACATACCACATTCTACATTAAAAGGACATGGAGCAGATGTCTATGTATTCACACTTCTGGTACTTTATTGGATTCAGAATCAGAAATATGTTTTTATTCAATCGTTATCCTTAATGAGGTGTATATACAGTGAAGTCCCACTCCAGCATCTGCTTCATCGTCACATCCCCTCCATTTACTCTCATACAAACATAAAAGTCCAAATCGGCCCGCCCAAACATTCTTCCCGCCGATAGCAGTACGTCAGAGTGAGCTGCCGGGGATTGGTGGAGACGTCTGTCGTTTCTCCAGGGCGGGCCAATTGTTAAGTCGCGCTTAGTATCTGCGCAGTTGTCAGCTATTGCTGAAACGTGTGTGAAGAGCCCGGCCTCGTTTTCCCGGTGTCACGTGGACGTTCCGGTACGGTATGTGGGTCCGTGTATTGTGTGTAATGGAAGGAGGTGTGTTCTGTGGTGGAGGGTTCCTCAGTAGTGGTTACTGGGAGATAAGTGAACACAATACAAAGGTCTCTCCATGGTGTTTGTGTAATAGAGAGATGAGGGCTGTGTATTGTTCTTGCTGCAGTCCATGTCATTTGTTATTATTCATTGCCCCACTCCTCATGGTTTATCTGCTCGTTTGTGGGGGAGGGGGTAATGTAATAAATATAACCCCGGCCATTTACATTCCACTGCAGGTACATGGGGAGTGGGGGATGGTGAAGTAGTGTACAATGTCTTATTTTCTGTTCCCCCTGGAAATAACTGATCATCATTATTACTTATATTTACACCTGCACGCTGCCTTCACCTGACCCCTGCACTCTACGCTGCATTCACCTGCACGCTGCATTCACCTGACCCCTGCACTCTGCATTCACTGACCTCTTGCACGCTTCATTCACCTGGACCTCTGCACCGGCATTCACCTGGACCCTGCACGCTGCATCACCTGACCCCTGCACTCGCACGCTGCATTCCCCTCACGCTGCATTCACCTACCCCTGCACTCTGCACCTGCATTCACCGACCCCTGCACTCTGCACGCTGCATTCACCTGACCCCGCACTCTGCACGCTGCATTCCACCTGACCCCCTGCACGCTGGCATTCACCTGACCCCTGCACTCTACAACGGCCATCACCTGACCCCTGCACGCTGCATTCACTGACCCCTTCACCCTGCATTCCACCTGACCACTGCACTCTACACTGCATTCACCTGACCCCTGCAACGCTGCATTCACCTGACCCCTGCACGCTGCCAATTCACCTGAACCCCTGCACCGGCAGTCACCTGACCCCTTGCATGCTGCATTCACCTGACCCCTGCACGCTGCATTCACCTGACCCCTGCACTCTACACTGCATTCACCTGACCCCTGCACGCTGCATTCACCTGACCCCTGCTATCAGTACAATAACTTGACCCCCTAGTACTAAGTAGTCTTGACCCGAGAGTAGAATGGGCATACCACTGCATAAACACAATTTGTAACTGCACATGGTGGAGAGATGACTGGCAGTAGGATTGTTGTTTAAAGAAAAACGTTTGCATTGTCGGAATTTACCAAGAGAATAGATTTTTCATCTTAATTTTCAAGTAAAGTTCATCTTAATTGTGAGGCCCACGGCTGTGTTTTCTTTAATCCACTTAGTGGTATTCCCGCCCTGAGCCACAATGGAGGTAGTTTTCCTATTCCAGGTGTGTCTGTGCCATCTTCCAGAATCTGGGTCCTCTGCTCTTCTCACTTCCAGCGCCCTGACGACCGGGGATGGGTCACCATTTGCCTGTCTCTGCTGAATGAGGTTCTGTATGGGAGCTGGGCAGTGTGAGCCCATAGATGGCAGTGCCAGTGAATGTGCGTTCATGTGAGTGTATGAAAACAAATTCACTTGTTCTGAGGAAATATCATATTTATAAAAAAAAGTAAAGCTTGTTCCATGGATAGTGGGTAAGTGACAACTGGCCATACCAGCAAATATATCATCCCGGAAGAATAGATGTTGGGAATATGGTGAAACTCTAAATGGGTAATTGAATAGAAATCAATCCTGTGTGTTCATGAAGTATGAAAGCAATCTATTCCTACTCATTGTAGAGTGCAGTGTCTGGAGCTGTATAGTCCCAGCGATCATACCTGGCTCCCCACCTGCCTGTCCTAAAAGATATGTTCACAAAGTTAGATGTGTCACTGTTGATGCCTAAACCTGCCTGTGTGTGGCCCTCCAGGACCTCAGTTGAATAACTCTGGATTGAATTGGCCTAATGTCTAAGAGGTAGTAGATCCGCAGGAGTACATCCTGGCCTTTTCCCTTTGGTGACTCCTTCCCTGTCATCTGCTTTGAACCCGCACAGGTTTGCTGGTTTTCATCCTGCTGTTTTCGTTTTTCACTTCTCCAATCTCTTTGCGCTTCCATAACTACAAGGAGAATTCATTCTGTCTTGGCCCTCTAGGATCTAAATGTTTCACAAGGAACAGCAGGACCTTGCTGGCTGTTTAGCTGTGTTTTTTGCTGACCCAGAACATCGAGATACTTATCCTGAAATGCACTTCCCCTCAGATTTAGTATCTGATCATTCATTGGCACTTCTAATGCTGGCCATACACATACCGATAATAGGCCGGATTTTAATCTGACCGACGGGCGTGCGCGCTCTCGCCGTCGGTCAGGTTAAAATCCGGCCGTTTATCGGCATGTCCCCACATGGGGCGACAGATGCCTGTCGCCCCACTTCTCGGCCGGCCAGAGATCCGACATGTCGGAAAATCTCTGGCCGATGGGAGCCGATGCCATAAGCAGCAATGAAGACGGCGTCTCCATCGCTGCTTATGGCCGGCACACAAAGGGTGCCTGGCCGATTGTGGGGCCCCAGAATGCAATGGGAGGCTAACGTGATGACGTCATCACGTTAGCCTCCCGGAGCGACATCGGGGGTAGTCTGCCTGCACACATCGCGTGTGTATGGCAGGCATAAGCCTTTCATCCAGGGCTGTGGAGTCGGTTGATGAATTGTCCGATTCCTAAGTTTCTGATACTCCCGACTCCTCTGTATTTGATCTGCTAATATATTTTATACACCCATTGAAGGGAAGGAAGGCGACATACAATTAACTACAGAACTACTGGCTAGGAAGCAAACACTGTAATGGCCAATTAAAGCAGAGAAAGGAAATTAGGCAGAAGATGCTGCTGCTTTTTCCTTAAGCTAGGCACCACGCTGTGATTGATTGGGGATCAATTGAATGGAAATCAATGTACACCACATGGGCACATCGATACCCGTTCAATGAGGACCCGTTATCCCCAGCTTGCAGCGTGTGAATCACAACACGCTACAAGCTGGGGAGCAGCTGCCTCACAGCTTCCTAGTGAGGAGTGCTGGCTCCACCCCCCTCACACTGACAGCTTAAGGCAGCAGCTGTTCCAATCAAGGTGGATTTGATTTAAATCACTAGTCAGTAAGGCTTGATTTCAATCATTCTTGCTCGTATAACTTTAAAATGCAAGTAGATGAAGATTTTTAGAACAACAAAGTTTCATATTAGTTTTTTTATCCCCAGTTTAGGTTAGTCATTCATATTTGGACAACTTTTCTGCTGCATTTAGTTTTGAGAACTGCAAAAGTAAACCCAGCATCTGTGATAATATCTTGTAGCAGAGAAACTGCCCAATAATCTCACAGAAACAGACAGAAGTTGATAATGGCATAAGCACATCACCCAAAATTCCCCACTGAATAGACATGGGCGAGGGGACTTTAAAGGCCTCTCACTATGTAAAAGCAATACATTTATTATACACAGAGCCAGAAGTAATGACCATCATATCAATCATAAACAATGCACAATGTTGCGGATGTCACATCTGTACAGGTGCTTAAACAATTAAAATAGTCCAAATGGCGCAAATTTCACCCGGACGCACGTTTAGTTGAAGACTTCTCCAGGGGGTACGATATGTAATTTCATCGGCCAAATCTACATAAAACAAACAGCCAACACAAGGAGATCAGTCATACTGAATAACCAAATCCACATAAAAGTGGACACAGACGCTCAGGGGTTACTCACGTCCATAGATCAGTATAGGGGGAAAGACATGATTTCTGAAGATGGCATCCCCACTGGTGATCTGTGTAACAAGACCGACCTAAACCATCAACTGATCATGTTTACCAAAGTAAATGTATTAAAAATCGATCTTGTTGTATGTAGATCACCACGGCATTCATGTGGTTAAAGTCTGTCTTGGCTCTCCGTTCCCCTCTGGTGTCAGTGCGGTGGGGACGCCATCTTGAGAAATCATGTCTTTCCATATATATTGATCTATGGACGTGAGTAACCCCTGAGGGTCTGTGTCCACTTTTATGTCGATTTGGTTATTCACTATAGGCCCCCATACACGGGTCCGATTCCCATCGGATTCCGGGACGATCGATTCCGGGCGCGTGCACGCGAAACGATCGTGCCGGAATCGCGTGCAGCCCACCTTGCCCACCAGAATCGGATCGGACAGAGAACCAACATGTTGGTCTTTCTGATCCGATTCTGCACACATCAGGGGGAGTTGCCATTTGTGGAGTAAGCGATCGGACACGGAATCGTCCAGGAATCCGTGGGACAAGGTGGTATTTAGCGATCGGACAGACTTAATTGGCCGTTCGATCGGACCTCCGATTCCCGCTGAGATCGCCGGAATCGATCGGATAGGTGATCAATCGGCCATGGAATCCGACTGTGTATGGCTAGCTTATGACTGATCCCCTTGTGCTGGCTGTCTGTTTTAGTTAGATTTGGCTGATGAAATTATATATCGTACCCCCTGAAGAATTCTTCAACGAAACACGTGTTGGGATGAAATTTGCACCATTTGGACTATTTTAATTGTCTAACAGCACCTGTACAGATGTGTTTATGTAATTATTAACTCCTGTCTATTGTTTGTGGGATGTTGTCCGCTATACATCTGAGAGTGTAGTTTAATTGATTATAAAATTTTACAAAAACCTTTGGAAGAGCATGACATTGTGAATGGATTCATGGAATTTGTTTACCAAAGAAATTTAACATATACAGCCTTATTCTACATAATTAAAAATGAATCTTTATTTCATCATGGAATAACCTTGGGATGGTAATATATTTTCCTCAGAAAAGCATTTTATTTTTTTTAAATTCTATTTAAATAAAAAAAAATCCGATTTAAATCAAAGAAAATCATTGATTTTTATCCACCTGGTTCCAATACTTTCCATGAAAACTCATGTTTCCATGCAAAGTAATGGAGATTGAAAGGGGTTCTCCAACATGTTGGAACCCGTTCAGTCGAGTTCCAAAAACCATACACTGGGAGGCAACAAATGAAGTAGAAGTAAAGTCACAACTTTATTGCACATGTTCTATGGGCCAATCAACAATTGATGGGCCATACACAAACCAAATCAGATTAAACATATAAAATAATTCATATATATTTCATCATTGCATCAGATTAATTTAAAATGACAAAATTAGGACATTAGGGGGAGACAGTCCTGTTATCAAAGGTACCCCTTACTCTATAGACCCCCTCGTTGTGTTTTGGCCCTTTGAACTCGGCCTGCTCAGGGGGTGATGGTGACCCAACTTGCAATGAAAGGTACAATAGTGATAATCCAGTAGGTAGGTCGTCTGAATGAACATACAAGACTACAGCATTTTTTTAGAAGGTTTATTAAACATATAACAATGACAGGTGTATTATATTTAAAGCTAGTAGATGGGCTAAGTTTCAATCACTCTTTAGTAGAAAAGAAAAGAGTTCACTCCTGGCACCAGAAAAAGTTCACACATGGCACCACACTTTGAATGTGTCTATCTGTGTCCATATGAATGAAAGGGGTGCAACCAACTGACCAGGGAAACTGATATTGGGGCTTCCCCGAGTGTTCTTGTCATCTGGGTTGTCAGTTTTTTTTTTCTAGTTCTCATCAGTGAGATGAAGGTATGTAGTAGAATTTGATGATACAATTCTTTCTGGTAAGACCAGTTTTGTCAGAGAAAGCTCTGCCCAAGTTGGCACAGCGCTGAACTTGGTCCTGTAGAAATTACATGAGACTGGTTCTTCATTCTTCACTTCTTCAGCTAGAAGAGCCAGGCCTCCTTTTAAGATAGTAGATGACTGTGCAAAGTTTGAATCTTCAGTAGAGCTTTTAGCTGGGTAGAGACAATAGTTGAAGTTGTTATCTGATGACAACCTTTTGGCTGATGAAAAAGAGTTCACTCCTGGCACCACACTTTGAATGTGCAACCCACCCACCCTTACTTTTCATTCATGGGGACAGATAGAGAAGAGAGACACAAACTTTCCAAATCTCATGCCTTGGGAGGCACAGCCCTAGTAATTACACTGTGCTCTCTTATTTGATTGATCACAAAATGGAAAAATGACATGTGGTCAAATAACAGGTCGCCCGCCCTGCCATTGACCAATGTTGGTCTTTGTCCTTTTTCCTTTTCCAAGTTTCCAGTGTGTCTACATTGTGTCTCTCCGTGTCCACATGAATGAAAAGCCCGCACATTCAAAGGGGTGCAACCAACTGACCAGGGAAACTGATATTGAGGCATCCTCTGTTCACGTTGGAATTGTGAACAATTATGTCCAGTTCTCAGGTGAATAAAGGTGTGCTGAAGTCAATATTCGGCACTCCATCAGTGAACTCGATCACCATCGCCAGCAGTGAAGACCAGAGTTTTCCAGGAACATTGATGGTCATGTTTCCTTCAGGAAGATCAAATACACACTGTAAGAGATGAGAAATTACTGTTACAATCATTAATCTTTTAATCTAACAGAATTAGTTCTAAATGATATAATTGAAGATGCAGAAAGAGAAATGATAAATATAAAATCTATACCTCAGTAATCCAAGTGACCTGTTGGCGGCAGAGCGGGCAGGCGGTGTTCTGCTGCTTCCAGGTCATGATACACGTGTCATGGAAGTTGTGGGAGCAAGGTAGTGAGGTGGTTGGTGCTCCCTCTTCTAGATCTTCCAGGCAGATGCTGCATGACGGATCCTCCTCCTCCTCCCTCTCCTGGGTACTGAGAGGGGCTGTTCCATCGGTCCACTCATGAACTGTGGATGATGGCAACATAGCAGTAGGAATATCTTGGCCTACAAAACATCATACAATGAGGATAAAGGAGAATTTTCGTGGTACATTTAGGTTATGACCTGGGCAGGGTTGACTGTGAAGAAACAATTGGATACCACAAAAACCTTAACCTTC
>CM070039.1:35400643-35410781 GCA_036250615.1 Ptychadena robeensis | reverse complement strand
CAGAGAACGGACATGTCCGATAATCTCTGGCCGATGCTGTTAGTTTCAATGAAGATCGGCATCGCCATTGAAGCTAACGGCCGGCACACAAAGAGCAGAGTGATGACATCATCACGCTGAAGTCTAGAGCTCATCTGAGCTGGTCTGTCGGCCCCCACTGGGTACGTGTGTGGGGGCCTTTAGGCTAGGGTCACAGTGGGTGCTGTAATGTTATGCGCTGCATGCATTTATTCCAATAGCAGAGAAGTCATTATGTTCATTATGACTGTTTGTTAATTGCGACATTTGAAGTAATTTTTTTATTTTTTTATTTAAAAACATTTTTTAATTCCCATTTAAATTTAGTCGGAGTCGGTCAATTTTTTTCCGACTCCAGGGACCCAAAAATGTCTCTGACTCCTCGACTCCGACTCCACAGCCCTGGATGGATGCGGACGCGGTTTAGGGTGCGGTTGTGAACGCTACCTACAGCGTTTTCGTGCGGAACCCGCAACAGACTGCATCCCTTAACATGGGGACTGCCCAGAGTCTGCATCCAAACGCACGGATGTCCGCGTGCATCCGCATGACAAAAGGCTTGGGGTGCGGTCGGGAGCGGCTGTAGCCCTGCAGATACAACCGCAGCAAACAGCATCAGTGGAAACAAGCCCTAATTCTACAGAAATGAAATGAATATTTACCTGGCACCCCATGTAAAGTTGGCTGTCCGTTATTGAAGTGGATGAAGACAGAATGTTGGTTGTCCCAGAAGCGAGAAGGTACAAGTATGCTGATCTTTCCATAACTGGGTATGACGTATACATATCGCTGAAAGAGAAAGGAAATCAGATTTGTAACTAAGCAATAGAGAAGGTGACAGAACAGGCTGACAGGTATAATTTACTTACTCTGTAATCGTGCTCATTTCTGAAATTGCAGACAGGGCAGGAATCTCGGTCACTGACCCAACTCTGCATGCAATGGGCATGAAAACGGTGTGAGCAGGCTAGTCTGATGGTCTGTGCTCCCTCCTGCCATTGCTGTGAGCATATGTAGCATTCGTCATAGTTGAAACGGTGTCCGTGGTGGTTGTCAGGTTGTGCACGATCCACAGGAGAACGGCTTCTGTCTCGGGGTTCTCGGTTCTGGCGTCTTCTTTGGGGCAGATGATTTGCAGGTTGGCCGCGCAGTGGGGCCCTGGACCGCCTTCGTCTGGCAATTGGTGAATCTTGCACTAATGATAGAATTATTTTAATGGATATTGTTAAATACCAGGGCTGTGGAGTCGGTCGATAAATTCTCCGACTCCTCAGTTTCTGATTCTTTTGACTCCTCTGTATGTAATATGCTAATGTATTTTATCCATCCATTGAAGGAAAGGAAGGCAACATACATTACCTACAGAACTACTGGCTAGGAAACCAACACTGTACTGTAATGGCCAATTAAAGCAGAGAAAGGGAGTTAGGCAGAAGATGCTGCTGCTTTTTCCTTAAGCTTGGCACCACACTGTCATCAGGAATCAATTGAACAGAAATCAATGTGCACCACATAGGCACATCGATTTCCATTCAATGGGGACCCGTTCTCTCCAGCTTGCAGTGTGTGATTTACAACATGCCACAAGCTGGGGAGAAGCAGCCTGTCTCATACAGCTGTCTCACTCACACAGCTTCCGAGTGAGGAGTGCTGCCTTCACACTTACAGCCAACGGTTGTGGAGGAGGCAGCAGCTGTTCCAATACTTTCCATGAAGACTCATGTCTCCATGCAAAATATTGGAGATTAAAGAAGGTTTTTCCAACATGTTGGAAGGAAGGCACACAGGTAGGTTTTTTAACAGAGTACAATCAAGCACCGTGAGCGCGCAAGTTGATTGATTGTACTCAAATCTTGTTACAGATCTACCCGTGTGTGCCTAGCTTGAGTGTTCTGATCTTCTGCTGAAGATAGGGCAGTGGAAGGCTCCAAGAAGAGGCAGAACGAAGGGGCACTTCAAACATGATTCATGATTTCCCTTGAATCCCAGAGTCATGTGTAAAGTTGAAGCTAACAATCTCAGTATTTGTCACCTCAGCTGAATTACAGTGGTTTTTCAAATGTTTTACAGATTCAGTCTTGAACTATTGGTGATCCATTCCCTTCACTTCACTACAAGTGTCTCTAGTCCAGCAACAAACATTTACCTAATTATCAGCAAAAGTTAAGGCTAAAAGTCATCCGCCGATCGGGGGTGCCCACATGGGGCGACTGTTGCCCCACAGCTTGGTCAGCCAGGGAACGGACATGTCCGATATTCTCTGGCCGATGCTGTTTCAATGAAGACCAGCGTCTCTATTGAAGCTAACGCTGTCAGCTTTGGAGAGCAGCGTGATGACCAGGTCTGAGCGGGGAGTGGAAACTGAGCTGGTCTGTTGGCCCCCACTCGGTAGGCTAGGGTCACAGTGGGCGCTGTAATGTTACACACTGCATGCATCTAATCTTATAGCAGAGAAGTCGTTCATTATGTTTGTGAATTGGAACATTTGAACTTTATTTTTATTTTTTTAAATTCCTACTTAAATTTAGTAGGAGTCGGTTCTTTTTTGGCCGACTTCGATTTCAGGTACCCAAAAATGTCTCCGACTCCAACTCTGACTCCTCGACTCCACAACCCTGTTAAATACACAAGATATTGCAGAGAGATGCTGACCGGCTACATGTCCATTGAAAACCAAGGTTGACACAGTGGAGACTAGGCCTAAAGCTGCCCCTAGACACTTGGTTTTACTGCCGATTTCTTGACAGATCGACTGTGCATGATGACGTGTGCCGAGAATCGGCCGGGCACCCTGTGTGTGTCTGCATTTACTTAGGATGGAGACGCTGGTCCCCATCCAAAGAGATGAGATCAATCCACAAATTTGTGTGATCGATTTCCCGGCCGTCTTATGTCCGAATGTAAGTTTTAATCATTAGATTTTCAGCAGATTTCATGGCAGATCGACTGCCGTGCACGCTCAGCAGGGTCGATCTGCTGGGAAATCAGAACCATCTATGGCCACGTTAACAAATCCTATGTTACAAGCAAGGGACAGGTGTGCTGAGCCCAGTCCAAAGTCCAATGAGATGGAAAATGACAGACCCAAAAGGTCAGTTTTCTCACTAGTCCTAGAAATACAAACCAAGTTTCCTGAATATATCAAAAATCTAAATTAATTATTGTTCTTTTGTCTTTACATTTTTATTTTTGACAGAAATAAATATTTTAATCAAACACTTAGACTTCCTTATTAGAACAATGTAAACATACTTGATTGGCTGTCTTGCTCACTTGATGGCGTTTGGCGGGTGTTAGGTGAACGGGCGCGCCTCGCCCGAGGCATTTTGCTGGTAGTAATGCCTAGTAATAGGTGAATATCACCAGAAATGAATGGAATCCAATAAAAATAGATCAGTAGATCGCAGAGAAATGCTGAGTAGATGCTGTCTAATGACACCTCTCTCCAGCAATAATGGACAGTGCCAGCAGTCTTTCATTTATACCCAATGGCACCTGTGATGTCACAATGCAGCAGGATTTTGATTGGCCCAGCTGGATTTTCACATATATTGGAATTTGATTCCAAAGTCCAATTTAGATGGAATAATGGCAGTTCAAAAAAGGGGCGGTCCTAGGAGATTGGTTCCCTGGACAATCACTCCCTCTGCCCCTCCCTCTGGAAAGGGGGGGGGGGGAGGAGGAGTAGACAATACCCGGATGCTGCCCTAAGCCTGGATGCTGCTTGGGATGTTCTTGTTGTAGTGTTACAGATAGGAGGGTGCTGTGCTGAGACTTGTAGTGATACAGATAGGAGAGCTCAGGGATGCTGTGCTGGGACTGTAGTGATACAGATAAGGAGGGGGGTCCAAGGAGAGCTTTGTCCTGGGGCGCGAAGAAGATGGGTGGTGGATGCCACCACGATGCCGCCATTGGCAACCACCCACACTGTCCAAACGTAAAACCGCCAATGGTTGTAGACAGTCAGCCATCACTCTTCCAGATATGGGATTTGATAGACTTTGCTGTATACCCAGTCTATCCTTACATTATAGTTCTAGTGCAGCAATTGTTTTGCATATTTGGAGTGACTGTTCACTGGCTAAAAAGTGACTACTGAGCTGACCTGATTGTATTCTTTCCTATCCAAAATAATATAATAATGATAATATAATTTATGGTCCAAAAAAGTGAAATTTATGCTGATTCCAGTCCAAATGACAACCGTCGCTCAGCCTAATATTTCCCTGTAAAATTATATTTCAGTCTATAAATGTGATTTAAGTGCATTGTGCCTACTATCGCCCTCTGCCATCATGCAGCGTGCACTTTGCTATTTGGCCTCTGACCAGAGAATTTCATCCCTATAGATTCTAAACAAACCACGCGCCTCCAATCTTGACCATTACCATTACAGCGTTAGCTCCCATATAGTTGTAGACTTTTTATTCTGGACAATAAAATCTATAATATAGGTGAAAACAATCCCCATGTATAGTCTCACAATTGCTCGTTTCGTTTAAACATAATCACCATTACCCACCTTGGTTACAAATAGAAGTCGGCATATCTGCAGATGTAAGCAGTTGTAATAGTTTGGAAAATTAGTATAAAGTTCTACTCCAACCATGGGGGCTCTTATGGCGCCCGGTCCCACGAGAAATGTGAGGAAGAACAGCGGGTTTTAATAAACTGTTTCAAATAATTCTGAACTCGGACAGGATGGGGAAGAAAGGATTTGGGGAACTTTAAGATGTGCCCATTACCAACTGTTTAGATGCATAATGAATTTGTAAATGTCCCCCTCCCTAATAGAGAAAGGGGTGTACCCAAATGGTTAGTAAATGGTGAATCGAAAGGTATTGTATCATCTTTCATTAGAAATGTGGATTCTTGGAGTGACTAAACATCAGTTCAAGGCCAGGACAAGAGGTCATGTTTATTACATCAAAAGTGGCAAAATCATGATGCCGGTTAACATCCTGGGAGGATGGGATGTAGTTTAAAAATCCTACAAATAGAAGCTGGAGGGTGGGTGGGATATGGGGAGAGAGTGGGTATTTCCTCACAACCTCCCAGAGGTTTACCCCATTGGGAAGTAAGGTAGGTGCAGGAGGTTTGGGGTGCTTGTGACATTTGGAGGCACTGCTGATCCGTACATTTGGCGGGTGGGTGATGTCTTCAGTGTGTCCCTTGATTGGCTTTAACAATAAAGGCCCCCATACATGGGTCGGATTCCGGCCGGATTCCGGGCCGATCGATTCCGGGCGCGTGCACGCGAAACGATCGTGCCGGAGCCGGAATCGTGTGCAGCCCACCTTGTCCGATCGATCACGTCCAAATGATCAGGGGCTCAGAATCGGATCCGACAGAGAACCAACATGTTGGTCTTTTTGATCAGGGGGAGTTGCCATTTGTGAGGTGGACAATCGGACACGGAATCGTCCCGGAATCCGTTGGGCAAGGTGGTATGCAGCGATGTATACTCTTAATTGGCCGATCGATCACACCTGCGATTCCCGGCAGAATCGCCGGAATCGATCGGATAGGTGATCGAGCGGCCATGGAATCCGAACGTGTTTGGCTAGCTTTAACTTTTTAATAACTTATGACATGCAAGTCATGTATATGTTTTTTTTATGGTTGGCTTTCTTATTTTACCAACCATTTACTTTTTTTTGGTATAGTTGGACATGCAATAACTGTTCCAGTTTAAAAAAAAAACCACAAAGCCTTTTTACCTGAATCTATCGACCGAAAGTGAAGGAAATGGAACATAAAATTTGTTTGGCAGTGATCAGAAATGTTGGTATATTTCAGTCCATCATTCATGTCTCTGACGTTGGTATTTTGCATTCAGTGGTACTATGGAGCATGTGCATAGGGTTTTGGAGAAGAATCGATTGGTTAAGTTCTGTGGTGGGCAAACTTTTTAGTCAACTGAGCCAAATATCAACAAAATAGCGACTGAACTTATGAAAGCCAATTTTGTTTGCTAACCAATTTTATTATCAGTTATTTATATACCACCAACATATTACGCAGCACTGTACAATAAAAGATAACACAGGTACAGGTTATGACACCTAAAGAGTATAGGACCCTGTCTGATCCGGCTTACAATCTAACCATCTCAACATACCTTCCTTAATCTACCATATGTTCTGTCACTACAAGTGAGAAGGACGGCATTGATTATAATCACACTACATCTCCTGGTACATCATTTGAGTAGCTTACCTAAAAAGTTATGTGCACCCCTGGTTATATGCTCACCCTCCCAGACACTGCAGCTCACAGTGGGAGGCTCATCAATAGGGACAGGTGACCATATACAAAATTGTGAAATGCCGGTGGCAGTGGTAATCTGCACGCGCCCAACAACATCCTCCTGTAATCACCTGTCATAGCTACATAATATATGAAGAACCAATCATAACATCAATCAATAATTGAGTGGTGAGTGTGAAGGTCTCTGGTGAAGGTGTATCGGACAGATAACCCAAAACATTGTTCATGTCCAGCCAGCTGCCCAAAGTATAACCCCAAAGTCTGCCCCCCTCTGTATGATGACGTGCTCTGTGTTGTGCTCGCACTGGAGGACTGTTTGCCTGCAGATGCAGCTTAGATTGCTGTGCTCTCCATACTGGCTCACATGTGGATCCTATGCCCACCCACAGTACCACCCCATGCCCCCCTGGCACTGTGCATCACGCTTCTCTGCTTCCGTCTCCAACAGCAGAGGAGCATCACCCCCTTCTACTGGGGACTGCATCTGGGATGTGTCACATGTATAGTCAGGGGTGCACAAAACTATTTTAGTGAACCATTTGGATGTGTATCAGGACATGGCATTTGGTACTTACCCCATATGTACGGTGGTCTTCCTCACGGTCTCCAGTGTTGGAAACCTTGTTCCACTGTGTCCGTCACCCGTTGGTTTGAATGCGGGCCTCCAATATTGGGCTCAGCGTGATGACTTCATTGCGCTGAGCTTGCTTAATGCCCCCACTGTTGCACGGCCATTAGACTGTGTAATGGAGGGCTTTGGAAGTGCAATCTTGTATTTGGATTAGTGATTTACATTCCAATTTCACACCCTTAACTGCAACATTTTATAGTTTTGTTTCCCTGCGGTTATCCAAGTGACATAAATTGTATTGTACATTTAATAATTAAAAGCTGGAAGAACAGCTATTGGTTTTGGTTTTCAGTTTGTGAGAAATACTATAACTGCATGAATAGACGGTGAACGTTCTCCCGTATAGATGGGAAATGGCTTGTTTCTGCCTGTTATCTTTAGGTTGTTTTTCAGTCTACTTGTACAAAGCTGACGTGGAGACTGGGTTGCAGGATCAACAGGTGATACAATCATCTAACAGAGAGGACAAAACAATTAATTTTAAAGACGGATTACATTACATTTGTCACTGTTTATCTGGTCTTTAACCTCCTGGGCGTTGTGCATGTGGCGCATAAGGTCCTGTGCATAACTCCTGCATCACTGGAGATGCCGGAGTTATGCTGAAAATAAGCGACGCCCCTCCATTTACATAGAGGTCTATGGCACTGCCTACCCCCACCCGGAAGGAATATGACGTACTGGTGAGTCTCTCACTAGTTAACTTTTGGTCTGGAGGGTAAGGAGTAATGGAAATTAGAAGCTGCTACCTAAAGCCAACCTTACATGTAATGATTCCTTTGCGATCATTGTACGATCGATCGTGAAATATCGCTTAACGATCGCATGCACACCAGCTTGGGAATTTATTTCTGTCCGATACTTTGGATGTAGATCGAGGGTCCCTATTCAAGGTAATGGTGACTGATCGACATTTGGTTTGTGGGCAGCACGATTGATAGCGGTCAATCGGTCAGGAATAGAACAACCAATATATGGCCGCTTAAGTAGTACCGAGCCCCCACTCTTAGTCCGGATACCTCCAACTACTGCTTGGTTCTATACTTGCAAACAAAAACCTTGATTTTGTTTGCACCTTACCTTTATCCATATCTGTTACCATCTTACTTGTCTTTTGAGACATGACTTACAGTGATGTATCCTAGAGACTTTATTATCGGCCACTGTACATGATATCCTGTGGAGATTGCTTGCATATGTTTTGTGTTTGGCTTTTGGAATAAGCTTAAATAGCTTGTTACATACACCTGTGGCCTTAAAAGTCCCCTTGCCCTTGATCTTTCAAGGGGGAACCAAATTGGACGAGAGATATTTCTCCCGCCCCTAATTTGTTGTGTATATATAGAAAGGGCCTTTTATATTTCACTTACACAGTGCATAGGAGAGATCCGCCCGGGTGGCAGTACAGAGATAAGACCGCTTCCCTGGCTAAGCTTATTGCTGGCCGGGCAGAGAGAGAAGGCATGACCACTCGCAGCAATTTTTCCCCACCGATTTTGAGGTGGGAAAGTGTGTCTTGTGCTGTACACAATACAGTATGTTTAACCCTCTGAGCGTTTCATGGTTTTGAGGGTTTTTTCAAAACCATGCCACGGGCAATCGCGGCGGAGCACAGTGTGCTCCGCCGCGATTGCCTGCTCAGCTGAAGGTTGTTTACATAAGCCCGGCGTCACTGGAGACGCCGGACTTATGCTGGAGAAAGGCGACGCCCCTCCATTTACATGGAGGTCTATGGCGCCGCCTACCCCCGCCCCCTTCGCATCACCGGTGACGCGATCGGGGGGCGGACCCGGAAGCATCGGCATACATGCCGATGCTCCTGACCGCCGTCAGGAGACGGCGAGACCTCGGGCGTTCCTCCGGCTAACTGGGGTTGAGTTTCATGATGCATGAAACTCAGCCCGAGTTAATTCGGGGAGAACGCTCAGAAGGTTAAATACATTGTAAACCATGATTTTGCAGTGCTAATGTAGATTTTTGGATAGTATTCATTTGAAGTCGTTTTCTTGTTAATATTTAGTGTGTTTTGGATTTGGGGTTTGAAGGTTGAGCATTTCCATCACCTTGTTCCTTCCCTTTTCTTCTAGAACAGTGGTTCTCAACCTTTTTGGATCCGGGACCCCAGAAGTGACGTAGCAAAGTGTCACTTCCACGTTCCAAATAACAGTAGTGACACTCCGTGATGCCATTTCTGGGAAGATCAAGAAAGTGTTGTCCCCTCTCTCCTATTTTTCCACTCCGCTTGTGCAGATGACATGCAGGGCGGGAGAACACCCCATCCTTCCTAAATTAGAAGGAAGGGGGCATTAGGAGGAAAAGTAACGTCCCACCCTGCTTGTGGGCAATGAGCACCTCTGATGCTTTCAGTAAACATGGTGACCCCTGCAAAAGCGACACAGGTTCCTGGCCCACAGGTTGAGAACCTCTGCTCTGGAAAGTAGTTTGCCATTTAACTTCTCTTCCTCTGCTACCATAGTGTTCTTGTGTCACAAACCCCCCACCAGCAGCAATCAATCTCCTCGACACTTCTTCACAGTCGCAGTCCCGGTCCCAGCCACTGGGAGCCCTCGGACTGCCTTCCTCACTGTGAACAGGCCAAAAATGGAAAACTGATTGGTTGGCGGGGATGTGAATGCAATACACTATACAATCTCCATGCAATCTCGGTGATTGTATATGTATATCTCTAGGTATCACTGCCACCAGTCTGGAAAATGAGCCACACGTCTCCTAACTAAACTATCCCTGTGGGAGAAAAAGTTAATTCAAAATAAAAATCTAGAAATAACAATATCTATCACTAGGTAGCGTCTCTCCAGTAGCTTAGATTCTTTGTGGGTCATTCAGAACAGATGCAGACTGAAATGATTAAAAATAATTTATTTTAAAAGATAAAATCGTTCATAAAAAAAGGTAACAAAACTAACAAAGGAACAGAGATTTTCAATTGTAAAAACAGAAAAAGAGAACTTGTCTGAGGAGTCAAGAGTTTACCAGAGACGTGTCCTTAGCAATGAGTCCAAATATTGTGATCCAGCGGTCCAATTCTGGAGATGCAATGACGGGTTTCAGGACAATCCAAGGCAGGACAAAAGAGTTCAGACTTCAAGAGTTGAGACCAAAAATTCCAAAACAAGACATAAGAGAGCAAGAGAGACTTCACTCAGTAGATGGGGGATGCTTTTAACCCCTTCTTCCTCCCTGGGAGGAGTTGACACC
>CM070039.1:35362002-35387471 GCA_036250615.1 Ptychadena robeensis | reverse complement strand
CTGCCTGCCCGTTTTTAAAAATTTTTCTTTTGAACTGGATCAGATAAATGTCTTTATCTGATCCAGTTCAAAAGTGGATCCGGATAGCAGAAACGCTCAGCAAGAGTGTTTCTGCAGCTGGATCCACCTCCGGCTGGACCCGAGTGTCTCCGGCTATTTCCAGGATCGGCGCTCATGTGTGATGACATCACGGCCCGGGCTGAAGTTTTAAAAATTTTAAGGTACATGAAAATGTTTTTTTCGTATAACTTTTTTTTTTCCTATTAGTTTACATTTGTTTTTTATTGGATTGGATAAATGTTTTATTAATGTTTTATCCAAATCAAAAGAAAACAAATGTACTTTGAATCGGTCGTCGAATCGCAAATGGTGTATTTCGTTTCGCAGAACAATTGACCATGGCGTGATGATGTCCTCATGCTGTGGTCGAATGTTTGATAAACGCCCGCCAAGTATAGTCTATGACCGGTTTAACCTCCCTAGCATTACTTTTGGCACAGAAATCTGGACCTCAATGAACCGCCAGGGAGTTTAAATTACACTGAATTAGTTGGCTGGTAAAGCACATTTTGGTGTAGACTGTAATGTTGGATTAAATTGTTATAGACCTAAAGCTAATGTGCAATGTAATGGGTTTGTTTTTTATTCTCTGTGTTTTTGTTTTCTTAGAAAATCAGTTTCAGCAGTTATCACCAGTGCAAAACAGATACTATGTCCGTGTGGGAAATATTGCTAATTCAGTGAAAGAGGTACTGTTCTCATCTATTAATTGATGTAACATTTTCACATTTTGAATTGTGCATTATTCTGCCAAGAGCTAGGAACCCCCACATTAGGCGTCCACCGGTCGGTTTTCGGGCTGCTGTCCCATAGGACCTCTATAGGGTCCTTAATTAGATGCCCTGTAATCGCCTGCACTGGTTGGCAGATGATCACAGGGAGTAATTTCTCCCGTGGCTGAAAGCAGCTTGAGAGCCGACAGTCTTAACTTAGCCTAAATGTATTTCTTGTCTGTTTCAAAATAGTGTTGAGAGCAGTTTGAAGTTAAAACTCATGTCATCACCTGGAACTCTAAAAATACTTAAGCCCCCCATACACCTTACAATCCTACCATACAATTTTCAAAACCATGTAATATGAGGACCTTTTAGATCCTTCCAATCACTATGTATTCTATGAGGGAGGACCCGGCACTACATAGTTGTTGTTCGATCTAATCGAAATTGTATGAAGTGATCTAAAGGTGTTTTTTTTTGGGGGGGGGGGGGGGCTATACTGATCTGAAATCTGCTCACAAAACTGGCTTTTACCATTTGCTTTCTTCTATGTTAAAACTCATTTATAAAGATGAGCTTTGCACAAGTGACTACGCAAGCCTTAAATTAGCCGGTTATCAACAATTAGAACTGTTTTGTTTTGCTCTTCCTAATAAGATAAAGGCTTTTACTATATGAATAGAAGCTGGCCATTATATGCAGCCCTGTCAGTGGTAAATGTTTTGTGTCAGGTCTGTTACTTTTTTCAAGTTTGTACTTCAGTTTGTTAAAACAACATGGAGACATGCTGGAAAAATAAACTTATATTAAAATCACCTAAAGCTGGCCATACACCTTTAGATCTCTCTGTCAGATATCCTTTAAATCTATCAACAACTATGTAGTATAGGGTCCTCTGCGATTGAACACAGGTAGACTTGATGGTTTAAATGTCCCTCATATTACATGGTTTTGGTAACCTTAAGTTTTCCTTTTGTTTTATCTGACAGAGAAATCTAAAGGTGTATGGGCACCCTTACAGCCAGCGGAAGATTTTAAGCAAAATCTTATGTGTTATGGTGTCCGTACACGGTTTGATTTTCCGTTTTATGAACGAGCAATCGGCGTTCGCGGTAGTCGTTTGATTAAACGGAAAAACGGACCAAAAAAAACTTAGAACGGGATCGATTGATGGTCGGTCGCACCAGAAACAGACATGTCTGTAAATTCCGGTCAATCCTAAATGGGGACCACACAGCCCCACTCCCAGTGTTGTGAGATGTTTTCCTACCAGAAACTAGTGACATCACCATGCTGCGATTGATCCTGGGTCGATTGAAGGGGTATGGACCTGTGCATGGACACCTTTAATGCCAAACACACTGTATCATATGTAATTGTTTTGGCTTTAGGTATACTCTGTTTTATATAAATTCTTACTTAGCAACGCTCTTGAAGGATAGAAGTATATATGGTAGAACGTAAAGTTCATGTGTAAGTGCTGTGTGCCTCGGTGTTCTCTTTGCCTTCTCTCTTTATTACATTTTTGCTTTTTCATCTCACTGTAACACAGAATACTATATTAATATTTAAACTTTAAAACATAAACACACATATATATCAAACCAAACCTCTTCTGCTTACTTTGATACAGGAAGATTTAAGGACTGCATTTAAAATGTTTGAGGTGTCTAATATTTTTCTTGAGGCATCATCTCTGACTTCCAGGTACTGCATTCATGGCATATTTCTATTTTTCCTAATTGAAAATGTAACTTGTCCAACTCTATTTAGTATCAGCTGTATATTTTGCATCCTAGACTTTGATTTCAGTTTGAATAGAGTGGGAAAGAATTTACACCTCTAACGGGTTGCTCCCAGGGTGCAGTTGGGAAGATTTCTTTTAACTTCCTGTCCTGCAGACAAAGAAGCAAGTAAGAGAAAATCCCCCTCTTTTCTCAAGACCTTTGTTCCTTGTTTGATTTTCCTAATATTTGGAAAAATCCTTCAGCAATCCTAAAAAAAAAAAAAATAAATAAATACGCCGTTGCTCCCTCAATCCTCTGCAGTTAAGTAAAATGTATTCTCTCTATTGCCTGTCTCCTTCCTTGTGCAGTAGTGCCAATGTCTACTACATGGCAATATATAATTCTGAAAACACATCTACCAAAGCTTGGGATGGGAGCCTCACTCTTTAAACCCCCTGGAAGGTCTGCACATTGGATTTTTTTAAATAAATAAACAAAAAGTGGTAAGGGAAATTATATCTGTTAGAATTTCCCATTCGCTCCCCCTTTAAAGACGCCGGGGATGTGAGGACCCAGGCCTGTAGTAACATAGAGGCGATTGGTGGGGGCACCCCCTAGCATTTTAAATGACACAGATGAGCAGCCCAGAATCGTCTGGAAGGAGGTTAACGCCTTTCTTCTTAAGCTATGTGTTGTAAATTGGGGATCCCTAAGCTGTGACTCATTGTGGACAAAGACATGGGTCAGTCATGATTTATTGATTTTTATTTTTAACAGAATCTGTGTATATGTGCTTTCACTGTGACTGTGCACTTAAAGCAGCAGTTCCCTAAAAAGCTTAGCAAATGACCACTTAGTATGTGAAAGTATGTAGTATGTTTATTGCAGTATGTAAAAAGTTTTAACATTGACATTTTTTTGTTGTTTCTTTCTTAAGTTATGCTGTCCTGGTCTTCATTTGTCCAGAAAAAGCTCAAGCATTTGAGAAGGAAATGGATGGAAAGTTGTTTTTTGGGAAGAAATTAAAAGTTCGTGCTGTCAAGCAGAATGTCAAGTTTGCTTTACAAGAGATGAAAACAATGTCTCCCACTTTGCCTGAAAAAACAAAGCTCAGTGCTGAAGCTCAAAGTTTTAATTTTCAAGTAGTGCCCAAAGATTTGAGTACTTCTTCTAAACCAGTCCCACATAGTGAAATTAACAAAGAATCTGTTTGGAACAATGTGAAACCTGTTTCTCCAAACAAACAGCACAACACCATTACAACACCAGAGTTCTTCCCTGGTAGATACCAAACACCTTCATTTACACCAAATTACAATACCGGCAGCTTTGGTTACTTACCTTATTCAGGTCTGATGAAATGGCATGCTGGCAGAGTGCCAAACGTTATGCCAAATCAGTCATACGTTCCGTATTCCCACCCTGTGCGCATATATTCGGATGCCTCAATTTTTTCATTACAATCGCCTATTCCTATCTATAACCCAATAAGGAATTTTAACTCTAACCCACAGTTTGATTTTGGCAAGGATGTAGGCTCTAAAATTTCTTCGGCACCCGCTAGAAGAGATGCAGTTGACATGAACAGTGATAGTACCTCTACAAGAAAGTCAAATACCAGTAGTATGACCCCTCAAACTAGAGAAGCTGCTGTTCAGCCTCTAAAAGAACCTGCTTCTTCTGTCACTAAAGCCAAAGAGAACCAAACTAGTAGCTCAGAATCTGCAAGTGCCATATCAACCTCTACAGTTCCATCCACTTTTCCAATTACCCCAGCAGCAGTATGTAAAATATCACCGGTATCTGATAAAGAGGAGACAAAGGACACTGAAGGGAAAAGCAAGCCTGCGTCTCCTTTAAGGTTTCCAATGTTTGTACCAGATAGTGTGACCATACCTAAAATGAATGAACCATGCTGTAGCTCAATAGCCCCAAAATCTAAAGATCTCTTGACCCAGATTTCAGACACTGATCTTCAGCAAATCAAGTCACTTCCTTCAAAAGAAATGGTAAGATTTAAGTTGTTGTTATTTTGGTTAATACCTTATAGTCTAGATCGGGGGTGGGCAAACTTTTTCACTCTTAGGCCTCATTGGCTTCTTAAATTTGATAAAGGGGCCGGGACCATAAGCTTGTAATGGCTGAACTAGGGCTGGACAATATGGCAATAATTTATATCACGATACATTTCTTAATTTTGGTCGATACGATATAATTTCGATATCGATATGAACAATATTAAAAAGCATCCGAAAAAAAACTGCAGAGGACACGCACAATGGATGTCTGCAAACTGAATTTGCAAAGTCCTAAATACCTCCAGGCTTCTCCTATTAAAATTATTGGGAGGCTGATCTCCATGTGCTGGGGGGATATGAGCAGTGAGGGGAGGCTGATCTTGACGGGTCCCCTGCTCCCCGACCCCCCTGGAGTGATATCTCTCGCTGAAGGGGGGGGGGGGGAGCAGGGGACCCATAAAGATCAACTCTTCCCTCACTGCTCATATCCTCCCAGCACATGGAGATTAGCCTTACAGTGTCACAGTTAATTCTGCTATAGACAGGGGATACAGAGGGGGAGGCTAGAACAGTGGCACTGGAAGGGGGGGGGGGTTCACACACACAGGTATATCTGTTGGGGGGAGGTAGGTACATTGACCCCCCTGGTGCTATAGCTTTGCCCATACCGTAGCGCTGCTGCCACTGAGGCAGTGCAGACAGTGATTGTCATCCTGTACTTCTGTCAGCCTGGGGTCGGATTTTACCATGGGCTTACAGGAGTAACCACTATCAGGTCCTGTAAGCCACCAATCACGCAAACGATTTACTAATAAACAAGTTTTCTGATGCAGTTGTGTCTGGGTCTGCCAGAGTTTCCCTGGGTTTAGAAATGGTTAAAGGGTTAAAAAAAATTTGGACATCTAAGGGTGTTGAAGATCTGGGGGTTTAAAGGCAGAGTAGGCATATTTAAAGGTAAAATCTGACAAGAGAAACACACTGTTTAAAAAATGAATATATGACTATGAAAAGGTTGACATTTCAGCTGTAGGTAGTCTCAGGGGTTAGGTACTAAACCAGAAAATGTCAGGGTTGCACTACTGAGGTATGAGATCTGGGGAGTCGCACTACTGAGGTATGAGATCTGGGGGGTGGTCACACTGCTGAGGTATGAGATCTGGGGGAGTCACACTACTGAGGTATGATATCTGGGGGAGTCACACTACTGAGGTATGAGATCTGGGGGTCACATGGTGTTGTACTGTGAGAGTTACATGTGACCTGTGGACGGAGGCCGTTAATCGAGGATCAATCAGGAACAGGGAGGT
Organism: Ptychadena robeensis; assembly: GCA_036250615.1. Taxonomy (NCBI): domain Eukaryota; kingdom Metazoa; phylum Chordata; class Amphibia; order Anura; family Ptychadenidae; genus Ptychadena; species Ptychadena robeensis. The sequence continues at coordinate 35,381,643 of CM070039.1, read as the reverse complement.
CCATCTGCAGCAGAGTCTACCAGGCAGGATTCAAAAATCTGAAAGCGAGCTGAGGCAGAGGACAGTGAGAACCACTGCACTTCTTAATACCATGCTGCATATGGAGTCAGTACCAAACACCATCTCCTAGAACTCATCTGAGCAGCTCATTTAAAAAGTTAGTTTGGAAGTGGTTGCTTTCATCATTTTTTTTTCTTTCCACCCCCTCTTTACTGTTTTTCTCCGTCTTCAATGTCTCTGCCCTCTTACACTATTCCTTTACCTCTTGACTCTGATGATGTATCCATCGCACATCACGGCCATTTTTCTAGTTCCATCTATTTCTGCATACTCACTATCACCTCCTCTTATCCATTTATACTTTTTATATACTTGATTCACACACAGATATTCACCTAGTTGTCTTCATATTGGTTTCCCTATACTAATGTTTGCCTCTCTACATGAGTCTGCACTTCTTTCTTACTTCACACAAATCACCCTCAATTTTCTGGCCACACATCTGGATTACTCTGTTTCACAATAGTCTTTACAGCCTTTGTTCTTTCCACACACATTATCATCTGTTCTGGTTATGTTGCTGCACAGCCCTTATCCCATTCACACACACTTGCACATTCCCTCTATACACAGCAGTGACACAGGGGATGCAGGGGGGGGGGGTCCCCGGGTCCCCTGGAGTCATCTCTCCCGGTGAAGGGGAGCAGGGAAGCCATCAAGATCATCCTCTCCTGTGTACACAAACGTCCAGAGGAGGTTTTACATATAAAGCGTGCCCTCTCCTCTGTGTACTGACAGCCTATTACAGCCCTGCTCTGGGGAGGGGGCGGGGAGCCGGATGTCTGACTCCACCTCTATTACGTCTCCATTTGCTGGTAAGAAAGCAGCAGAGATGTATTAGAGGTGGAGTCGGACATCTGGCTCCCCTCCCCAGAGCAGGGCTGTAATAGGCTTTCAGTACACAGCAGAGGGCAGCCTGCCAGTGTCACAGTATACAGAGAATGTGATTTCAAATCATATCAACGGTATTTCAGAAAATGATACCGCGTATATATTGTTATTGTCCAGCCCTAGGCCGAACCGTAATAGTGGAGCCAATTCCATTCATTGCCAGCATCACTTATGATGGCATTCATGTGTAATAGGCGACATGTGACAGGGACGAATTTTTTTTACATTTGATTCACTTACAATTAAATACTCATTCATTGCAATAAGCAGTAATGATTCCTAGAGTCTGTTGTCGCCATAAGGATCTGCCTACTGCATCATCCCCAAGGCAACGTATCCATAATCTTAACAACAATGTGACAAAGGAACGGAAAAGAAAGCTTAACGGGCCGGATCCGGCTCCTGAGCCTTAGTTTGCCCACCCCTGGTCTAGGGGGTCCTCAAACTTTTTAAATGGAGGGCCATATTATGGTCCCTCAGACTGTAATATCCTCAGTGTACCCTTACCATAACTATGTAGTACACATTGCTGCGGGGGAGCGGGGGCCAGATTAACAGCCTTGGGGCCACAGTTAAAGGACCGCTGTTGAATGGTTAACCTCCTAACGGATTTGATTCTAGAACAAAAACCTTTAGTACTAGATTTATTGATAAAAGAATTGCCCCATATACCCAAGTATAAGCAGATTCCGATATATGCAAAAAATATATAACCTAGAATCGATCATACAGGGATTCAACATGTCAGTATTTTTCTGGTAGATCGCTGTCACTTTTGATTTGGACCTTCAATCCCCATCCAAAGTATCAGGCAAGACTCAATTCCCAAGAGGGTGTGCAATGCGATCGATCGTAACATGCCGATGTAAAATCGCTGATTGCTCATACAATTACCTCAGTGCACACCATCTTGGGAATTTGATTCTTCTCTGATACTTTGGATGGGGATTGAGGGAGAATGCAACGTGTATGACTAGCTTTTAGGGATGTAATTATTTAGACTATTGGAAAGGCCCTGAACATGACATCTCCCAAATTGCTTGAGATTTAGGGAAGGGTAGTAAAAAGGGTATTTTTTTTATTTTTTTATGTATTTCTCTAGCCAATGTAGTTTGAGCTTAAAGATTTGGTTATGCGAAAACCTGTACTAGAGCAGTGATGGCGAGCCCATGACCTGTCAGCCAGCACAGGAGCTGATGGAGGAAAGAACTGCAGTCCATTGCCTCTCAATGCTGTCAGTTTTCTTCCCCCAGCTTCTGATTGCACACAGCACCCCATACCCTCCACTAGCATTGCCAGCCAATCAGAAGCCCAGAGAGCTGTAAGCTGAGAAAAAGGTGTGTGTAATGTGCGTGAGTAGAAGACAGAATAATAGAATAATTTTAATGGGTTAAGTTATAGTTCAACAACCACTAGAAAAGGCAGCAGGGCATGCTGGGTAGATCTGGAGTTATACTTTTATTATGATTAAAATGTTGCTTCATCCCTTCCCTAGATCTCTTGCCATTTTGGTTATGATGCCATGTTAAGGGGCTTTGCAATTAACATATTTTCAGATATTGACTGGAGTATAAGCCACATTTCTTTTGTCAGTTCATCTGGAATGTATTCATAGAGCTTTTTTCATCATAGCTTTTTCCACATGTATTCCTTAGAACGCCACATACAACACCCCATAATAACAATGTAAAAAATTTTACTTGCGGTTTTAGCAAATTTATTAACCTCCCTAGCGCACTGCTGAGGTACACATTTCTTTACCAAAAGCGCACCATAGACTTTAATGGAATTCTTTATTTTTTTTTTTTTTACATTGTAGGCCTGTAACTTCCCAAAGTATGCCCATACAGGAGTCTGCTAGACATCCTGAATGTGTGTGTGTGTCCTGCCCCCACAACAGTCTGTGACATCGGGAGAGAGAAGGCAGCTGTAGAGGACATGGGGACACCAGATCATTTATTCAGCTGAGTATTTGAATTGTGTTTTCAATGCAGAAAAAACTATTCAACATGATTTTTATTTAACATCCCCCGCCTGTGCCCCAATGTGACATAGTCTCATGTCTCATAATAAGTGCACAGCTTGGCCTCTCTGGGGATACTCTTGGATATCGACCGTATGACCTACCAAACAGGAGGATAAGTTATATCCTCTTGGCTTTTTGACCTTATTATACTTAAGATCAGGCCCTTGTGACATCTGTGGGGACCCCCTGAGGAAAACCAATACATAAAACATATGTCAGGGTCACTCATCCCTTTATTCAACCATGCTTTGCTTTTCCCGCTCCTTCGCCTAACAGGACCCAAGCGGTAACTCGGCATGTACTGTTGATCTTTTGTTTCTAAAGGACATTAAACCTAACCAGACCAATACTTTTTAAGCCAACGATGCTGCATGGACATTTCTTATTATTTTTTTATTTTCTAACTTTCTTTTTTATTGTTCATACAATGTGATGGGTTCATACCTTGTTTATAAATACAATATGTGTGATACTTGACAGACTTTATTGACAATTTACTATTGGCCTTAAATTACTATACTATTGGCCTTAAAAGTCCCCAGGTCCCTGCTGTTCAGGGAGAAATTTGTGAGGCGGTTGTGTTTTGAGGAGCTGAAGATTGGGACCTAGGCCCTAGATCCATCAGTCCCCACGGCCCCCTCCCCCCGTGTAACATATCCTTTTTGGGATGTTGGCCAGCTCTTAGATAATTTTTCATACATCGAAGTATGGAAGTTGCATGATCTAGGATCGCTCTTTCTTTTAAGTCAATTTTAGAATAAGGCTGTAACATAACAAAATGTGGAAAAAGTGATGTGCTGTGAATACTTCCCGGATGCACTGCAGGCTTATACTTGAGTATATACTCAAGTATAGCTCATAGCTTCCATAAAAAGCCAAAAGCTTTTTTGTAATCCTGGACAGAACACTGCTTCTTGCTTAAGCTGGGCATAGACGGGTCGTTTACCAGTCAACTGCCAAGCCGACCTAGCGGGTGTGATGACGTCATCATCTTCTTGGTCAATATGACCAGGGGGTGCACCCAATTCCCTGCTGACCCGACCACCAATCGATTGCGAGAACGCACACTGCGGCTGATCGGCTGTCAAATCGGGCAGGAATCTGCCCGTCTATGCCCAGCTTCAATCATTTAATAGTTTTCTTCCAATTCTCTCAGATCTTAGTGCCTCTTTGGCTTTCCAGTGTCAGGTATTTATTTTTCAGATTAGTAAGGTTGCCATACTGTCTTTCATATTCATGTTTAGCAAGGTGGCTGTTGCAGCCTTTTCTGGTGACCATTTCATAAGGTTGTTTAGGGGCTCTTTCATGAAACTTTGTAAATGCCTTATTGGGCTTGTTATCACTTGCGTCAGCTTGGCTATCCCTAAGTTGGATTACTTTTTTAAAACCTGATCATAAAAAAACTCAGGTTCTCAATATACAAGAATTTCATTGAAATCGCTTTTGGGGGTCCATGAAAGAACGCACTAGTCTGCATACTAATCTACAACTTAGCAGGGGCTGGTCTGTTTGTTTGTTTATTGTTCTGTTCTGTTAGTAACTTCAGTATTGCTCTTTAGTATAGTAGGCCGTTTGTTGCACTTTTAGGTCTTTGGTGGTCTTAAACAAATGTATTTTTGAATTACGTGATTTTCTCTTTTTTGTGCAAATAGGAATGGGATGTGCATCCAAAACCCGACCCAACTTCTGAGCTCCAATCAATTATTCCCAACAGATTAAATCTAATCCAATTTACAAAATTGATGAATAAACTGTTAGAACATCACAAAAATGTTACCAGGTAAATTATTTGGCTTTTACCATCTTCTTTTATTGGGAAGGATGCAGTGGGTTGCTGCCCCCCCCCCCCCCCCCCCCTTCCATAGTCAAAAAATAATGTATGGTGCTCATTCATTATCTGGTTGTTGGGAAGGATCCAGAACTATCTATCCCAACGACCAACATTGAAAGTGTATTCAAAGCTTTATTTCTATGTTTTAGAAAGTAAGAATGTGTGGCATCTATATTATTTTTTTTAATATTATTTTGCTTGTATAGCGCCAACATAGTACATACGCATCGCTGTACATTAGAGTTTAGATGCAACGCAAGATAACAAACATTTACCGGTTATGACACAGAGGGAGTTGAGACTTGGTTTCTGTTTACCTTTTACATCCAGAGCGTTTTTACAATGTAATGCGTCACGATACTCTGCTTTCTCTCCTTCCCCCCCCTTCACCTACGCAGTATCATCAATGACGCCAGTGGTGTGCTGAAAAAAGCAGGCACCCCCCAGCTCTTCTGCATTATTCGCCTATACTGTCCATCAACATGGGCTTGCTGGGGAGTGGTCAGTATCCCTGAATGTGGCTCCGTAATGAGCTACGTACATGGGCATATACTCAGGAGGTTAGATTAGATCTTTAAACTATCTGTTATCATTCAGTTATTTACATTTATCAGCAAAAAATAAAACGGCGGTAGAAGAGTTGTTGCTGATTTCTTTCAAAAAAGGTGTGGTACCACAGTGGGGAAAGCAAATGGAATACTAAAATTAATCACTGGCAAAGTCAAAAGCCTGCGGAATCCAGTTCCAACTATCCTATATAGTTTTTATTACTATTTGTTATTGGCATTATGATGGACAGTACACATATGTGGTTTCTATAAAGAAGGTGTAGGCAATCCAGCCAAATAACCCAATAGGCGCCCCTTGGATTACAAAACTACTGTATCATGGAGGTCTGTGTGTCCTATATGGTGAATAAACAGCCCATCTGGCCAGTGTACACAGCATAGCTGTTAATTTCGCCGACCAGAAATCAGGTCTTCCGATGTTGCTGCAGAATCTTCCACAGTCCAGATAGCAGTAGTGACGTCACTGACGTTACATCCGGAGATTAGAGTCCCCTCCCTTCTATTTAGTTCCTGCCTAACTTAGGAGGGAGAGGGCGTTACTCTCCCTAGTAATGTCCCACCCTGCAAATCATCTGCACAAGCGGGGTGGAGACTTAAGAGGGAGAATAACACCCCCTTCATCCTAAATCTGCCAATTTTTTTCAAAATCCCAGGAAAAAGCTGGGATTTCGTGAAATTGGGATTTGGCCGGGAAAGCCACATAACGTGACTTTCCCGGCCAAAACAGGAGGGTTGACAAGTAGAGTACACAATGGGAGTAAGTCTCCATGCATCTGTGTCTGTGCTTTTAGCTCGCACTAAGAACACCATCCCTTCTAATACACACATCTATTTAGGAGGCTGAGGAGGAGACTAGAAGCTGTAGATACATGGTAGAAGAGAAAACTACAATGGTTAGTTAATATATTGCACTGAATACTAATGTGTGCCTGTCTGCATTTAGGTGTGTGTCTTTCTGTATATTTGTCTGTGGTTATGTCTGCCCTCTAGTTAGGATCTGTGCTGAGAAACTAACAATCTCGCCATTCCCTACTTTCCTCAACCATCTTTTTCGGTCCTGCCACAGTCCTCAAGCATGTTTTACTTTCCTCCTAACCAACTGAGCCTTGGAACTGCAGATCTCGCCATTCTCTACTGTCCTTACACTTATTAGTTGGGTGTGTAGGTATAATATGTAGTAGAATAGTGCACCACTTTTTTTGTTAAATTATCATTCTGCATATTTTATTAAGAACTTAAGTATACAAGCTTCGTGACGCTTATCATCTGGTGCGTCTTATAGAGCAAAAAATAAAAATAAAATAAGTGAGAAATCTCCTTTCAAAATTTATAAATATAGGCGCAGTGAACTTTATTAACTGAACACCCACAGACATGTTTAGTAACGGTCCCTACAGTATAAAATGACATGTGAGAGCAAGCTCAAATCATCATGGTCGATCATCTCTCAAGGGATTATTTGGTAAATAATTTGGTAACAAGAAATCAATTTTGTGCTATCCTCTGTGTCAAAGATCTATTTAATCTTTGTTTGCTTCATCCCAATACTCTATCTAGAGATCACTGCTGGGACAAGTTACCCAGCCACATTCATTACTTAATTTAAAGACTTGGTTTAGAATGTGAAGTATGGTAGAAGGGCAGATTCAATAAAAAAAGGGGATCTATGGGTAAGAATTTATCCAAATTCCAAAACTAGTTTAGAAAAGTGTTGGTTAAATTTTCAGGATACATAAGGGTATTCTCTGCATTTAGTGCGATCCATTCCTCCAGTGAGTAAATTAGGGACCAAAGCCAAAAATCTGCATTCCTAAGTAAGTATATAAAGCAACGTGTGATGCTGGGCAGATGACCATTTTTGATACAATGCTTGACTTAAATAAGTAAACAGTCTGTTATTGTTTATAGTATTCCAATGACTCCATATATTACATTCTTATCTGAACTTCCATATTTTCAGTGTTTGTCATCCTTTAATCTCTGAAGGAGAGGTGAAGACAGTGCACCCGATGGTGTGCAGGCAGACCTGTCCCGATATGTTCCAGGATGCGAACGTGATGACGTCATCACGTTAGCATCCCGGTGCATTATGGGGCCCCTTCAGTCGGCGGCACCCTTTGTGTGCCGGCCATAAGCTGCAATGAAGACGCCGTCTTCATTGAAGCTTATGGCATCGGCTTGCGCCAGCCAGAGATTATCGGACATGTCCGTTCTATGGCCGGCCGAGCTGTGGGGCGACAGGGATCTGTCGCCCCATGTGGGCACATGCCGATAAGCGGCCGATTTTTAACCTGACCGACTGCGCGTGCACGCCTGTCGGTCAGGTTAAAAATCGGCCACTTATCGGCATGTGTATGGCTAGCATAAGGCTACATGTACATGGGAAACTCCCGGTTGTTTTTCAGGCTTTAGCCCAATTTACCTGTTATGGTGTAATTTTTTAAACCACCCCTGAGCGCCTGCACAATTTTGCAGGTGCTCGTGACAGGTTGTTTCCACGCTGCTGCTCAAGCACACGGTCGTTTCCTGGGGTCACTATGCCGAGGTTGATGGGTCTTCACAAAAGGCATTTGTCACTTAATGCTCTGATTACAACCTGTAATTTGACGCTCTGCATGTGGAAATATCGTTCTTTGAGCTGTTCACATCCATCTCAAATATGCCTTTTCAAAACTATTCTTAGGTTATTTTGGCTAGGTGCTTACATGCTTTTCTGGCTTCATTGCCTTTATAAGACCCCCCCATCACACACACACGCACGCCTCTTATTATCGCCCATCTGCAGTTCATTGTTAAGGTCAGCAGAGCCCTGCTAAAGCTGGCCATACACCTTTAGATCTCTCTGTCAGATATCCTTTAGATCTACCAACAACTATGTAGTAAAGGGCCCTCTGCGATTAAACACAGATAGACTTGATTGTTTAGAAAGTCCCTCATATTACATGGTTTTGGTAAAACAAAAGGAGATCTACAAGAAATCTGACAGAGAAATCTAAAGGTGTATGGGGACCCTAAGGATCCAGGTCAGTATAAAACTGGTTTTGTCACCTTGTTTTATCTAGGTAATTAGATTGTACAGGCAACAATAATTTTTTTTTTTTTTTTTTTAAACTGTTTATTTATAGAAATTTTTGTGCAATACAGAATATACAAAAGGAAAACCAAACAAAAAAAACAAAACAAAAAAAAAAACCATAATCACATCTCAATAGGAGCAAAATACAGACAGGCAATGCCAGCATTGCCCACATTACTGTAATCCGACTACCTGCATGAACAGTGGACAAGCCAGCAAACAAATTGGGTTCAATAACAACCCCCCCGGGGATCCCCACCATCCAACCACCACCCATCACTCAATCAGGCAATTGCAGGGCATCCCACCCCTCCCATATTCTGTGGAAACTGGCCACGTATACATAGTGCGAGCCGACATCTGTCCATAAGGCGAACATCCCGACATGGCGATCAGGTTGACAGAGACGGGGGCCTAAGGATTTCCATTTGAGGGAGATCAGACACCGTGCCGCCGTAAGAATGTGGGAGAGAAAGTCGCTGGATGCTTGGAGAGAACACCTATAGGGCGGAAGCCCAACAGGTAAGTGAGGGGAGTGAGGGGAAGCTGCGATTCAAAAAATGTCCACCAAGCCTGTACCGAATCCCAATAAGGGGCTATCAGCGAGCATTGCCAAAAAAACATGGAACAAAGAACCCGCTCAACCCCGCAACGCCAACACCGATCCGAAGTCTGAGGAAAAATAGAATGGAGTCTATCCGGGGTCAGTAGTACATGGAACAGGACTTATACTGATTTCCTTATAGAGCGTAACATAGAGACATCGCAGCACTTGACCAAATAAGCTGCCAGGTCTTATAGGAATTTCCATTCCAGGACTCTGTCCCACTTCAGCCATATACGGGTGGCGGGAACTCGGAATCGCGATGAAAGGAAACCAGAATTTTGTAAAATCTCAGACAGAAGGCCCTTCTGAGAGAAACCGCCCAAAAACACAACCGTTCAAACGGTTGTCAATGCCGAAAAGACGAGAAGACCTAGCAAAGAAAGTGCAAATGGCGAATCTGAGAGATCCGTAGAAAGCCTGGCAGGAAGTTTATGCTTATCCTGAGGACAGAGAAAAGGGTGTAGGCGCCTGGTGCAAACGTTAATCCGATGACCAAAATGAAACAGACCAACACTGAGACCAGGGGGAGGACATGGGAGACGTCAAGCTATACGGGATCTGGGGGGTGGGTAAACAAGAGGAGGTAGCGATGAGCAACGAGGAGGCTGAACGGAGACCAAATGATCCTAGCCAGCCGCCATATATCCCTGGTGAACAGCACCGAGGGAGAGAGCGAAGAGTGGCTCCAAAGAGGCATCACCATTCCACAAAAGGGGAATTAGGGTGACATGGGCCATCCAGAGTTTCTCAAGCTCCAGTCCACGATTGAATGACTTCAAGGAAAGTCATGATGTACCGCACGCAGCTGAGCTGCCAAAAATATTTCCGGAGGTGAGGGAAAGACAAACAACCCCCATGCTCCCGAGAAGCGAAGAGGACAGAGCTAGACCCCCTATGACGGCCAAATTCCAGGCAAAATGAGAAGGTCAATTTGCAAATTCTCATATCATGGGAAGGGACGAAACCGGCACAGTCTCAAAGAGATACAGACACCTCGGGAGAATGTCATTTAAAACCAGCAGACGACAAAAGGAAAGCGGCAGGGACCTCCACCTACTCAGTAAGGCCCGAATGTCCTTAAAAGCGGGGTAAGTTCGCCCTAGAGGACGAGTAGGAACTGGTGAGATGCACCCCCAGATATTTAAGAGACTCCGACTCCAGCATAAGGAAAGCGATGAGACAATAGAGCCGAGCGCGGGGGCAAAATTGAGGGGTAGAGCCTCCGATTTAGAGTCGTTAACCTTAAACCCCGAAAGAGAACCAAAGTACCCAGCAAGGCATGAAGATTTGGAAGGGAGACCAGGGGCTGAGTGAGAGTGAGAAGAATGTCACAGCATATAGGGAAACCTTAAACTCCTGTCCCGTACGGGGACCCACGGATTGTCAGGATGCCTACGGATATAGCAAGTCCAGGGGTTCATGGATAGGCAAAGAGCAACGGGAAGGGGAAACCCTGACGTGTGCATTAAAATTCGGAAAGTCTTGAGAAGCAAACGGAGAGTCTTTATAAGTGCCGTAGGCGAGGAGTAGAGTCCCAATATGGCAGTCAAAAAAGGCCTGACACCACCCACATATCGCCAGTACCTCAAACAGAAAAGGCCCAACTGAGCCTATCGAGGCCTTCTCTGCGTCCAGGCTTAAGAGCAGGACCTCCTCCCGGTTTTGTTAGCTATGTCTATAATATCCAAGCCGCCTAGTGTTATCACCCCCGCCTGTCGGAAAGGCAAGGAAACCCACCTGGTCTTTATGAAGACAGAGGGCAAGCACTGACTAAGGGAGGGACAGCAGACTTGGTAAATATTTTAAGGTCCGAATTAAGCAAAGCAATGGGGCGATAGTTGGAGCAGAGAGTATGGTCTTTACCGGGCTTAGGAGGACGGCACATGCGATTTCTGCATTTCAAGGGGAGCGGGGTACCTGCCAAAAAACTATTGAAACAAGGAACCATGTGGGGGACCAGAATATGAGAAAGGTTTTATAGTAGGAATATGGAAGGCATCCGGACCAGGGGCCCTACTCCCGGCACGCGATTTGACGTCCTCCTGATTTCTAGTATCAGTAAGGGGGCATTAAGATCATAAGAGACATCCGAGTCGTGAGACGGGGCATCCCACCAGATGCTAACAGCTCTGAACCTGGCAACCAAAAGGCAGGGGCAGGCGTGACAGCAGGTGGATACCAGGGTCATGATAAAGGGAGAGATAATACTCCTTGAAAACCTGAGCGATCTCAGACGGATGCGACTGGGGCAGGCCTTTGGCGTCCTTAACGTGACCAGGGGCCGAAAGATACGATTTCTCCTTCAGCTTGTTCCCTAAAGCGCTGTGGGCCATTGTTACCCTTATAATAAAAAAAGCTGCCTCAGCCGCCGCAAGGATCTCAACCTTCCCCAGAGCAAACTCTCTAAGTTGGGACCTAATAAGCGCAATGCGTTTCAACAAAAGAGGGACAGGGCAGACAGAATTGGGGACTCCAGCGATTGAGTTAACCCTCCAGCAGACACACGCCGAGCCTCCGCATCCCTCCTCAAGGAGAGAAAGCGAGATGCACTGACCTCGAGCACCGCCATGCGCCTCCACACCGTGGGAAGGGAAACATCAGGAGTCAGATTCTCCTGAAAATACTGACGAGGGAGAATCAAGCCGCCAATTTAGTGGGTTCGGTGTTTCACAAAAAAATCATTTAGCTGCCAATGGAGGTTTTAAGGGGTGGAGCCACCTAGATCTAGACGTAGGGTCACTGGGGCTGATCCGACCAAGAGATTGGAAGGATAGGGAGAGAGGAGCAGAGCGCGGTATGGTTATTACAAACAAATAATCAATGCGGGTAGGAGTCCTATGGGATGGGGATAAAAGGTGAACGATTTGTCACCCGGGTGATGCACACGCCAAGTGTCAATAGCCACGACGCCAGTCAGCTGGCGGAAGGCCTAGAGAGCCGCCTGTGACGCGGGGGGGACCATGGGCGACAGGGCCACCGATCCCATGTTGAGGAAAACGCATATTAAAATCTCCCACCACTAAATAACCGGTGATGTGAAAAAAGGGACGATAAAATGAGGTTAAGAAAGAACTTTTTCTAGAATTTCGATAAATATTGCAAAGCAATCTCTTCAGACCCTCTGCCATGTTGCCTCCGCGAATAGGAATGACCTTTCGGATCACTATGGGATCCCGGCGTACAAAGGAGATTAGCTTTAAACAATATTGCCACCCCAGCCCTTGTTAGCGAGCGGGTAAGAGGCAAGATAAGAATTGGGGAAAAGCGCCTCGCATCAGTGAACGAACCCCCCTGGTCAAGTGCGTCTCCTGAACAAATCCCACTTCTACTGCACCAGACGCCTAAATTAATTCCCGCCCAGCGCCAAGTGCCCTCTTACATTGGAATTAGCCTTTCACTTTCAGATAGTAGCTTAACCATGGTCAATAAGGAAGCGCACACGCTATGTAAATTCAAGGACACCCAACATCCAGGCATAAGGCCGAGCAGCCATCGCCCCCCAAGCAGACCCCAGATAGGAGGCCCAAAACGGGAACCCGGAGATTGAACCCGCCGGAGAGCCAGACACCAACACAAGAACAACAAAAGAGAACCAGTACAGAAAAAGTAAAAACGAGTGAAAAAAACTAACACACCCAAAACGGGAACAACAGCACTAATCCGATTAAAAATCGAGGGGGAAGTCCGTGATAACCCCGATAGATCCTCTCCCAACATAGGGGAAACAGTCTAAGACAAGGCGGGAGTACACCGGAGACCCCAGAGGGTCTCGCAGCCCGAACGGAACAGGGATAGAACACAAAAAAAAACCTGAGCCCCACTTAAACCTGCATATAAAAGCAAAATTGGAAACATGACAGGACCCCAAACAGCAGTAATACAGTGGTACGACCCACAATGAACCTCGTCAGACTCATCCCATAACATAGCAATACCAAACACACATATCGCGTAGCCCCCAGAAAGGACGAAAGCACCAAGAGGGACCTGTGGAAAAGAGACGATGGTTAACACGCAAAGAATAAAACAATACGTCAATACAAAATTGAATACATAGCAAGACGACATGTTTCACACCCCCTATCAGCCGGCCCGATAGGGAGGCTGAGGCTCCCCGGCTGACATGAGGACCCACGAACGCCAGTTCTGGGCGGGGGGCGGAATGGGGGGGGGGGGGGGGGGGGGGGGGGGGGGGGGGGGGATCCGGAGCCCTAATCGGGAGGCGAGTACCCGGGATGCAGAGATCTATTGCATAACGCCTCAAGGTCTTCAGGATAACTGAGGATACTAGGTTTATCCATGCCCCTCCTGGCTATCAGACTAAGACGGAAAGCCCCCGCGATCCTGATATTTCATCCCTGAGTCAAGGCCAATCAGGGGTGCAGCGGCACGGCGTTGGCGAAGGGTGTCGCCTGACAGATTCAGCCTAAGCATGAACCCGGCACCATTGAAATCAATAGAAGTCAGGAACGAGCCGTTCTCATATCTATCCTCCTTGAGGGCAAAATCATGGAGCAGCAAAACCAGTCAAGGGGCCTAGACTGGGGCCTCTAGGCCTAGGGCCTATGGCCCTGGTCCATTTTTTAGAGGAGTGGCTGGGTGGGCGACCCAATGGGTTGAAAAGATCCCAAACACTTGCGCGTCTCCGCCTATCGCCTCCGGAAACGCCAGAAATCCTGATATTATTACTGCTGCCCCTGTTTATCTCTATCCTCCATATGTACGTTTCATCTCCGATATTCCGAAGCTGCAATGGTCAACAAAAAACGTCGTGAAGCAACAGCCCAGCGAATTTCACAGTGCAGCGTGAGTGTCGCTCCACATGAGTCCACGCGGTCAGAGTGTTGGGGCGAGATCTTGTAACGCCCAGCACCAAGTTTCCGAACACAAGCATCTCCTCACCTCCTGCACAGGCTCTGAAGTCCTCTCTGTAGGATTGTTTGGGAGAATGTCTCGCGCAATCGGGAAAGTCTTTCGTCCACCCCCAAGGGGGATCCGAGATCGGGCAGCGGTGGTTAGAGCCACCTGTCAACAGAGTTGGGCGAAGTACTGTAAGGCGGAGGGGGACCCGGGGCCCCCAAAGTGGGCACTGTCCGCCATCGGGGGTCGTGTGCTACGATCCTCACAGGGACAGGTCCCGTCCGATCCCGGCGTCATCCCCAAAGCACTGCGGGCATACCCCCCCATCCCTTCGCCCAGCAACAGCCATTGTGGGGACCAGGCACGCATCCAACCCAGGTTTCAGAGGAAAACAAGGGCTGAGCCAGGTGTAGACCCCACACTGCGTGCTGCTCCTGCCACTGTGGAGAGCCCGCGGGGTGGCCGCCATCTTGCCCCCACCACTGCAGCGGATGATGGCAGTGAAAGTCCCTTGGCAGATGTTCGTCGTAATGGGAGGAGAGGGTGGAGAGAACAGCGCCTCCAACCCCATCCGCTGGTCTGCGCTCTGTGGAGAGCTCTTGCGGCTCCATCAGACCGTCCGGTTATCGTAGTGAGATCCAGCCGCAGGAGGGGGAGTGGCGGCCATCTTTGTTCCCCACACTGGACTCCCGCCGCTCTCCGCCCAAAAATATCGTCGCCTGTGTGCCGGTCAAGCTCAGGACGGGTACCTGCAGTCAGTGGGTTCCGTTGGCGCGTTTGCTGCCCATCTCGAGGGGAGCTGAGGCCCTTCAGCAGGAAAAAGCATGCATGCTGGGATGGAGCTCCGGTCTCAAGCAGCTGTCCCTCATGCCATCCAAGCCCACGCCCCCACAGGCAACATAATTTAATGTCCTAATGCTACCATACACTCTGAGATAAAAATTAGGATCCATTAAAACCGACCAATGTATTCCCGACGGCGTTATTGGTTGGGATCGTAAATTTTGGCAAAAACTGCTACCACACTTGAAAATCCAATTTACGATCGTAATTTTTTTTTTTTCACGAGGATGTCCATCGAAATAATCGAAATTAATGCCGTTTTGTTATTGTATTTTTTTTTTTTTTTTTTTTTTTTAAAGGGGGAAGTAGAGGGGGGTATTGTACAAAGCTTATTGGATACAGTTAATAGGCGTAGTCATGCAATTGTGTGTGGGTGTGTGTGTGTTAATATATACTATTAGCCCACCATGTCCGTGTCAGCAAGGTGCTTGGAAGTTTTAATATTAATGTTCCGCATCGGCAGTAATTGGTTGCTAAACACTATGAGGTTTCCCGATGTCGCCAGACCAATTAAAAATTTTGAACATGTCCAATAAATTACGATCGGAAAAAAACCGGAATTACGATCGTAATATATCGGTTGTACCATGTGGACATGCAAGGATTTCAGGACGATCAAATGCATTTATTGGTCGGTTTTAATGGATCCTAATTTTTATCTCAGAGTGTATGGCCTGCTTTAATGTGGCTCAGGTTGGAAGGTATGGAGGTTGCCCATAGAAGTGTTCAGAAACTGAGATCTCTGCTCCCTGTGCCATTTTCGGCATATCCAGAGAAACAATGACAAATCTTTGATGAGGGCTTATTAACCTTTTATGAAAAGGGAATTTACATACAAAAGTTGGTATAAAAGTATGTTCTTGTTTTCCACATCACATTTAAAGCTCACTTACATGTTTGTTATTTTGTCTTTCAGAAATGATATTGTTGATGCTTTGGAGAAAATTAGAATTGAAAGAGGAGGCTCCCTTGGGGGCTTGTCAATTTCACAGATTTTTAGACAAGCCTCTTCCAAATTGACAGCAAAGAATGTGCCACCATTGTGAATCTGTGATATATGGTAATGTTGCTTTACCGTTATAGTTGAATAAATCCAATTTGCTGATGGGTATGTGGTCTTCAACATTATGTTCTGGCATGAAATGTTCTTGTTTAACCCCCACCCACCCTGGCAGTCCCATTTTCTGTAAATTGCTTCCTAAAGCTGTACAGAAAACACAAACTAACCACCATGTAATCAGTTTGTATCTCCAACCCACTCTCTACACATTCCCGGTGTCATCACTGATGCAGGAGGACCTGGGAAGCATATGCCAGAGTCTGTCCGTGGAGGTGAGTCCAGTGACAACTCCGATACAAAGGTATGCCGTGGGCACAGCTGAAGAAGGAAAGCTATCCCGAGTCTGGCTCGGGGTTACCACTACTGGTAATAAAAATCTACACCACGCCATACTTGAGAATACTGCTAGGGAGGTTAAACCCACAGCAAAAAGACCTACTCTTTCAGACAAGAATGTCCTTGTCTGCATTGTCATTGTTCAAACAGAAGAAACAATCTTCAGAAGCATGAAAATGAAGTACAGATAGTAGGATGCCTAAAGAGATTCCTGTTCAATATGATGATTCTCGGGTTGACACCAGAACGTGCTTGCTCCCTCTTCAGCATTAGATAGCAGTGCCTCCTCGTTCTCTGCATAGACACAGGCTGCTTACTTACCACAGTCAGTGTTCACACTGACCCACACACTAGATTGCCCATACTCTTGTATCGCTTTTCTCCATTCAGGACTATGCATAGAAGACATAGAGACCATATAGTGCTATTATATTATCAGAACCCCCCCTGTGCTGGTTCTGCTTTACAAATCCTATGGTGAAAACAGCCTCTCATATACAATCTTTCACCATTAGGTTATATTGTTGCCCACAAGAGGATACACATTTGTTAAAAAAAAAAAGGTAGGCCATAAAAACCTCTCCTAGGATTCCACCTTCTTGCCAGTGTCCTACAAGGATGAACTTTTGCCTATTTGTTTAGCATCTTTCCTTAATCAATGACTTCTGCTTTTCCTGGTGACCCCAGCTCAACCTACACCTCTTTGTGCAATTCTGCTTGTCACTCCCTTACTGTGATTTTTTTTGCTCCTGGAATCAAATTGCTCTTTTTATTGGGGCATATATATACACTTTAGAACTAGAGTATAAAGCAGGAAACGCACCGCTCGATATTGGAGCTGTTCGAGGTTCTCTGCAGCTGTCATCACGTTATCACGCTGCACTGCACTGCTGTGTCTTCAGCTCAGCCGAAGCTTGGTCTCCATGCAAAGCAATGGACATCGACCAGGGTTTATGGTCATGTCTGATATCCCTGTTTTTGATTGGGATTGAAAACAGGGATGGCCGCAGAAAGATGGTCGTGAGCATGCACGGTGCTTGAAGCAGACATCGATCTGACCCATATCTGTTCCCAGCTTTAGTCTGTTGGGTGTCCAGAACTTTGGCAGGGAATTTTCTGGGGAAAAAAAAAAGCACTCAGACTAGTAATGTGTTAGGCTGGTGGTGAAAACTTCCCACCGGTTTATTTGCATGCATACAGTGTAAGACCATACCATTTTATTTTTCATCTTCCATATGCTGAGGAAGAAGACTTTAGAAGAATAATCCCCCCAGGTCAAGCAGGAGTTGAATGTGACTGCAGTAGAGGCTTGACATAGCAACACCAGAGAATATACTTAGCATATTGCAATGTTGCAAAGAACCCCAGACTTCAAGTAGTCATTGCATGCAAAAGCAAAGACAACAAAGTATTGTTTGCATATACCTACCATTACTTTGTCCCAAACATTAAGCACAGTGTATAAACATTGTAATCATTTCTACATGGTGAAGTTATGTAAGGCATTCAATATGCAATTTAACTGCACCTGAATGGATTGGTGTAAAAAAAAAACGTTTAGATGAGCAACGGTTGAGAGGACCCTGATCGGCGAACGAACAGGGTTCGTCTCAACCGCTAGGGAGGTTAATAAAAACATTGCTTCCTACCTTTTTAGTGAGATGGATGGGCCTGCATTTTTGCACACAGATCATCAAAATGTGGTTCAATGGATGACCGTTTTACTCTCAAATCATTCTCCGCATTTAGTCTTTGTCGACGTTTGGTTTTTAACAATGTCAGTGCAGAAAAGCCGGCCTCCCAAACGTATGTGGTTGCAAAGGGCATCAACACTTTCAGTGCCTGCTTTGACGATCCTGCATACTCCACCACTGCTGAAGCCCAGAAATCCACGAGTGACTTATTTTTAAAAAGTATGTTGTGTCTCCCATAGATGATTCTTGCTCTTGAAATGAGAGATGTGGGATTGGAGGAGTGACATCAAAAGGATTCCAAATCCATATCTCTGGTCCATAGGGGGGAAAGTAAGTCCTTAGATTTTGGCTAAGCTGTTTGAGATGTTCAGTTATGAGGCCTTTGACATGAGTACTTAGTGCAGCTTCCCGGGATTGCAAAAATTCAGACAACAGTAGAAAGCACTCAGTGGAGTTTCCATGTATCCAGTTAGCCCAGAAGACTAGCTTTTTAATAAGTGCTTCAACTTTGTCCTGGGTGTTAAAAAACAGTAGTACTAAGGCCCTGCAGACTTTAAGTTCATTAAGAGAAGAAAATATGTCTGCCAGATACGCCAGCTTCTGAAGCCAGATGTCATCTTTCAAGAATGAAGACAGCTGAAATGGGTTATCAACAAAAAATTCCTGCACTTCACATCGGAGTTCAAAAATTCTTGACTGACCATTTCGTTGCATATTGTTCGGAAAATATGTGAATTTAATGGACAAGCTTTTATGAAGTTGACGATTTTCACAACGTCATTAAGTACAGACAAAAGTTCATCTGGCATGTTTTTCGTCGCTAGAGCTTCTCGGTGGATGCTGCAGTGTACCCAGGAAACCGATGGTGCAACTTTTCGGATGAAAGCTACTGCTCCTCTGTGCCTCCCTGTCATTGATTTCGCCCATCTGTACAAATTCCAACGCAGCGCGCCCAGTTAATTTAGTTTTTTTACACTGAAAAGGCTATCCATCAAATAAGGCTATTGGGCTATATTTGCACTGTACACCAGCGGTTTCTGGATGTGCATTTGGCTGATGGGGCGAAAAGGTAAAAATAATTTGCATGGCTCCGCCCACTGTCCCAAAACGAGGGCTTCCACCTAAAGTTTTGGGATTTGTGCTGGATTGGGCCGTGTAAATACCTTCTGTTTTTAAGAAGGCTTGATTGTGCCATCAAATAAAAATATCTTCCCCGGTTGAATGGGTGGCAATGGGACGGAAAAACAAAAAATCTTCATGCACTGTGTTCTCATAAATATCGGACATAGACCAGAAGATTAGATCGATTTGCTACATCAGTAGACTCATCCACTTGCAGTGAGAAGTATTCGCTGTTTTGTATTCTGCTTATTATCTTGCTGAGGATGTCGGCAGATATTGAATCAATGCGACGAGCCACAGTATTGTCGGAGAAAGGTATTTTGTCCAGCGTCTTTGCAGCTTTCTCTCTGAGCATACAGTTTACTATATCTTTGGCAACGGGTAAACAAAGATTTTCTCCAATTGTGTGGGGCATACCTCTTTTAGCTATGCGGAAACTTGCCAGATATGGCGCTCTCTGAGCATTTTTGGAAGCCCCTAAGCCAGAATGGGAGTGGATAATTTTTTTTTTTCTTCTGCAGTTCCTCCAATTTTCCATGAAAAAAACTTTCAGGCATGTCTTGCAAATTGCTGTGTCTTGTTTGTAAGTGCTGAACCATGTATGAGGGCTTAAAGCAGACCTACCACGTTGTAGGTCACTTTGCACTATCAGCATCAGGCTGCCAA
>CM070039.1:35336062-35347253 GCA_036250615.1 Ptychadena robeensis | reverse complement strand
TCATCAGAGCTGCAGGGACTCGTAGGGGAGGGGGGGGGGGTTTGTGAAAAGGGGGAATCATCTGCTGACGATTTCCTGCCTGGCAGAGATCTCCTAGACACGACTTCGGCTGCCTAGGCGCGATGTAAAGCAGTGGGAGGGGAAGCACAAGCTTCTCTCCAGCTGTCAGAAAAAGATTTGTTTACTTTAATCAAGGATCTCAGCATTATCGGCTTAGCTGCAGCTGATAATGCTGAGTGACCTCCCAGGTGGTGGGTCCGCTTTAATTCAAAGTCAAGTTTTTCAAGTTTTGAGTTCAAATTTTGACTTAACTGTTTATGGTGGAACAATACTTCTTTGTGATGTTTCTACAACCCTTCTCTATATCTCCAGGAATTTGGATGATGAAACCATGTTCAGGGGTTTTGCAATGAACTCACAAATAAACGATTTTGCAACCATCTCTGATTGGCAGCTAATCGTGTGCTTGGATTTTAAGACACTCAGTAATCTTTAGTCCTATGAACCATTTCTTTTCTTTTGTAATCTAAAAAAACATAAATTTAATATTGAAAAAGAAAAGAGCAATGGCAGTACAGTACAAGACATTACTGTTCTAATGTGAAACCTGCAGCATGTAATGAGGACAACAGTCTGTGTATGATAATTTAGTGTCAAAACCTATTTGCTGTTCTTTAAAAGCACCATGATTATGAACTTAGGTAAGCCAGATAACGTGCAGAGGGCTTCCATAGGGAATAAGCCATGAATCATTGATGAGATCAGTGATTCGTCATTACAGTAACTGTTTTGAAATGATCATTGCCAGTAAAAGTAACATTAGCCATATTCCAAATGTTACTGCAGCCTGAATTTCCCAATGAAGAACGACAGCCATAATGTTAAATTCATGTTCGTGCAATCAAAACAAATTCAGCAAGGCAGGACATATGACCTAGATGTTGGTTCAGCATATCTGGGCAGATGTGGGATCCGAGTACCTAACACATTCTCTGACGATGTCTCTCTACGTCCTTCTCCATGAAAGGTCACATGATTATTGCAGTTTGCATGACATGTTCAAAGACCAAGTGGAAATCCATTGGAACAATGCTCGTTTGACATTTTTTAGAATCAAGTGACATATTTTGTGATAGAACAGGGTGTCACACTCATGTACACATTGGGCTAAAATTGAAACCTTGGACAAAGTCAAGGGCCAACCACATGCCATGCAACCGAAGCATAGCAGTGGGGTACAAACCTCACCCATGGATGTTCGCAGACTGTCCATAATGGCAGGCAACATTCTAAAAACTTAAAGGCATATTTGTAGACACAATACCAATAAAAAAGTGTCAAATGGGTACGAACTCCTGGACAGTGTCATCAATGGTTATCTTCCCCCAAAAATACATATTTTGTAATGGTGTTTAAGTGCAGAACTCACATATAACAAAAAATGGTCCCCCCACAACATACCAGACCATATGCTAAAGGGGGGTCTGGTATTCTCCTAAAAAGGTGGTCACGAACAGTATGGGCTACCACCTCAAGAGTATACCAGACCCCTTTTGGCAAGCCTGAAAGGACAGCAAAGAGGGTGCGCTTCCCCTGTGTCACCAGGCCATATGCCACACCTCAAGGGGGGGGGGGGTTAGTGTTCCATGACGGAGGGGTTCTTTCCAGAAACTCCCATGGTATCTGCGCAACCATCCGTGCAGCAATCCAGCAATTAGGCCAGTATGGTAGAGTGGCCAGATGGAAGCCAGTCCTTAGTAAAAGACACATGGCAGCCTGCCTGGAGTTTGCCAAAAGGCACCTTAAGCACTCAAACCATGAGAAACAAAGATTAAGCTCTTTTGTGTGAATACAAGGGATCATGTTTGGAGGAAACCAGGCACTGCTCATCAACAGGCCAATATCATCACTACAGTGAATCATGGTGGTAGCAGCATAATGCTGTAGGGATGTTTTTCAGTTTTTCAGAAACTGGGAGAGTAGTCAGGATAAATGGAAAGATGATGCAGCAATGTAGATCCTGGATGAAAACCTGCTCCAGAGCGCTCATGGACTCAGACTGGGGCTACATTTTTATCCGATTGAACATCTCCAGGGAGATCATAAAATGTCTGTGCACTGACACTGCCCATCCAACCTGATGGAACTTGGGAGGTGCTGCCAAGAGGAATGGAGGAAACTGGCTAAGGTGTGCTAAGCATGCGGTATCATATTCCCAAAGGCTTCAGGCTGTAATTGCTCCCAAACATACACCGACAAAGTATTAAGCAATTGCAGCCATTTGCTAAAATCTTTTAAGTTCTGTGTTTTTCTGTCAATATGGGGTGCTGTGTGTACATTAATGAGGGAAAAAAAAGAATTGGAGACATTTTTACTGATTTATTAAAAAAGAAAAACTGAAATATCACATGGTGCTAAGTATTCAGACCCTTTGCTGTGGTACTCCTATATTTAACTCAGGTGCGGTCCAATTCTTCAGATCATCCTTGAGATGGTTCTGCACCTTCATTTAAGTCCAGCTGTGTTTGATTATACTATTTGCACTTGATTAGGAAAGCCACACACCTGTCTTTATAAGACCTTACAGCTCACAGTGCATGTCAGAGCAGATGAGAATCACGAGGTCAAAGGAACTGCCTGAAGAGCTTAGAGACAGAATTGTGGGAAGGCACAGATTTGGCCAAGGTTGCAAAAACTATTTCTGCTGCACTAAAGGTTCCTAAGAGCACAGTGGCCTCAATAATCCTTAAATGGAAGATGTTTGGGACAACCAGAACCCTTCCTAGAGCTGGCCGTCCAGCCAAACTGTGCTATCGGGGGAGAAGAGCCTTGGAGAGAGGTAAACCCCAAGGATCACTGTGGCTGAGCTCCAGAGATGCAGTCAGGAGATCGGAGAAAGTTGTAGAAAGTCAACCATCACTGCAGCCCTCCACCAGTCCGGGCTTTATGACAGAGTGGCCCGAAGGAAGCTTCTACTCAGTTCAAGACACATGAAAGCCTGCATGGAGTTTGCTATAAAAAAAACCCAAAAAAACCTGAAGCACTTCAAGATGGTGAAAATTGGATTATCTGGTACAAGATAGTACTTTTTGGCCTTAATTCGAAGTGGTATGTGTGGCAGCATCATGCTGTGGGGGTGTTCAGCTGCAGGGACAGAACTACTGGTTGCAATCAAGGAAAAGATGAATGCAGTCAAGTACAATGATATCCTGGACGAAAACCTCCAGAGTGCTCAGGACCTCAGACTGGGCCGAAGGTTTATCTTCCAACAAGACAATGACCCTAAGCACACAGCTAAAATAAGGAAGGAGTGGCTTCACAACAACTCTGTGACTGTTCTTGAACGGCCCAGCCAGAGCCCTGACTTAAAACCAATTGAGCATCTCTGGAGAGACATAACAATGTCAACCAAAGTTTACCATCCAACCTGACAGAACTGGAGAAGATCTGCAAGGAGGAATGGCAGAGGATCCCCAAATCCAGTTGTTAAAAACGTGTTGCTTCTTTCTCAAAAAGACTCATGGCTGTATTAGATCAAAAGAGTGTGTCTACTAAATACCATATTTTTTTTGGATTATAAGACGCACAGGACCATAAGACACACCCAGTTTTTAGAGCAGGGAAACCAGAAAAAATATATTTATATTTAAATATTTGAAGTGCTCAAGTGAATAAGATCAAATAAAGCAATACCAACTTTCTGCCACTAGATGTCACTAGCAGCTGTACTATCCCGGCACACGTCATCTTCTTCACTGATCGGGAGGAGGGGGGCCGCGGGGGGGGGGGGGGGGGGGGGGGGGGGGGGGGGGGGGGGGGGGGGGGGGGGGGGGGGGGGGGGGGGGGGGCTGCAGACCTCCTCTCCCTCTCTGGCTGTGTCAGTGAATCTGCAGAGTGATTGCAGTTTCCACAGACATGGAGTAGACACCTCTTTAGCAAATAGCTGCAATATAGTAAATATAGTAAAACATTTATGGGGGTCTGAATACTTTCCGTACCCACGTATCTTAGGCAAATGTTTTATCAATGTTCCAGAAAAACATAATATAGTTAACATGACACATTTCTTGGTTCTTGTGACTGCTAAAATCTTTGTCATGCTGTTCTGCATTTAGCTTCCTCTGCCACTTACCTGCTCCTTGGGCTAGGAATAAATATGAAGTGGATGAGGTCTTCACCCGTAAGCTGTCTAAATGGTAAACTACTACTCACAGCACATTATTGCTTCATGTTGTGTTTTGCCTGGAGTTCGCAAAGTCAAACTAAACTTTAAGTATGAATAAGTGAAATACATTACAAATGCATGAAAACAGAAAGTGATAAAAAAAAAGTTGAGTCTAAGTGGAAAAGCATATCTGCTTTCAGCATGGTTCAATGCTCTCCGGCTATTATATGATAGCAGGAAAGGTTTGACACACCCTTCACTGAGTCCAGGTCGGAACCTCCCTAGACAGTAGGAAGAATGTTTTTTTGTGGCGTAATCAGTGTTATTCATGTCACCTGTCACTGGGTAAGGGACCATAGCAATCTCCCGCAATTATAATCGCATCACGGAGATCGCGTCCATGTATTTGAATGGGCTCATCCCCACAGCTGCCATTGGCCACTCACTGTGTTTTTGATTGTGGATGACTGCATTTGATCGCCCCTGATCCCGGCCATAGACATGAATGGGCACGATTAAAAACAGCGTCTCCTTTTAACCATGCCCTTTCACCCTATGGGCGCAATCAGGCAGGGTGGGGCAAGATGTCCTGTCCCCCCCCCCCCACTACTGGTGATCTCCGTGCTGCTATTCTAATTGCGGGAGATTGCTGGGAGCAAGAGATCTCCCACGGTCTCCACATCACTATAGTGAGGATAAGCCCCACTTTAGTGATCTCCTGTGATTCCAATCGTGGGGTGGTAATCGCTAGTGATTTTTCTGGCAAGCGATCACTCCTGGTCACGCCCATAGAGCATGAATGAGGACGTGTTCAAAAATCAAGACACGATTGATCAGACACACCTAAATGTTATGTCTGTAGGTGTGAAGCATGGAACAGGTTGGATCTCTGCAGTGATTCCACTGCTACATCTCAGAGAACAGCCATTCTGTGCACTATGCTGGAAGGGGACAGACAGACAAACTGCCTAAGAAAGCAAACTGTAAACTTTGAGGAGCTTTTGCATATGGAATGTATTTGGATGATGTATTTAGCTACATGTTTATTAGGCTATAAAAATACCGTCACCAAAATAGATAAAATATTGCACACAGACAAAGGTCCAGAAAAGTATTTTTCATGCTTACATGCAGTTTTCAATCCTATGCATAAACTATTTTTTATTCACTTGAGATGTGTCTTTGAAGTTACTAGAACATTTGCCTCGTAAATTCCTCAGCTCAGCCCCCTCCTTGGATATCCTAGTCCTCCACCGTTCTGGAAATGGCTCTCTGTACTGGCCGGTGTTCTCCACCTTCCTGGTCACCTGCTCCATAAACGAAGGCATTAAGGAGAAAGACTATACTTGGGTGGTAGTTTAGCGTCACATATAAGATGGTGGAGGCCAACAAAACTCTTAGGGTTTTAGATGTCTACACAATGAAGGGTTTTAAGGTACATGATACACGATTTCTTATACATTGTCGGATTTTTGCATATGTCTGGTGATAGGATCACTTTTGCACACTTTGGTTATTGGGGAAACAGTCATGATGGGGTCTGGATCTATAATACTGCTACAGATACAGGTGTCCCAGAAGGGTAGCCATCCATGGCCTTTTGGTTTTACCAGGGGGCTATACAAACTGATTTATTATTGTTGAATGTAGATGGTCTTTATTTACCATATTTTGATAAGATGTTCCACGTAATAAGAAGCATCTCTATATACAGCTGTATACCCAGGTGCCTGCTGTTCTGGCCACCTGTGGCTGATACACACAGCGGAGGCTAACCCCCTGCTGTGTTTGCCTTTCCGATCGATCTAGGAATCTGCCTTTTTAGCGATTGGCTCCTGTCAAAATCGCCCCCCAAATCGAATTCCCAAGGTGGTGTGCCATCAATTGCAAAACAAACGATTGACGATACTTGATCGCCGGGAAGGACCGAATCGGGAATCCATCACTGACAGATCGAGGCATGTATGGCTACCTTTACACACAGAGGTAGGTATGTCTGCGCTGTGTGTATCGACTGAACTGACAGCTTCCCTACCTCCTGGAACTCCCACTTGGGCAGTTCCACCAGCTCTGTGGGCAGATTGCCGGCTATACTATGAGTTCTGTGTGGCTGCGAATGATCGTGACTTCAGTCTATAAGACGCACAGAGATTTTGCCCTTAATATTCGGATCAAAAATCAAAAAAAAAATAGGGTGACTGAAAATCTCATGTTATGCTGAGAGATAGATAGATGTCACCATTGGTATCCCATCTATCTCCCGCCATTGCTCGGCCTGGCTTGCTGTATAGGTTCGCCTCAGCTGTAGTGTCAGCCATGGGTGAGGTGACATCCTGCACTGCTGTGCTTCCATTAGTCTGTAGTGTACACTCTGCTCCTGTATGACAAGCCACCTTATATTCAGTCAGATGCTTGTTGTCCACACAGCAACTGAAAATCTCATGATATCCTAAAAAAATTATAGACAAGGAGATATCTTGTGATTTGTCACCATTGGTATTCATGGATATTACGGAAAAGAATGAGAACTATGCCATTATGTATTCATTCAAATGTAGATCAATGGCATTTGTAGAGCTGGTTTTCATGGCTTTTGCCCAAACTTGGCTTTCTTTAGAAATCCTCTTCTATGTCTATTACGAACAATAGTGACAGGAGAGACTAAATATTTGAAAAGTTCCTTTAATCTTATCTTATGGTTCAAAAAGAGGTTGTGGTCAAAAATAACTGGTGTAGAGCATAAGCATGTATATCAATTACAAAGACCCTTATGTGACCGGTTTAAAGCAATGCAAAAGATAAATAGCAATAAATCACTGAAAGTATGCCCTGTATGTAAATAAATGCATGTCATCTGGTCATACTCTGACGCTGAAGCAAGCTGTTTGTTTAGCCATTCTGTAACTCTCAATGATATGACTGTACAAATCTTAAGCACTAGGCAGATATAAAAGACTCTAATTACTTCAGCTCTGCATTTCTGAACATGTCTTTGAATGTGTGATATCAATGCAATACTTGTGTTTCTAATGTGCACTTTACTGTTCATGGACCACAAACAACTGTTGAGATTACAGCAGGGGTGGTCAAACTTTTTGACTTAAATTTGACAGAAGGGCCAGATTGAGATTGGATTGATTGTTGTGTTTGTTAAGGCATTGCACATTGCAGACTGTACATGTTGATGGACAAGCTGAGTTAGCACCTCCCATACAAGAGTATGGGAAATGATTGTGCTGCTCGTAAAAAAAAAAGTTGTCTTATGTGGTAATGGATAACATAGCACACGCAAGCATGAAGGGTGAAACAGGTTTCTTGGTCCCCTCTGCCTCCCGCCATCGCTCGGCCTGGCTTGATGTATAGGTTAGCCTCCGCTGTAGAGTCAGCCATGGGTGAGGTGACATCCTGCACTGCTGTGCTTCCATTAGTCTGTAGTGTACACAAGCCACCTTATCTTCACTCAGCAGCTTGTTATACACACAGCATCCCCCGGGACAGTCCACCACCTCAGGACCCTGGTATGAGGAGTTTTCACACAGCTCTGTGCTCCTCGCACCATTCTTTTCTCTATTCCCATCACCCGCTCTCTGCTCACTGACAGTGACCACCTAAAAAGTCTCTGCTTTATGTGCTCTTTACCACAACGCATTACAGCATGCTACAACTAGTTTCCATATGATTCACACTTCCATGCATTACTTTATGCATTAACATGCATTAATTCATGCATTAATGCAAAAAGTTGTGCAGCACACATTTCTTTACCACAAACACTAGTTTGGGGGAAATATGGCTTGGTTGACAAAGAGCCTCCGCTCAAAAAACGTCCCATTGTTCCTGTTGAGCCCTCCAGCATCTGTAAGCATGCTGGAAGTGATCTCATCCCTAACCAGTAGAGATGGTCGAATTTTTTTCAAAAATTCGACCATTTCGACGGTTTCGACTTAATTGCAAAGCCCCTGAGCGTGGTATCATCCCCAAACTTGCTGAAGATGTAGAGAAGGGTTGGGGGTATACTCCAAAAAAGAAAGTATGTCTCTAACATAAATAGTCTTTTCACAAATTAAGTTCAAAGTCAAGTAAAATTTTCGAAAATCTGAATTTCGACTTTAACTTTGAACTTAATTTATGCAAAAACGACATGTGCTAGAGCCATACTTTTTTCTTTCAAATGTTCCCCCAACCC
Organism: Ptychadena robeensis; assembly: GCA_036250615.1. Classification (NCBI taxonomy): domain Eukaryota; kingdom Metazoa; phylum Chordata; class Amphibia; order Anura; family Ptychadenidae; genus Ptychadena; species Ptychadena robeensis. The sequence continues at coordinate 35,338,902 of CM070039.1, read as the reverse complement.
TTCTCTACATTGCCAGCAATTTTGGTGATGATACCGTTGTCAGGGGCTTTGCAATCAGCTCACAAATTTAGCAAGTCGAAAAATTCGACCATCTCTACTAAACAGGAAGGGAGGTCATCCTGAAAGGCACATGGCCCGAGGTATCAATTCTTGTAAACTTCCTTAATGTGAGTATTTTGTCTTTTATTTTATTTCATATTATTTAACCATTTACAGTACCTTACTTTGTTGTACGAGGTTGTGCGCCTTGTGTCCTTGTTCCTATTTGTCTGTTACAGGGGCCACGCAACTTAAACACGTATCCCTCATACTGACCACATTTTACTCTGCCATCTTTGCTCAGGCCCCATACACCCACTGAGGGCCCTTCTGGCCACTGACATCACTGTAACCGTGTAATCACAGCTGATGGTTGTGTGCAACTATCCTCTTTCTTAGTTTGGGAGAAATAATGCAGCGCCTTGTGGTGACGCTGTGTTTTGTGAACCCTCAACATGCATTAGCAGGTACACAATGCTGCTGGTGTGATATGGCTCTTACAATACTTTGTCTCCCAAAAAGGCGACCATACCCCACAGAGCGAACACCAGGTACAGCAGCCTGTTGTTAAGTTTTTTCACTGCAATGGCATTCCATTCCAAAGTCCATTGAAATTGATGGACGCGAATCGACCACGGTTTTGCCACAGGTTTTAGCCCATTGACAGTCAATAGACTAAAAAAAACAAAACAGGGCAAAGTGCACTGCTTCCCTCATGTGTTTTTCTGTCCTCCCGTAGTGCAGCTTTACGCTAAGGGTAGGGACATCATGCTTACTGTGCTGTACATCAATCGGTTTGTTATGTCCTCCTTGGTGCTGCGGCTTCTAAACTGCAGGTGCCAAACTCTAACCCAGGGGCCCGTGACAGATCTGCCTTCCCGGCAGCCCCACTACCAGCTCAGCTGCAATGACCATCTCTACGTCCTCTCACTCTGTGAGTAGGGAATGAAAAGTCCTGGCTGCTCAGCGGCGTGTTGTAGTGACATCACCCTGTGGGGTGCTCTATGCAAGGTCTTGCCTTTGGCCCCTGTCGAGTGCAGTGGGGGGGAGTGCAGTGGGGGGGGGGAGGGATGGTTTGGGTGTTGTGTGCTAGTGGCGAAGCTGTGCTCCTTCTTCCTCTCCCCCTCCACAACCCCCCAAATCTGCCCCATTCCCGGCAGGAGCTTGCGCTGCTGGGATCGGGACGGGAGGGAGGTCATCTGTATCCGGGAGGGTGGCAAATATGCGTGTGGGGTAGGGTGCCATATTCTGCATAGTGGGAGTAACGGCCCTAAGTGACATTGTAGTAAACGCCAGCTACCTGCAGTATGCTGGGATCTGTCCATCTCTACTCACAGAGGACAGAAGAGTGGTGAGTGCAGCAGGTAGGGGGCTGCAGATCTGGCCAGGATGTGTCTCAGGATGGCAAAGTACACAAACTGTACACACAGGGATGGGGGCATACATGGACTACACACATGCCTCCATCTCTGTCTATACAGTGTGTAGTTTAGGCCATGGGCTACAGTTTTCAAATTCATCAAGGTCAGCCCACAATTTTGTCCAAGTTTTACATTTTGGCCCCCTATACATTTGAGTTTGACAACCCTGTCCTAAATTGAGGATGGTACAGGACTGCACGAGGAGTGAACAAGCATAGATAGGGGCCAAAGGTGACCATGCAGACCAGGCGATGGCATAATGCACTGATTCATTATTTCATGCACAAGTGTGTTCCCCATACATTCGTATAGAAATGCTAAAGCATGTGGTGTGTACTGTGCAATTTGTGCATTAATGTTACCAAAACACTCCATCTACCTGGTCTGGGTTTGGCCCCTCTGCCAAATGTAAGAACCCATTTTCTCCCATGAGTCAAAAAGATTGTCCACTGCTGGACTAGCCATACAAACGCCAATTTTGCTTTGATTATTTTTCATTTAAAAATTAAATATTGTCTGTCAATCAAATATTGACGATTCCTTTCCAGATATGAGATGTGTGCAAGTTCCCAAATCCAATCAGATACAAGGAAATGCAAACACACGTACTTGTACAATTGAAAGAAATTTTCAAACATGGCCGATCACAGCTCTTTCGATTTTTATGCTGCATTTCAGATGAAAGAATGTAATTACCCAACAATTGATTTTACTGCTCAATGAAACAGAGAAATGTGGCATGTATGGCCAGGGTAAATGATACATGTTAAGGATTTTGCATGCCACTATAATGTAATATTCATGATGCAGGAGATGTTGGTAGGTTACACAACCCCGAATGGAGGTATTTCACAGATGAATGTAGAGTGTGGCCTCTCCTCTAGGGATCCCTCCTAGATGAGCTGTACAATGCTTCATGTCCCAAGTACTAGGCTGCCCCCTGCACTGTACATTGTGTGCCAGTCTCCTATAGAAGGGATGAGACGGCTAGCACTGTGCCCTGTACTCATGCCAGTGTACAATATAATGTGGGTGTGTGCATTGTCATGTCACTCTCCTATAGAAGGGATCAGGCAGCTGGCACCATGCCATGTACTCATACCAGTGTATAATGTAGGTGTGTGCATTGTCATGTTACTCTCCTATAGAAATGATGAGGAGGCTGGCACCATGCCCTGTACTCATGCCAGTGTGTAATGTAGGTGTACGCATTGTCATGTCTGTCTCCTTTAGGAGGGATGTGGCAGCTGGCACCATACCCAGTACCCGTGCCAATGTATAAGGTAGGTGCATGCATTGTCATGCCAGTCTCCTGTAGAAGGGATGAGGCAGCTGGCACCATGCCCTGTACTCATGCCAGTGTATAAGGTATGTGTGTGC
>CM070039.1:35314918-35335962 GCA_036250615.1 Ptychadena robeensis | reverse complement strand
GATGAGGCAGCTGGCACCATGCCCTGTACCCATGCCAGTGTATACGGTAGGTGTGTGCAGCTGCCGAGCAGAGATCAGATTGCAGGGACAGCTGGAAGTGACAGCTCCTGCCGCCGCTGCTGCTGCTGTATAGTAATGTCTCCGGATCGGCGGCTGGAGGACACATCGGAGCTCTCCTGGTGATCCCATCCGATCCCGACCTGCAATCACTGCCCCATACACAGCACTGGCATCCCTGGGATCAAATCCTATTTATATCACATCCGATCTAAACTTAGAGGGAGACCCCCATCCAGAGACCCTCCCCATCTATACTGCGAGTGAAGGACGTACCTAGAGCTATACAACACAGAGGAGGAGACATCATCCCTCCCATCTACACAACCAAGAGGGAAGACCTTCCACCTACACACACGACTGTCCTCCCACCTACACACAACGACTGTCCTCCCTCCTACACACAGAGAGACTTCTACAGAGGGGCTTCCATCCTGCGCAGCACAACCAAGTCCGAACTTCTGGAAGCAACCAGCAAGTCTGAGCTAATGTCCAAAATAAGTGAGAGAAGACATCACGTGCCAGATACTTTCATGTCCTAAACTTTCACCAAACAATGATGACCTCCCTTCCTGCACATGGGTCATGGTGACCAGAAAGGTAACCTAGCAGAGAATCCTTCCAGAAGTGCATCTCTTTCCTTCATTGTAGTTCCCTCAATGTGCCTGGTCTTCTGGAGAGAAATACTTCTCATGTGATCACCACCAGAGATGACCCTCATGTTCTCATGGCTCCTGTAGTAAATGTATATCCAGTGCTCTGAGCCCAGGACACAGCTATGAACCTGAGATTCCTCCTGACATCCAGACATCTCCTCTGGATCCTCATAGGTAAGAAGAGTCCTTCATTGTACAGCTCAGTGTGTGACTGTGTACTACATGTTCACACCAACTTCTTTACACAGACATATGTTTTAGCAGAATGTACTGTAATTGCCTGTAATTATCACTGGGATATGCTCTGCACTTCCTTGTAATGTTCTGATGAGTCAACAAAGTATTTATTTCCTTTACCAGACTTCATTTAAATATGTCATATCATTAACCTAATCAGAACATCCAGATTTGTGTAGGGTTATATACTAGGAAAATTAAACCAAATATTTGCTAAGGCTTTATTCTCTTATGTGTGTCTTTTTTACATTTTAAAAGAGATGATATGAGAAATTGTTACAGCTGGGTTCCTTATATCTATCCTACAACATAGAAGTATGTGTTGCTTTGTTTAGTATGGTCACGTCCTATCTTTCAGAATATGATGTTTGCTGCAACGTGAATGGAGGTGCCCTGACAGCACATATAGGGTTCAATTAATTACGTATCTCAGGAATATACTGCATATACTTTAGTTTAAACCAACCCCACTATAAGCTGAGGCAGCTAACTTTACAAAAAAAATTCTGGAAAAACAAAATGACTAATGAGTATAAGCCTAGGAGGGTAAATGCAGCAGCTAAGGCTCAGAAACACATAGCAAATGTGCTTTCTGTTTTGAGATTTATTATTTCAACTAGCTGTCTTGTAAGTTAATTGCAAAGCCCATGAACATGGTATCATCACCAAAATTGCTGGAAATGCAGGGAAGGGTTGTGGGTACATTGTAACGAAAATGCAGTTGTCTAACTTACTGAGTTTTTGCATAAATTAAGTTCAAAATTAAGTCAACTTAAAAAAAATACTTGACTTTGAACCTAATTTATTGAACTTTATGTGCTAGAGCAATAATTGTTTTTTCAAATGATAGCACAACCCTTCTCTACATCTCCAGTATTTGGTGGTGGTATGTTGCTTTTGCAATTCACTCACAAAGTTCACCTCTGAAATGCCATGATTGTCATTTCTTGACTCGAGCATAAGCCAAATAAAGTTTTGTGTGCTAAAAAATTCGGCTTATATTCGAGTATATATGGTACTGTTAACAGGTCCATTGTGTCACGCCAAAGGTCAGTAGAATATTCACTTTGTTGTAAAACAAGTTCTCCCTATACTACAACTTGCCAGTTCTTTGGGGTGTACAGCCTCAAGGAACATGACACAGGTCGCCTAATGGTGGCTGCATGCCTGGCTGCTCTCCGTCTGATTTCAGGAAACTCCTTTACAAGGATTGCAGCAGATCTGTGAAATCTACCAGCAGGAGTTTGCACTGCATATGGAGGATAGATTAAATCATTGTATTTAGGATACCAATCTTCTGATTTTACCAACAGGTTTTCTTCTTCTTAGGAATAGTGTTGAGCTTGAATATGTGACTTGCGAATATATTCGTCAAATATTGGCTATTCGAGAATTCGCAAATATGGTGGCGGATATTCACAATCGCGAATATTTTGCAATAATTGTGATCTCATTTCGATAATAAATCTAGCATGTGACATTCATTTCGAAGAGAAGCGCAATCACATAAATATCCTATGTACAAATATTGAATCAAATATAAGTATAGAATTATTTGTGAAATATCACAAATTCAAATATTGCCTATGCCGCTCATCACTACTTAGGAAGCTGTAACCCCTACGAATAGAAGCTGACCACTGTAAGCACTTATGGTGTGTTTTAGTTTCTGCTAACTCATAACACCGGCAGGTTTGATTATCAATTTTAGGCCAAATACAGTTTGATCTTAAAAAAAATAATTTTTTAGGTCGATCGATTGAAACTCAATTCCTTTTTTACCTGAGTTGATCAACCAAAAATGATGGAAATTCTACTTAAAATTGATGGAGCAGTGATCTAGATAAGTTGATCAATTTTGTATCCAATGGTACTATGAAGCGTGCGCACAGAAATTAGGAAAGGAATCAATCAGTTTTGAATTGATCGCACTTTGTGCTGGACTGATCAATCAATGTGAAACTGACAGACGATATTTTAATTGCACAAGCCGATTGCATCTAAGATCAATTGAGCGAATGTTAATGCATGTATAGCTAGCTTTAGTCCTAGTTCTGTAGTGTAGTGTTTAAAAGTGGTCATACACTGTTTGATATTTTTGATTCCTATCCACCTGGTACGATCAACCAAAAGTGATTGAAATGGATTGTAAAATCGATCAAAAAAGGATCGGACATGGTGGTAAATTATAGTCGATGATACAAATATCTGACAGTTTTTTTCAGTATTTTGATCAGATTGATTTAATTAGAATCGCATTTGGAATCCAAATTATGATCGTATTTACAATCATACTATGCATGCACTCCAAAATATGATGGTAAATCGATTTTTTTTAACTCAAACATACTGTGGTGTGTGGTGTGGCTGTGGTGGTATGAATGTTTAATGTTAGACTGGCGTACTATAGTAAAATTGCACAACAAGATCAAATCTAGGATCGATCGTGCAAAAGATGACGCGTGTATAGCTAGCTTTTGTTTATGCAATAGATCCCAGGTGCCCAACCCTTTGGGCGTTCTTCGGTGGCCCCCGATACCTAACTGTAAATGCATAGGGCATAGGAACTCACCTGTCTGCCGAATCAAGGGTTATGTGCCCCATCAATATAATCAATGGGTTTGATTATATCTATGAGGCACATAACTTTTGATTAAATATATCACACAAAATATGCATTAAAATACTCAAGTGTTCCCTAAAGCTTGAGGTATAATTTTAAACAAATTTTGTTAAAAAAAATAAAAAATAATGTCTTCTAGCTATGCAGGCTGTTAAAGTATAGATTGAAAATGTTATGTGCGGCCCTTTAGAGATGCCGAGGGCCACACTTGTCGCTCAGTTGCCCACCACTGCAATTGATATTTCACATCAAGGTATCCTGAATACTACAATTACCTTAAGCAAGTACTGACCAGTACTTTAACTTATCAGAATATAATACGTTTTGTTGTCCATAGTGGTCCATGCTTTTTAGTTTATCTGCCCTTGTCTCACCTACATATAGGAAACATAATGATCTTTCCATGTATGGTTCACAATCGATTGTAAGTAAATTGTTAGAAGATATCAGACATGAAACCACAGAAACTGCTAGAAGCTAGAGCTAGAAGCACCTAAAACTCTTGGATTATACAGCAATAAACCTAGTTTGGATTTATTAGTGCATAAGTCTAGTATGAAAGCAGCCAGGGCAGAACATAACATTATAGAAGGTTGTGTAATTGGAGAAATCGACCTCAGCTCTGTAACAGATTGTGAAATATACACTGTAAACAAACAAAACTTTCTCCTGAAAATATTTTTTTCTTAACAAAATAACATAATTTACTTATTAATTACAAACAAATACTCCCTTCATGTTTTGTGTGTGGCAATACTGACTCTAAAGGTCCCCACACATGCAACGAGCGGTAGACGATTTTGCCACCGGACAGGTCCCTGTCACCCCAAAACTTGGTTGTCCATAAATCTCTGGCCAATGTAATTCGTTTTTATGGGGACTGGCTTCCCCATTGAAACTAACGGCCGGCACACAGAGGGTGCCCGCTGATGCTGTGAGCGATGGAGAGCAATGACATCATCACGCTGCTCTCCACAGCTCATCTGTCGGTCCCCACTCGATACACGTGTATACACTCGGTATTCGAGCCATCCAATGTACCCTGCATCAGAGTGAGGACGTCATCACACTGCTGTCAGATATGGACGGAGCCGGGGAGAGAGCTCTGCTCACCCCAGCTCAACCGAAGCTTTGCCTAGAGACCAGCGGTCTCTAGGCAAAGCATCCGACATTTAGCATCCGACATTTAGCATCCCTGTCAGATATTGTTTAGATCATTGTCAGATATCCTTTAGATCTACCAACAACCATGTTGTGCCGGCTCCTCTGCGATTGAACACAGGTAGACTTGATGGTTTAGAAAGTCCCTCATATGACATGGTTTTTGTAAAACAAAAGGAGATCTAAAGGAAATTTGACAGAGAAATCTGAAGGTGTATGGGGACCCTTAAGCAGGGAACACACACATAGATATGGGCTAGATCGATGGCCGCTTCGAGCACCATGCACGCTCACGGCCATCTATCTGGCCCATATCTAATGTGGCCATGCCTGTTTTCGAGTGGGATTGATTGAAAACGGGGATATCCAACATGACTGTAAACCACCGTCAATGTCCTTTGCTTTGGATGGAGACCTTGGGTCCCCATGCACACCATCGTCAGAGCTGGATGACACCTCCTTCTATGTCGGGCAGGAGCGAGATGACGTCATCGCGCTGCCGCGTGAAATCTTGAATGGCTCGTATATTGAGCTGTGTGTTCCCGGCTTTACAAAGATACACAGCACAGGTCTTCTGCTGGTGATATACAATATGAGCTTTGACATCTAGATCAGGGGTGGATGGTGATCTACCGGCACATTGATCATCTTTATTAACACAAGGCCAATTGTATGGCCAGAATTGTATTGTGCCGTACATGCTCATGTTGTTATGCAAGGTTAACAATGTATATTTAATGTATATTTTTATAGTAAATTATTTAGATTTTTGTCATTTTAAAAGTAGCTCTATAGAAGAACTATACCAAAACCAAAAGAAGTGTTGTTGGCCTCGGACCCTGGTACCCAGCCTTATCCACAGTGATGGGTAGGAAATATTGGTTGCCAGGTGACTGTTTTCTGTTGTCATGGTGACCTGGATTTATACAACCCTGATTTAACCAACCATGACTGTTAACTAAAAATGAAGATCTAACCCTATAACCCTAACCACGAGTTCCCTATTGCTATCCTAACTTCAAAAAGTTGAGTATTGACCTTGACAAGGTTGTATTGTATTATTTTTAGAGTTGATAAATGTTACAGTTTTTGTAGAGAGAAGTAACAGCTAAGAATTTGAGGAACTGAGAACTTATTATCTGTCAGCAATGAGATCTTGCTTTTCAGATAGCAGATTACAATTAAGATGGCCATTACACGCATAGATGGGCGCTAGATCTAGATGCGACCACCCCTGTTTCGGGTGGGATCAATCAATCCTGTTCGAAGACAGGTCGGCCAAGCAGGTATCGGACATGTCCATAAAACCTGCTCGATCTGCATTTGATCTGGATCGGACAGGAATCAAGCACCTAAATTTGTGCGCTGTAATAAAAGCCCGAAAACGCCCAGCATATGCCTCATGTCATCTTAACCGGGCATTGAGGCTAATTGGGCGTTTACCAGGCAGTATATAAACACCTGTGAAAATGAGCCATTGCTTTAATTTAAGGCTTTAGCAACAATTTCCCGAATTTTTTTATTGTTTGGTTTTAAGGATCCAAATTGATAAAACTAGCTGTCTTCAAAGGTATGAATTGACAACGTGTTACATGTGTAGAGAACATTCTGCTATGTAACAAAAAATAGCTTATACTCGAGTCAAGAAATGAAAATCACCCTATTTGGCAGGTGGACATTGTGAGTAATTGTAATCCCTAAACGTGTCTCTAAAAGTTTTGCTTAGCAGATGTAATTTGTGTATAAATTTAGGTTCAACGGCAAGTGGTGACTTAAGTTCATTTCTGCTAAACCACATAATCTAAAGCAGTGGTGGGCAACTGAGTTGATATGAAGGGCCACAAGTGTGGCCCTCGGCTTCACTAAAGGGCCGCACATAACATCGATCCAGACCCTCCCCCTGTCAACATATCTCAGCAGGCGATAGACCAGATCTCGACAGGCAGTCAAAACCCGACAGCACCCACCCACCTTCTGCCCCTGGGTGCAGCGCTCATATGTAGACCTGGTTTCCCTGATCAACATTGACAATTTTACTGATGTAGGACCGCCAAAGTTGATTAGGAAAGCTGCGTCAGTGTGTGACCACTTCACAGGTGAGTTGCTATGCCCGATGCATTAACAGTTCAGTTTTGGGGGCCGCATGTGGAGGACCAGGGGGGGCCGCCGAACAATGCCCAAAGGGCCGCAGGTTGGGCATTTAGGATCTAGAGTAATACTTTTTTCTTTACAATGTTCCTATAATACTTCTCTACAACTTCAGCATATTGAGTGATGATATAGTTTTCAGGGGCTCTGCAATTAACTCACAAACCTTGAAATAATGACAGCATGAACAAAAGCACATTTGCTGTGTGTTTGTGCCTTTGCATTTCCCACCCTAGGCTTATACTTGAGTCATTCAGTTGTTCCAGCTTTATTTTGTAAAATGAGATACCTCTGCATTAATTTGGGTTGGTTTATACTCGGGAATAAATGGTATATAATTTGTTTACCTGCTACAATTACTGTGATAATAATTATGCAGTCCCATCTAACAACTCAATTATTGTTGTCTAAATGATTGTTAGTGATTGGATTAGGTAATAGGTTTACATTGACCACTGTACAGACAAGCTTCTAACTAATCTCTCTGCCTCATGTCCTGTTCTGTTTTTGTAGGGCAGGGAGAACACACAGGATGTGCTGCAGGGACTGAAATAGTCCTCATTAGTTGTTGGTTGTTTTGTAATGTGCCACAACGGATCATCAGAGACCTTGGGGGTCACAACACCTAGATTGTCACTTGAGATGATCATTTCTGATAAGGAGGCAACTGTTTATAAACATTCAAAAAAAAAATTCAGTGGACAGGTGACTATGGCCACTGTTTTGTAAGCAAACACCTCACCCGGAGTTAACTCCGGTTAAATGCCCAGGGGGCACAACAAAATTTGGGGCAATGCATCTCAATTTATCCTGTAGTTTAAAAAAGGCTCTAGTGTGAAAGAGTCCCTGGCTACGCTCACCCTACTGTAACTATTTGGCTATAACTCCACTATAATTTGCCATAACATATCAAAATTGTAGTGGCCTCACCATCTGTACATGCCCCATTAACTTTAAATGGAAGTGCCATTTCTAGCCGTTGGGGCCCTATGCAAGTTTTTGCTCAGGGCCCCCTGTCAGGGGGTGTAGGGGCAAAGATGTCGACCGGGGGCGGGGGGGGGGGTTTGTACTAGTGGCAGGATTGCTATTTGAGAACAGCCACCTGCACCTCTCACCTGCAGCAACTCTTGCAGCACAGATATGCGCATGCATATTCCATAGCAGGAGAAACGACCCTGTTAAATATGGAATTATTTTTAGAATAGTGTATATGTTTAGTATATGAATACCACTGGAGAGCAGCATTGAAAACTTATGGTAATGTTAGATTCTGTGTCTGTGTCTGTGTCTAGAGTCTGTGGTTCTGTAGTTCTATATCTACATGTTTATATGTAGTGCACCAGGTGACATTGGCATAGAGCTTGTCCATCATCTATAGAAAAACATAACAGTTGCACCCTTATGATCATACGAAAATTCCTAGATCCACACTGGTTGGTGCAACAAACTTTTAAGGTATATATTGCGTATGCAAAAAAGAAAGATTTATTCATCGACCCAATATCTGGTCTATGGGTCCAAATTATCAACAGTGGAAAAACACCCAACAGTAGCAAAATAAGTCCAATAAAAAACAAAAATCTTGTGCTTGTCTCAACACGTTTCACGAGATTCACTTGCTTCTTCAGGAGAAAACAATATGCACATAAATGGCCATGAGTAGCTGGGGATAAAACTTTTCCATCATCTGTTCTACTGTGTTTTAGCAGAACATTTCAATCTGCTTGACTTGTGCAGTATACATACCCACAAAGTTATTGATTTCCTAAAGTCTGTTCCAAAAACCAAAAAAAAAACGTCACTTCTACTTCAATCGACGGATATTCTCTAACGTGACCAATCGCAGCTCTTCCAATTTCCACATTGGTATTTGCGATGACAGCAGGTACAATATTTGAATACCCCTTCTCTTTCAGATGCCATTTACATTGGACTGTTTGCTTTTTTGGAAAGTGTATAAAATATTTAGTGTTTGTGCAAAGCGCTGACCAAGCCATTCAGAGGTCCTGCCTGGAAATACAATTCAAATAGAAATCCCATTAATTCCTGTATGGCTGCTTCATATCTAGGCAGTGCAGCTTACTGGGATATAATAAAGGAGCCCGCTGCATTTTGTTGCATCTGCATTCTGTTAGTAAGCACTTGTACCTAACAACAATTCTTTATTTTTTTTATTTAATGCACACAGTAAAAGGAGTTCAAGAGCTACATCCAGCTGTAAACAAACATTCCAGCTGTATAGGGGGGTAGGTCAATATTAAAGATCATCTGACCTTTCCTTCTCTGCAGCATTGACCTTCCTAGTACTAGGATGCATCTGTGAAAACAACACAAACACATGACTATAGCATATAGAAATATTGCCGAATTGCAGAACTAGTTTCGTTGCGTTCTTTTCTCCTCGGCTCAGGCTGATGCTGTAACAATACAATATTAAATATACTCTGTTATTACAATCTGTTTAGGGAGCTGCTATTGCTTCTATGTTAACCTGTTGTCATGTCGTATGGAATTTTATGCTTTTAATACACAGAACATTGGTCTGTGAAACAGTACAAAGTTGATAGCACTGAATACAAGGGGAAGTATCCCCAGTGGTGGCTCTTAATCCGCCTTGTAATGGTCTGACTTCTGAAGTCAATTCTGTTTGCCGGACTGAACTGTCAATCAGGCAGATTGATGAGATGTCTCCTGGGAATAGGCTGTGTTGAAAAAACAAATTGTGTGTTTTATTTTTTTATACTGTGTACTTTGTATACTATGAAAACACTTTAGAAATATATAGTATTATTAAAATGCATTGTCCTCCTCCTGAAAATGGTAGTTGCTGTGTTGTTTTGCTGACAAGTTATCTTACTTTATATCTTCAGTGGCTCTACTAACCCAAATTTTTTTTTATATATTAGGAAATGGGTTTTTATTTTCACCCTCTGCCTGGGTTAAGTAGTGCACAGATGTCACATTGTTGTAGTTCAGAACTAAAGAGAGAGGTAACCCACTGGGTCCTCTCCATAAGGAGTGTCAGGCAGGTTAGGCAGTTCAGCGATCCATCCAGCTGGATTGCTGAAAGACTGATATGACAGCTGTACAGACGCTGGATATTCATGATAGATTCTCTCCGGCAACTATTAGACCATGTTCATACTGGTTGTGCCATTGTGCCCCAGGGTGGCTCCTGAGTGGCATATGCATTGGAGCCACAACAGCATCGCTCAGCGGTGAGGTTTTTTTTTACTATCAGACAGCAGGCAGCCGTTGAGTAAAGATAGTCAGATTTTTTTTTTATCTAGCTGTGAGTTAATGGCCCCCAAACATGGTATCCTCACCAAAATATGTAACCATTCCCATATATATTGGCCTATTTATTAGCTGTAATCAAGGTCATTTTATTTAATGTGGTTGTGTAATTTGAGTTATATAGCACAAAAAATTTAGAAAATTAGATTGGCTACTTCAGGTTTTCTCATTAACTTTGGATCCTTCCAGGAAAACTGTTTCCAAGGGAAAAAAAGAGTGTTGGTTTATGCAGCAGTTCACTAATTAAATAAAGTAACATGTTTCCACTCGGTCTGTCAGCGTGCAAATTAATGTCGTACATAATTCACCCAGGCATATCTGTACTGGATAACTATCTCTAGTGTTTAGACAGAAAGCTTTTGAGAGCTGCCAGCTCCATACGGCTGCCTGTGCAGTGTTGGATATTTAAATAAATGATGCCAAAACCTCTGAATTTCTACTCCTGATCACTTGGCCGTGGCAGGATGAATCTGAAAAGTAACAGTGACTTCTGCAGTAACTCAATATTCTCTATAACACTTTAAACTTGGCTCAAGTGTCTGTCTTAATGTTGTCCTTTTACAGAGGTTAGGGGTTACAGAGACGAATTTAAATATTCAGCATGACCCTACCTAGAATAATTTTATTATTTATTATTAGACACCGACAGTTAGAATGTTTCTTATGTTGTAAATGTCTGTGTGTTTATACACTTGTTTTTGGTGACAGATTCCATTAATGAGCTTTCATTTTGTTTTCACAATTCATATCATTTATAGGTGTTTTTTATATAGAAACAGCACAATTTAAAGCAGTGGTTCCCAAACTGGGGGGTGCGGCGGCAAAGGTATTCTAGGGGGTGCTGGCCCTCATTCTTAACCTGTGTTTGAATAGGGAGGGGGGGCTCGATAATGTTCCTATGTAGAAAAGGGGGGCCCTGCAAGGAAAGTTTGGGAACCACTGATTTAAATTAACTTCAATGCTAAAAGTGCTAAACTGTACTGCACAATATTATGTTAAACTCCCTTAATCTCTCTTCATTCTGCATTATTGTGGGCACAATTGTATTACGTTGCACAAGAACTTGTATTGTGTTAAGTGGTTTCTATCACACCAGCAGGAAGACACCATTCTTATTGTTCTCCAATGCATTGCACTGTGCCGCTAGTAGTATGTTACATTGCGGTGTGTTAATGCAATCCATAGGTATGAGCATTGTCTTAGTTCAATTCTATATTTTGTAAAACATATGTCATATGTCAGGTTCTTTTTACTTATAGTATAATTTTACAAATCTCCAAATCCTATGAGATGGCCTTAACCCAGTGGTTCCCAAACTTTCCTTGCAGGGCCCCCCTTTTTCTATTTAGGTACATTTTTGAGCCCCCCCTCCCTATTCAAAAACAGGTTTATAGTGAAGGCCAGCACCCCCCCCCCCCCCCCCCCCCCCCAGTTTAAGAACCACTGCCTTAAGCAATGTTTTCACAGCATTTCTAAATCTTGCCACCACCATTGTGATACAGTGCAAGAAATATCTACATCAACTCTTCTTCAACCTTCTGCAACATACTGTCCTAACCTCTGTTTATGTTCTCTGCACCTAAAAATTTGAATTACTATGGATGTAACATTTTCAATACAGTTTAATGAAAACGAAAAACTTATGGATGGGAGTTTAGGGGCATACACAACATATAGTAGTTCTGAGTTACATGCTCGGATAGATTTCTAGCAAATAAAAGATCTTGTAATAGGGGATTTAGATTTTTTTTCTGGACAGTTAAAGGTGTTTACTTTCTTTCATAATTAAGGACTAATATAATCAGAAATCAAATTGCCTATTTCAGAATAGAAAGTACATGAGCAATAGTTGTTTTTCCAAATGAACAAAACCCATATCATCCAACTAAAAAAAGAGTCTAAGCTTACCCTGCATTGGAATTTGTTTCTTATGGGAAACATCATGCTTCACATTGTTTTATCATTATAGATATATCTATATATATATATCTTTTTTTATATTAATAGACCGCTAATCAATATTATTGGACTCTCAACTGGTCATGGTTCTGTACTCCATTCTTTATTAGAAGCTTGTATTCCCTATGTCCTTCATGGGTCACATACTAGTTCAGCAACAAAGCTGAGCTAATTCAGTTTTAATGGGAGTGGGGGGGACTGTTTTGTAATCTGTATGCTGCCCAGAGAGATGCTGATTTCATAGATACTTCAGAAAGATCAATAATGCTGTCAGTCTTCACTTAAAAAGTATTTTCACCTAAATATATTTTATATAAAAATGTAAAAGATTTGTAATGATATTTTTATATGGGAGCCACTATGAGTCTGCATTTCATAGCTAGGCTTTTCTTCCTGCTTTTCAGTTCTTCTGTTCCTTAAAAGTCTAGAAATCTTAAGCTAGGAATACATGGGCAGGTTTTAACACAGCCGAGCGCCGTGTGCGTTCATGACGCTCAGCTGTGCTAAAGTCTGTGCAAAAATCAACACGTGTATTATGTTTTCGAGTGTAATCAATAGATGTAGCTCGGCCGAACAGGTAACCACCATGTTGGAAAATCCTGTTCAATATCTTACACTTTGAATGGGGGCGGCGCGTCCCCATCCAAAATATCAGCTAGGCTGCCTGCTGGCTGCCGATATTGGGGCAGCTTGGCAGGAGCGTAATGATGTCATTGCGCTGCTGCCGAGAATTATCGAAAGACTAAATATCCTGCTGCGTATCCCTGCCTTAAGTCTTCATGATGGGGCGGAAGCTGATTGATGTTATGATCTATCTCTTCACTTGATCCTTCCTTTTTTTTCCACAATTTATACAATTGTTGAGATGTGGCACATTGGTTTTATTATTGGGAAGGAATGACAACATAGGGATAAATATAAATGCTTCACAAAAGTTGTATATGGTTCTTTTTATTGGATTTTAAAAGAAACAACCAAGTCAATACAGTTTAAAAAAGAATAACACTGTAAATGTATTTAAATTTTTAACCTACGGGTAGGTTAATGAAGCATGGCAAGTAAGCAGTGTTCGGTCTGTTCCAGTGAAGATGTATTATTCTGTCTATCTTTTTTATTAGATCAAATAATAAAAATATCAGCTTAGCTCAGCGTCGCTGGGGCCCTTACGGAGTGAAATAAGAAAGAAATGAACAGACTGTGGGGTTTTATAGGTTGTGCTGTAATAAATGTCTGAGCGTACTTTCATCTGATTAGATCTGTATTAATCAGTGGAAACACTCATTTGCATTTTCTGTATTAATAATCTCGAGTCAGTAAATATAGGCGGCTGTATATATACATACAATACAAAAGACACACAGATTAGAAATGCAAATGGAACATTATGTAGAGTGCTCTGGT
Organism: Ptychadena robeensis; assembly: GCA_036250615.1. Lineage (NCBI taxonomy): Eukaryota > Metazoa > Chordata > Amphibia > Anura > Ptychadenidae > Ptychadena > Ptychadena robeensis. Next base: position 35,322,423 of record CM070039.1, on the reverse strand, counting down.
TTCCTTGTTCATATTATTCACGTCTTGATATCATTCTCTCTTGTATGAAATATGTTTGATTTGATTTAGAAGCTAATTACCTCTCTACAGATCTAGGCGGTGAATGCAGCATCCACTCTGTTGCAGTGCTTGGGTGAAAAATCTCTTTTTTCATGTTCATTTTGGAGTCCAATAAGTGGCGTATCTGGAACAAACAATTATATTTCTAAAGTGTACTGATCAGACATTTGGGTGAAAGCGCAATTCAAACCTCAGAGCTCTGCAGGAGAAATTGTCATCAGTGCCATGGAGCGTGTGGGTAGAAGATGCTAAATCAGAACAGTCTGCAGGGTCATGGCCATTCATTTTAATCACAGTAAGCGCCGGATGTGATACTGATACCCAGTAATAGAACCAAGTGCCTGGCTTTAATGTCACACAACATTCCTTCTAGATCTGTTGCATCGCTAGTGTTTTGTGCTTGAAATATCCTGTCCTTGCTATCCGTGTCACAGAGTTCCTTGCCCTTAAATCAACGTTAAAACAGATATATTTATAGATATTAAAAATCAACAGGACCTTAGAATATATATACATTCAATAACACACATGCAATATATTAATTGTAGTTTCCCAGTCCTTAAATGTGGTGTCTGCATTTGTTTTCGTTTTTTCAAGCTGATAATACTACCTGTTGGTGTTTTTTGAACGATCTTCTGTACAGTCACTAGATGATAAATGTCTGAGTTGATCTATTGCAAGGGTGTCAAAGTTAAATACAGAGCAAGCCAAAATAAAAAAACTTGGAGAAAGTCATGGGCCAACCTTTAGGCGGATGTGTGATATATACAAATGTAAACTTTTACTTACCTCTGAGCCAGCATGATGATGGTGGTGTAGCGTTCCACAATCCTACAAAACATATACTTACCTGATGTTCCCTGGAGTCATATGAGAGATTCTATATATATCTGCCAGGCTTTCAGTGCCTTATTCATGCAATATAGCAAGTGGCCACTGGGGGCGCCATACAATGGTTTTCAATAGAGAAATCATCTTTGTGTTTTTCAGTAGACCGCATGATGATGTATTTCCTGCTCTCAGAGATCTGGAATTTCTTCTGTGCTGTGGCTCAGAAAGGACATTCTGAAACTAATTCATTACAGGTTACTTTTTTTGCCTCATTCTGTCCTATTATTGGCACATTTGGTGCCAATCAAAACAAATGGAAAAGCAGGTGATTTACCGCTTTAATACTTTTCTGAAAATACATCTACAGTCTACATGAACATTTTCCATGTACTTTTTCTTATGGAAAATTTAAGGCTAAATTGACTTGGTCGCTTCCCAGGCTGCTGTGGACTGACAAGGGCGCTCCTGCAGCAGCCCGGGAAACAACCTGTCACAAGTTCGCAGGCGTTCATGGGTCGTTTTGATCACCCAATGAGAGATCTATCTATTGAAAGCCCAAAAACTGACTGCCAGTCGCCTAATGCTGCATCGGCCGTGTAAATGGCGCCTTTGTTATTCTTAAACATTAAACCTGGAAGCAATGTCTAATACTATAACACATATGGCATAAAATGTAAAATAAAAGGCATGCCTGTGGCATTCATTTCTTAAATATATAAAAAAAATTGTAGGCCAGATTTGGCCTCTAGGATGGAGTTTGAAACCGCAGATCTATAGTTAACATCTCTGTTGGATATTTAGTATCTGTAAAGCTGGGTTGTTCAGGGATCTGTCTCCTGTATTTTGTGGGGTAAGACACGGGCTGCCACTTTGCTGATTATTTTGCTCCATTTCAATAGAGCTAATGCTGCTCTTCTATAGATACCGAAGAGTGCGTGAGAGATACCACCCTAGGAGAGGAAGTATTTTATTGGCAGGATCTTCAGGTAAAAATAAAGGAAATAATACTGGAAAAATAAATCATAATCCAAAGTAGTTAAGCCTTTAAGGAATGAAATGTAAAATGACAATTTCACCCAAATCTTGAATTTCCATGTAACATGGACAAAAGTTAAATAAGCCACAGATTGGTTTCTTTTATCTTATTCAGACTGTCCCTAAAACTCATGGGGTATTTTTGATCTCTGTCTTCTTCTATAAGCATGTCACAAAATGTCAGTCTGATTCAACCGGATTTCTCAATTATTTGTTTATTTAACATTATAGAGAATGCATGAGGGGATCGTTCCACTGTCAGCTATATCATTCGGACTAGTAATTGGGGCAGTCGTTGTCCGTTGCCAGGCATGGCATTCTGCTTTCCATACATAATTACTTGTCTTCAAGTAGGAATGAGCAAATCTGTTTACAAATCAGTCTAAATATATCCTCTGATCATGTCCGTGGAGAACCATTAAATGTATGATTCACAGCTAACTTCATTTCTGAACACGCTGAATCCCAACGCATCACCAAGATTGTGTCAGAAACTTTAAAAATGATCTGTTAGTCAGGGTGGAGTTGTTTTGTAATATGAATTGTATGACAAACAACATTAGGTTAGAAAAGTCCTCATATTACATGGTTTGGGTAGAAGAAAAGTTGATTGTACAGAAATAGTTTGGTAAGATTGTAAGGTGTATGGAGGGCTTAAGAAAGAGAACGGTCTCATGGTGATGGAGGTAGCTAAAGCTGGCAATCCACCTTTAGATCTCTCGGTCAGATATCCTTTAGATCTACCAACAACTATGTAGTATAGGGTCCTCTGCCATTGAACACAGGTAGACTTGTTTAGAAAGTCTCTCATATTACATGGTTTTGATAAAACAAAAGGAGATCTAAATGAAATCTGACATAGAAATCTAAAGGTGTATGGGGGCCCTAAGAAAAGCTTCCAGAATAAAAATCAAAGAACTAAAATAAATGGCACATTTCTATGTTTGGCAGGCGTATGCCTTTGGAAACAGTAAAGCTAAAATGTGTTACTTAGAAGTGTGTTGATAAACATTTGTTGTTGCCTGGCTTCGCAGCATTAGAGGATAGCAGTAACAATGTGTAAAGGTTCCTCCAGCACATCTCTTAGGTCTGGAAGGCACATATTGCTGCTGATTTGGAGTAGCCTCAGTTTCTGTATGCAGAGATAAGATGCAGGAAATTAGTTCGCCCGCTGTACCAACTTTGCATTCCTCTGATGTATATACAGCCCCGTGAAAAAGTTTTAGGCAGGTATGACTAAATGCTGTAAAGTAACAAAGCTTTCATAAATATAAATTGTTATTGCTAATAGAAGAAAATTCTAAAGCAAATCAACATAATAATGACAATCCTTTGCCTTAAAAACAGCATCAATTATTAAAAGTAGTTTTGCACATCGGGTGTTTTGTAGGTTTATAGTCAGGTGTTGGTTAACCAATGACACCAAGCAGGTAGCAATGATCATCCTTTTCATATGTAGGTTCAAACTCTGAAATTAACTGAAACAAAAACCCTGCTAAATTGTAGGCTGGGTGAGGAACATCTAAATTCTGCTGCCAGCACTCATGCATTCTTTTGTCGTGGAAGACAGTTTCATGTCACTGGTCATACAAAATGGCAAGACTTGACACAAAAGCAGACTGGTATGATGCACAATGATAAGGAAATGTTGAGATACAAGGAAACCTTCAAAATCAGAAGATGTCCAGTGGAGCTATCCGCTCAGAACTGGTAGATACCTGTAGGAAACAGGTACATCCATCTTTTGTCCAGAGACGTGAGGCCAGAAGAGGTCTTCATGGAAGAGCTGGGCCCAAAAAGCCATAACGACGAAACAAGGCCAAGCCTTAGCTATGCATAAAAGTAAAATAGGGGAACGGAAAAATTGCAGCAGGTGCTCTGGACTGATGAGGCAATATGTTAGGCAACAGAAGGCAGTTTGTTGACTGGAGAGTTGGAAAGAGGTACATTTACAAGTGTCTGTAGACAACAGTGAAGTGTGGTGAAGGTTTTGGACAGGTTTGGGGCTATATTTCTGAAACTGGAGCTGGAGATTGGTCAGGATTCATGATTTCCTCAATGCTGAAGAATTATGTATGCATCACCTTCTGAAAGGTGTCTTTTTCTGCAGCAGAAAGTGACCCCAAATATACCTCCAATGTCATTAACAACTACCATATATACTCCGAGTATAAGCCGAGTTTTACAGCACAAAAATGAGCTGGAACGTCCCCCCCCCCCCGGCTTATACTTGAGCCAGGGTCCCACTTACCAGCTCTGTGGTCAGCCTCTGTGGGTGGTCTGGTAAATGATCCTTCTTCTGTATTCCGTATTTTATCAGCGGTATTCCGGAGCTGGACTCGGCTGTGAAATGTAAACAAACTTGGGTGGCAGCATCATCATTTGGACATTTTGTTACTTTTTACCGGACATGTTGGTATTTAATTTACACACACCCATCACACACACGTCGGGACCGCCCATAATTTTAATCTATCCTTTGTCCAATTCTCTGTCTCGGAGGCTTTCAAACATAACGCCAGAGGAGGGGACTATGACAACAGCCTTCTCAGACGAGAAACTAAATGGATCTTTGATTTAAAAGCCACACAATATCCAGGCCTTAATGAGATGATATCCTACAAACCCTTCCTCTAGATTCCATTTTGGTACACTACCCACAACATTGTTATTTACTAGATCTCGGTCATTCAAACTATCGACAATAATGTTATAATATGGTTCCCAAAGATTATTTCAGTAACGTACACATTGCCTTATTATTGGGATATGTTTCCTCTATGTGATTTGGTTCGTTTCTATATACTGATATTCTCTATATACTGTTTAGGTATCTCCCATATCGCACTCTATGCAAGAGATGATTCTTAATGATATCTGTATGTATGACTTTGAACAACAAATATCACAACATCCCTCTTAAAAAAGATCCGTGTACTTTTTATCTGAACTTGTCATTTAGTAAGTTTTTTACCATATACTATTGGCTGCCATCATATAGCGCTATGTGATTCCACTCTGTTGCATAACCTACAATGTTGTTACTTATTAGGCTTTGGTTATTTAAATTATTGACATCACTGTTACAATATGGTTCCCAAATACTATTCCAGTAACACACATATGGATTTATTATTTGGAAGTGCTTTCTCTAGATGATATTTCTATACTGTTCAGGTTTTTCTATATCGCACCTTTTACAAGATATGACTTTTATATAAGAGATGATTGTTTATATATGTAATATTTTTAACAACAAATATCACACCATACCTCCCAAAAAGTATCTGTGCAATTTATATTTAAATGTATCGCCTAGTAGGTTTTTACCAGATACAATTATCTGCTGTTATATAGCGCTATGTTTTTGAGCTTGTTGAGGCACTCTTAAGGCATCTATTTACACCCCATATTTTTTAGGGACATTATTACCAACCATAAACTACACTTTAAAACCCTTATAAATTGATCATCATTCTAAATTTTGCTACACTAATTTATATACACGTAAATATATTATATGTAATAGGATTTATGTAATAGATTTTATCAACAACTACATTATCAACCAAGCACCATCAACCATACACACTATAAACTATATCTCTGCACTTTTTTACACCATGGACATTGTATACACCAACAATGTATATCATTTTCCCTATGCACGACACCGTAAATTAATCACAATCAATTTTATCTCACACACGGATTATAAAATTCTTTCTCTCTATCGTAGCACTCAGTACTAAGCACTTTCTGACCCATTACCCGAACTACATGATTGTCCACCTATTGTTCACATAGATTAACTGGCTACCCAATTGCACTTTTAAAAAAATCTTTTTAGATAATCGACCATAAATTTAATCATCCGTCATTTTTATACACTATTATCACTATTTATTACACTTACTAATTTTTAATTATTTTTATACGGTTTGCTCTTCCCCATCGTACTAAGCAATAACTCTCATGCTATCAAGACCGATAAGAAAGAGTTTTTGCGGCAATAGACTAATCCACACGGACACATACCAGCTAATATCATCAATAGATACATATTACACCAAGACCTAAAATACAGAGCTCTCGAGTTTACAGCTACAAAAGGCTTTGATACAATGTTCCGGATCCTACACTAGCTTACATCCAGTACTACTAGGATTGTATGTAGGTTACACTTTCTGTCTTGTATATTTCTTTATTTTTTTATCTTTGGTTGTTTTATATATATGCATTTTTTTGTCTTATGTATTTCTTGATTCTTTGTTTTTGGTTGTCTTATTTATGGGATGTGAAGGAGATGAGAGACGCGCTTATCCCCATGTCTAAGATTAATACATTGATCAGTCCCACCTCCTTCATCCCTACACTATATACGGTGGGTGGTCGAGGCGGCACAGAGTCCAGTTCTCAATGTGTGGGCGGGTAGACTAGGGACCGTGTGTTGGGCGTTCCGACCGCGGCTCCCAGAGATGGTGCTCCTCCGGACATCCCCGTTCTGACAGCGGGGTACAGCTGTTGACTGAGGTTGTTTCCTTGTCCGCGGCTGCGCCGGAGGCTTCCTCTCGTCCCGGCTCTCTGGGGGGCGGACGGACCAACCATCCACACGCTACTGTGTGGTGGGAGTGGTCCGCTCGGTAACCATGGACGCCGGTTTCTCTGCACGCCCGCACAGGTGCCTCCCAGCTCCTGCTGATGCGGGCTCCGTACTTCCGGCTGCGGCGGCTACATTAGCCGCGAGCGGGTGGTATAGCCCCCATCCACAGTAGCTTGTGCAGGACTCACTGCACGCAGAGGTTCCCTGACTGTTAGCGGTTACCACGGAGGGAGTCCATACTTGGAGTTACACATACTGCTCGCATCTACATCTATCAGAGGTACAAACTTTAACTGTTTTATTGACATATCCAGCTCAACCTTTACCATTGTCTGTGTTGGTAGGCTCCTTTGTTTGCAACGAATTGACTCAAGTTTAACACATAGGTCTTTAGCCTCTGAGCAGACATAGGTCATGCGCCGTTATTAAAAGTAGTCAGCATAGTCAGGTGACATCAGCGGCTCTGGCAGCTGACACTTTTTCCAACCACACAATTAAGCACACATGGGATTAAGGCTTAGATCGATGTTTTTTTGTATAAAAACTAACATTTTATAAAATTCCAAACACAGCGGACCCACATCAGATTACACACCCCTCTGGTCCATCTCTATGGGGGGTACTCCAGTATGACTTACACCGGGTTCCGCCTGCTAGTCTGTTGAGAAACTCATGCCGCCTACGACGCCACCGTAAGACCCTCTTGGTTTTCCTTCTCTACCTCAGTAGAGGTCGATTTTAACTGTTGAAGGTACGTGTTTACAGTCAGGTTGCTCTTCTTTATTCTTTCTATTTTGAGATATTTAAACAATGCGTCTCCCATCTCCCACACAGATTCACATGGCCTAAGGTGCTTATGGCCTGAGGAAGCCTTACCCGGTGAAACATGTACCCATCGATGCACCTTATTCCTCATACAATTGTCTGTGTTAGCTATAGCCACTATACCCCATGTATGTTATGGTATAGTAGGCTT
>CM070039.1:35279371-35300786 GCA_036250615.1 Ptychadena robeensis | reverse complement strand
GGGGAGGGGGATTTTGGATGGGGTACAGATCCCATTCACCAATCTTCAGGTTTACCAAGGTACATCAGATAATGGTAAAGTACATTACCTGTTACAGGTTGTTCATAGGGAGGGTAGCAGTAGGTGAGTATACAATGCGCAGCAACACGGAAGTAGTGGGTCCTATGTGATTATAGTTACCAGGGTAAGAAGCTTATAAGGTAAAACAGGGTACTCTGGGATGTAAATTAATAAGACACTTACTCAGTATGAGGTTGTTAAGTCGAGGTCTGTGTTGTATCCGTGCACTGTGGGATATATTCGGTTTCTGGGCTAAATAGCTACCCGCCGTCGCGGCGCCGAGACGCACGCCGCAGCGCGATGATGTCATCGGCCCGCGCCCGGCATTGCGACGCACGGACGTCCTACGGATCGCCATTGCCTGGAGAGTATGGAAAGGTGGAGTCACAACCTCAATGGAGGTGTGACAAAGGTTAGGGGGGCGGAGGAAGCACCCCAGGACAGAGACCAAACACATATGCTTGACTCTCTCTGAAATGTAAACCACTAAGCCCCGCTCGCAGTCACAGCATGCCCAAGTAGTCATCCATACCCGCCGGAGCCCAGACGAAGCTGGTGACTAGATCGCCCCAAAAGGGGGCGGTCTTACCGTCCGCATCTCCAGTAGGGGATCAAAAGAGCACACTAGGGTAAATAGGATGCAAGGTGCTAGGAGGTAAAAGTAGGGATAACACTATTAAGAACGGGATGCCAACTGTGGGAGGTCCTGACCTGCTGAACATATACATGCAATACAAATAGTATACACATTGTCAGATATGGTGAACACATGTTACTGTACAAAACTTCACAATAAATTTAATGCGGTTGTATGATATTCCTAATCGCCACGCATTGTTCGCCTAAGTATTCAAAACAGTTTTTAGGTATATAGTCGATTAGGGTATTAATTAGTCAATGACATATTATGAAGGAGGGGAGGGGGAAGAGGTTATATCATTATGGAACAATCCCCCAACTCAGGAAGGATGAATCCAAAGATATTATGTATAGCCGAAGGAGCAGCCACGGGCGTTCGTTTATAGGGAATGGATGATATTCTTACAGGAAGCATTTATAACTTTGTTTATCGTTTAATCCAGGTTCCTTGGTGGCTTTTAGGTCAAAGATCCATCTGCATTCTCGTTGAAGTAGAATAACATCATCGTTAACTCCTCGTATGTTAGGGTGAACACGGTTCAGCACGGTGACCTTTAGACACGTGCTGTCGTGATGATGGTTCATAGCGATGTGTCGTCCGATGGGTACCGATAGGTCGCCGTCTATACCGAATTTAAAGTGTTCATTAACACGCTGTTGCAACATTCGTTTCGTCTTACCGACGTAGAAGGATCCACATACACAAGTCAATAGGTATACCACTCCTTCGGTCTTGCAGTCGGAGTAGTGTTTGGGAATTTTTTTTTACCATTAGGTAATATAGGTTGAGTGTCAGGATTGATCAGTTGACAGCAGGGGCATTTCCATGCGCGGCATGGAAAAGTGCCCTTCCTTTTGCACTTATCGCCACGCTTGGATCCATGGTAGTGACTCTGGGTAAGTCGAAGAGATGTAGGCTTTCTGTAGGTTACCAGAGGATTTTCACCTATAAACTGTTTGATCTTAACATCAGAACATTCAGAACATTCTTAAATAGATGGTGTTGACCAGTGTAAGTAGTGATAATACGGGTCTTGTTATCAGTTACCTTTGCTTTAGTACCGTACAATAACTCGTTTCTAGTTTGGGATTTCGCCTTCTTGTAGGCCTTTTTAAGAACTTTGTTGCTGTAGCCTCGTAAGAGGAGACATTTTTTAAATTTGATAGCTTCAGATTTGAAGGCATTATTGGTAGAGCAGTTTCTACGTAGGCGGATATATTGCCCATATAGAATACTGCGCACCAGTGGGGCCAGATGTGAACTAGAGGTGTGGAGTAGTGTGTTCCCTGCGGTTTCCTTCCGGTATAGTGTGGTACTCAGGGTGTTGTCGTCCTCCTTGCGGATCGTTAGGTCGAGAAAGTTAAGTAGTCGCTTGTCGCAGTTAAGCGTGAATTTAAGGTTAAAGGTGTTGTTATGTAATAGGTCAACAAAGTTTTTTAGGGCTTCCTGTGGGCCCTCCCAGATCATAAAAATGTTGTCGATGTAACGCAACCATAGGTTCACAAAATGTATGTACGGTTCAAGGATTTCAGAGCAGAATAGGTCCCTCTCCCAAGCCCCCAGGTACAGGTTAGCATAGCTGGGGGCACATGTGGTCCCCATTGCTACTCCCTGTACCTGGAGGTATATCTCTTCACCAAATAAGAAGTAGTTGTGGTTTAGAATGAAATCCAGTAGTTGTAAGATAAACTGGGTATATGCATTTTGTTCTGTACTTCTTTCTGATAAAAGAAGGTCTGTACAGCAGCAGCTCCTTTGCTGTCCAAGATGTTGCGGCACATTACCTCGTATTAATCGTTATCAAGGATGACTATGTTACCACCCTTGTCAGATGGTTTGATGGTTATGGTATAATCGTGTTGTAGGTTGTTGAGAGCCTATTGAAGTGGTTTAGTCAAATTCGAGTAGTGTAGATTCAACGACATTTTTTCAATGTCTTTAGTGAAAACATCTACAAAGGTTTGCACTGATGCACACTGATGTAAGGATGGGAAAGAAAGGGATTTATTCTTCACTTTTGGTATTGGGAATTCATCTGGTATAGCACTCACATCAATTGAAGATTCTTTAGTATCCATTTGTTCCAGATCATAATTTTGAGGGTTACTTTCGTCCCATAATTCCATCAATATTTTAAGCGTTCTGAATTCTTAAATTTTCCAGCCTTTAAAGGCACTGTAATCAGGCAGATCAGATGGTGGATCTTGTTTCTGGTGTATAGTGTTAAGTATCAGTTTCCTGGCAAACTGAATTTTTCAATGCTTCTCTGTGGGCAGAAGCCCAGGCCTAATGATAACACTGTTTTTTCTTCTTCAGTAAGTGTTCGCGACGACAAGTTTATGACCTGTAGTTGCTCGCCCCTGATTGCTTCCGGGTCACATATCGATCCATGTTTTTCGTTTTGTTTGGAGGTTTTTTGGTTTGGGGTGGTTTCTCTTTGTTTTTGGTTCTCTGGGGTTTTTGGCCCGGTCCTAAAAAAGGTACCGTAGGGTTTGCATCAGAGTCCTCATCTTCTTCAGTGTCTTCTGGTTCCTTATCACCCGCTAAAGTAGATTGGGTTGTTTGTTTATGTTGTTGTCGAGATCGGTTTCGACTGCGTAATTGGTGGTTACTTTGATGGCTAGTTTCTTGTTGGGTGGAAGACTGAGAAGACAAAGAGGATTGAGAGGGCCACTGTCGTCCATCGACACCACGACTGTGGTGTTGGAAGGTTTATATATAGTCCCTCTGGGTTGGTCAGTTTTCTACCGATAGGCTTGATTTTTTCTAAATATGGTTTTTGTCCCTGGCAAGCTTTTTTTCTTTGATACGCTTGACTTCCATATTCTTATTTTCCAATTCTTCTTGGATCTTAAGTTCTTTCTGAATGGTATTCTCCAGGTTAATGATATGTTCATATTGAGTGTTGAGTTGTTCTAATTCAATATCAATATTTTTTAAGTCTTTATCATATTCTTCGATAAGAAGTTTCATTAATTTTGAGGAGCATTCAGTGAGAGCTTGTGTGCCAGGATAGATTGGATTTCCTCTCCAGCAGTCGTTGCAGCTCCATGATATAGACCTCCGTCTCCGTTTGTATTCTGTTTTTACTGTCATATTTAGTATCATAATTAGTCATGATAGCGTCCCACTGGGACCCTGCGTACTTTGACATGGTAGATGGTCAGTAATAAGGCGCTATTGGGGCAAGATTAGAACAGGAAAAAGAAAACGCGCTAACACCAAAATTTGGGTATCTACTACCCTGGATATATAATCTATTAATAGAGCATTTTCAAGGAAGGCCACATCCCGAAATCAAATATATAGAAAAAGCATATGGGAGTATCACTCACATACACTACAGTTCCCCCTGGAGGTTAGGCCAAGGGCATGGGGACTTTAAAGGCTTACATCAAGGTATACAGTGGGGTAAAAGCAAATGCGCTTATTTTATTAAGTTTTAACAGGCAATTAAACGTAACATATACATTGCACGAAAAGAGTTGGCTGGCATAATGTTTTACATCATAGGGCATACATGTTCACTTAAATCAAATAGCATAACATAGGTAATAACAGTTTAGAGAAATTCGGCTACAACTGTAGATTTTCTGGGATAGTAATTTAACACTGGAATCCACCCCGACGTACGTTTCGTCAGAAATAGACTTTTTCAAGGGGAAAAGGTCCAAGTGTCCTAAATGTTTCAAAATTGTGCCAGCATGAAGACAAGTAGTGGGACAAGAGACCGGAAAAGCAGGAAAGAATTGGAGAAGGGTGGGAGAAGCAAGGAGGGAAGGGAAAAGCGAAAGTGGAAAATGGGGGGGGGGAGAAAAGTGTGTAAATCGTTAACAAGATGGCGCTGTTTCAGAATGCTTACAGAAAGAGAGGTGGGGAGCATGGAACTGAGCACAAAAAGGACTGCTATAGCACCCTCTTCTGACACCACTGACGACAGGCCCCCCTGTAATCTCTAGCGCTCCCCTTGGTGGGACAGACTGGGAGCCACTGTGCTAGAGCAGTCCTTTTTGTTGTAATGTTTCCACATCCTTCTCTACATCTTCGATCATTTTGGTAATGATAGCATGTTCAGGGGCTTTACAATTAAATCACAAAGTCACCTTTTTTAAATTGCACAAAATATTTAAGACCACATATACCCTTCTAGCTCTGCTTCTTCTCAACTTTTATTGTCATGGTATTCTTATTTTTTCAAATCTATTTAGGTTCAGTCCTATTTCAAGTTAGAGAAGCAGTTTAAAATAGGCTGTAAATATTTAAGACGCCAGTGGTGTCCAAGGACTATTTCTGATGACCTCCTATATCTTGAAGTCATCTCCCATTATAAAACATATTAGGTTTTCTAAGTGATTTCCTGGAGTAAACAAAACAAATGAAATATATGTTGCCCTGGTCAGCTAAATTGTCTCTTCTTACACATCTGCTGTTATTTGTCTTCACCAGCTTTCAGTTGCAGTCAATAAATAAGTAATGGCGGGATATTTTGGCAGCATTCTCCTGCTGACATGTGTCCCTCATCTCTCATAAAATAAATAAAACACTGAGGGTTAGACTGCTGGAAAGTGACCTTGTCAGAGCTGAAGTGATATACATTAGTCAGACCTCCATAACAACATTTTCTTCAAAGGAACACTGCTACAAGCACTTCTAATTGTGTGACATATAGGAAAGCGAGAGAGCACCATTGCCATAGAAGTTCACAAAAGTTCCTGCTCTTTTCACATTTCCTTTATCTCTGCCTTTACCTTTGTGTGCTCTTATTCTTAGCTATGGTCTAAAAAACCCCAGAGCCTGCTGAAAGGAATATATTGTAAGCTATTTAGGGGCTCACCTGTGCTAAGTATCACAGAATGCTCAGCGAGGCAATGTCAACTGCACCTGTGCCACCACAGACGCTATGTTTTTTTGTAAATGGCTAATGGCAAATATGTACCCTATACAGTGTAAACAAAGCCTAAACATTGGTGACTTTACCCTTCTGTGCCATAAGTTCTACAAGTGTTTCTGTGGTCTTCTTGCAGGTCTTTTCTCATATCACTCGCTGGTTTTAGGTAACATAGAACATCACTAGCGATTTTTACGATATGATCATTTGTATACTATGATACAAAGGATCTAGATATTGCATTATATGAGGTGTGTAACAGGTGGCCAGTTCTGTGTACTCATGGACCACATCTAGACTATTCAGTTGGATTTTTTGGACAGGTGGATCTTTGAGCACCTCGTGACGGTTTCCCCCTCCCTTTTCCTGAGGGCTGGTGGTGACCATTGTTGACAACAGGTAGATCGTCATTAATTGGATGGCGCACACTTTGGATTGTGCAACCACCCAGATCCTTTTACCTAACCTTCACTCTTGGAGTATACTGTATACTGTATACTGGGACCCCGTATACTGGGACCCCATATCGTATCCCCTCTACCTGAACCTATTTGGACCTTGTTTGGACCTATATTAGGTCAGAGCTTTATTATTGCCCGAATTGTACCACCCTCAGTGTGCCCACTTACACACTGATTCTGCAGGATATGAGTTTAGACCATATCCTTGCTTCTGTATTGACAATTGATCCGTGACATAACTCCTGATGAAGCCCTGAATGTATAGGCGAAACACATTGAGATTTTTTATACTGACCACTTATTTGTTAAAAGCTTGCGTATCTGTATGATTACTTTAAATATTATATTCTGTCTGGTTTTTATGATGAAAATAATTAATTATGTCTTTTTATTTTTTCTTGGGGATGTTGGCACTGACCCTTTTTATATATATATATATATATATATTTTATAATATATCAATTAGGAATGGCATTATATGAGATTCCTTCACTGGTTGTATTAGGCGCAATGGGACAGATATATTAAAATATTCTGGTCTTATTGATGAAGTCCACCATTTGCTACTCTAAAGTGGTACTGAAACAATACCCAGGACTGACCACTACTGATTTGTTCACCTTATAGGGAAGCTTCATTCTTCTACATAACGTTCTCTGCAAGAAACAACTTGGTCAATTTGGTTATTTAGCACCACTCTCATTGGCTGACCCTGTTTTAGCTCAGACAGTAACCAGAAATGAGAAATGGTCAAATGACTCTTCTCTATGAGTTCTCTTACAGTAGAATTTGCCATTCCTAGCCTTTGGGGTGAAGATCACAAACAGATCGTTTTGTAGCTAATTAGCTAAAGGAGTTTGCACTCTTTACTAAATAATTAATCTTAACAAATTATTTGAATGAGTGAATTCAATTACCAAATAATGAAATATCTGTTCATTTATTTAATTGGGATCTAGTTGGTTATTAAAAAGCTAGAATTCTATTGAGTGCCCACAACTCAGGTGTAATGGTCTCATATACTTTGCTTAATATAATTTTGCTTGATTAATGCCACCTGCTGAATGAAACAGCCAGCCTAAAGGTACCCATACACAGGTACATACCTGTTTAATCGACAAACTATTAATTGCGGCGTAATGATGCAACAGGTGGGTTTCTTGTTCAGTGAATCGTTCACCAATTAACATGCACCACTTTGCACGGTCGATCGAACAGGGATTTACCAACATGTTGGTTCCTTGTTTGGTTAACCTTTCTTCGAGTGGGATCGGTCAAGCAAGGGATTTCGCACTCCATTCCCAAATGATCGCTTCCCGCACAATCGTGGTAAATGTGCACGGCAATCGATCGTTTAGGAATTAAACGAAAAATCAACCAGGGTAACTTTCAGTAGCCAGTCTGCTGGTGATGTACAGTCATGGGAATGGGATTCCTCATTTGGGTGACCGTCTAAAACACTGCTAAATGTTTAAGCTGTGATACACATAATATAAGGAGTTGAAGAACTGTGATAGCTGATCCAAGACACGTTCTAAAGTCAGAGGCTACAAAATAGCAAACATTTTCTGATGGGAGCCAAAACTTCCATTCTAATGCTACCCAAAACCCATGTTTATTGTTTAATAGGACTTTGCAATCATTTGGATTACACTGTTTAGTATCCCATACATTCATTAAGACTGGGAAAGGAATGTGGCCAATCAGTGTTTTCTGCTTTACATAATACTGGGAAATGTGATATTTGGAGTACAGAGATAACCTCACACATGAGGTGAGGTTGCTTTTCCTTCATTACCCAATGACAGTGTTGACCAAGCTCTATTGCTGTGGATTCAGTCGATAAAAGTAAATGATTATGGTAGATATATTGGCAGATATGATGCTTTACTGTGTTTTTTAGATGTTTATCTATACTTATCTATACGTACTAGCTTTAGTAAGTATTTTAGACTGTAAGCTTCTTTCCTCAAATGTTTGTATATCATGATGGACATTGTATGTAAGTCATGGTGTCATTAGTTCTTTACTGATTTTTGTTACAAACCTATGTTAATTACTTTGTACAATGCCATGGACGATGAGGCTGAAATATGAACCATTAATAATAACATACAGTACGCATTAAAAAAAAAACTGGATGTAATACTGGATGGATTGTTCCAAATAAATAATGAAATTAGACCAGATAACAAGAAGACATGTTTACAAAGGACTGGAAAGTTTTATTATAGTGATCTAGCCATGCGACTTTTAGAATAGAATTCTAAGCTATTGTAATTGGTATTTGTATGATTGTCTGATGACACCTCTGTTCTGTGCTTTTTATATGTTTAATGAACCCTTGACCTCATTGCCTGAAATATACAGTAATTAGGACAGAGTAGGATTTGTTTATCAATTCTTCCATTAATTAGATATATAGAGCTAGTGTTTTACTACGTGACAGGTTTGGAAGCACAGTTCCTGATATTCCCCGATCTCTTTCTATTATATTCATTCATCAGCCCACTTTGCCGGCTTTGGACATAGCTTCAGCTAATTCCCTCCCTTGAGGATTGTGACTCAGAAATCTCCTGTGGTTGTGAAGGACGCCAACACTGGATCCTTTGCTGGCTCGGTTATTTCATGTGAGCTTCTTTGGGTTGTTTGTGCAGGTTCAGCGCTCGGGGAGACTTTAACAACGTTTAACTGTCATTGCTTTTAGCAGTCCCATATTCCCTTTTCTGCTTTCTAAAAATGGCCTCATTTACTTAAAAGTCAAAAACCTTCCATTGCTAAAGTTTAAAAGTCTAAAGCACAGGTTCGCTTATTATGAAGAGTCACAGAATAACATTACATATATGTGGAAGTGTATTTGCCTCCCTGTATAACGAGAGGCTGCTTAAAGCAGAGGAACGTCATGTGAATGCTGGGGGCCCGGTACATAAATAACTATGTATTCCAGGGGCCATCTTTGTCTGACTGCATTATCTAGGCATCAGTAGCATTTAACAATATATATCACAACAGAAATGTTCTCTTTTTCCCCTCTCATCTTCATTTAAGGAAATCATTTGACAGAAAGTCAATCTTTTTTTAGGGAGGAGGATTAACTATATGGCCATTGCATGCTATTATATTTAATTTGCGTATGCCCATGTTTTATAGTTCTGTCATTTTTGTAAGAATTTAGTTATGTGCTCTTTAGTAACGAATGTGCAGCAATGCATATTATCCTTTTTGTTTCTGCATTGCCTAGAGTGTTGGGCAGCTCATTCTTCCTGCTAATGCACAAATCCTTATTAAATAAAGCATATTCACCTTTTATTGCATCATTCCGGCTAGTATAGGGGTCTGCAACAGATCGTTCCAGAGCTGCATATGGCTCTTTAGCCTACTTGGTGTGGCTCCCTGCCTGCAAGCAAGACTCCTCCCTTCCGCTGTCCCTCTCACCAGTGCATACACATTGGAAGAAGCGAGCAGGTGTGAAGGAAAAGCGTGCCAACAGCCAAGATGGTTGGCTGCTGAAGCTCCTTGTTCTCTAGTTACACCCCCAGTGTAGGACTTTCCCTCTATTCCTGCTCTGAATATAACTGTATTATATATTATATTACATGTTTATATATAATATATAACTAATAATGGTTAAACATGTAGGTGATAATTAGGAATGACAAATTCTCCTTGAAAAATATTTTTGAGGGCTCAATATGAGGCACATTGATCAGATTTATCTTCCTTGATTTGCTTGTCTGGGTCATTTGATCATTTCTATTGTATTCTGCTTCTTGTGATGACATAGGCTAGAATTACACACATCTGTGTGTGGACGCTTGAACTAAATGTGCAGGTGATTGTGAGGTGCTTATCAAAAATTACAAGTGCCCCTCCATGTTAGCCCTATGGGGAAACCGGCGAACGTGATGTCTGAATCAGGCCCAACACAAGATTGGAGTACTTTTTTTTTATCAGCCTATCATAATGAAGCTGAACTTTTCCTAGGAGAACTTGCCATCCCTAGTGATATCAACACCTAGTTCATTTTAAATACACAATTATGTGCAAGTAAAATTTAAAACAGATCCTTTTTCACACATTGCTGGATGACCGAAGTCAGCTCATCTTTATTGACTAGTTACATATGAAAGCACTTTGCAGCAGTTAAATCTTCTGGACAGATAAAAAAACTCCTATAGCTATTTCCACAATTGTCATCAATAAGCTTAGGCACATACATCGCTCCACAGTAGTCTGGGCATGAGTTTATTCAAACTATATACAAAAATTTAAAATTTGAAAAAAACAAAAACAAACTATATACCTGGGATTTAGGTTAGCAAATAATTTCTTAGTCAGTTCCTGTGGCAAAAAAAAGAGAGAACACAATACTTTATTTCTCAACCTTTTTGCAACCTAGAAAAGAGGATCTGAAATTTAAAAACAGGATCTTGAAACTTTTGGGAACTCTTGAAGGCTAAATTACATCAATGGCACCTAGAAAACTTGTATTATTGCAATTCAATTTTGCACTGGGAATTTAACTATTTTTATGTTGAGGCTCTGCTATAGGTCCTTTAAAAACCAACGGTTTGCTAGTCCTCCAGGTCCTTTGGGAAGCAGCCACAGTCTGATTAGAAAGCCTCTTCCCTGTTAACATGCCACAGAGAAGAACTCTTGGCCTCTGCGTGGTGGTCCAACTCAACTCATTGAGTCAGATCTAGAGCTCTACAATCAGCAGAGAAAATTAGCTTTGCTTCTTACAGTCACAGCTATAAGTCTGACTGGGCAGGGGGTACCCACTTTCACAGCCTTCTCTAAAACAGAGGACAGATCCAACAGTTTGTGAAAGCGACAAACTAACTTCTATATATAGTATATCCAAATTCAAAACCTTCTATTAGCTGGGGTATTTTCTCTCCTGTGTCTAGACAGCATGCTTCAGCACTGTACATATGTTAGTTTAAAGGTACCTCTTGCTGGCTTGCAAGTCCTTAAGCCCTAGTATGGCAAAAAAATGGGAGACAAATAATGTTGCCGGGAGCTAACAGCACCCCCCTCACTAGGCTACTGATGGCATGACACATATGCTGAAGTATTGCTTTCGTAGTTACTTTTGTAGAGCCTTCAGATAATTCAATTATCACTTTACCATGAATTAAGCGCTGCCTTTAGTGAATGTGGTGAAACTTCAAATTTGACATAGGAAAATTAGTTTTGCTTGCACATAATTGGATGAGTGACATTAGTTGGACTTAGTCACATTTACTAAACCAAAAATCATATTAGTCAAATCATTATTATAAGTCGTTTTACACCTACAGAACCTTGAAAAATGATAAAGGTTATATGCAGAGAGAGCAGACAAGGTTCTGACAACACTCTACCATTACTTGAAACACATGTTCTTACTGCTTCTTACACCAACATAATGCATATCTCTCTCTTGAATGGCTTCGGAAAATGGCCTTTACTTACAAGAAGTAGAAAGCATCTGGAAATTTGATACATACAGTATGAACATCATCAGTTTAACATTAAGGTTTATTCTATTTAACTGAATAAAAAAATCTGACTTGATTAAGCTACATACGGTGCCATTGGTGACCTTTCATGAAAATCCTGCCCGTCTCTTCTAGTCTAATATCTTCAGTAGGTTCCGCGTCATTGACCCACATCAAGTATGTGTATTGGGAGTTCTGAGTTTCCTGGCTATGTAATTGGTCATTGATTCAGAAAGTAACAGTGCCAGAAGGTCAGTACATACAGCCAAACAGCAGATAATTGTAGCAGACTAGATCTTACCACTTACTTCTCTCCCAATTTCTACCTTTACCTTTGAAGGATTATTTTCCACCTCTTCTAGAAAAATAAAATGCACCACCAAACCAATATATAGAAATGAATTTAAACCTGACAATAATTATATAGCTTTCTTCAAATTTGAGAAATTTCCATGGCTATCCCCACTAGATAGCATAAACCATGGGGCTGTTTAGTATCTTTAGGTATCTATTTATGTCACTCTTCTCTGAAGTGACTCGAATATATTGTCAAATAAAGTCCAGTGAAGGCACTTTTTTAATTGAATTCAGATTATCAAGAAATAGAAAACATTTATTGGCCAGGACAGCTATTGATGAGTGATAATCGGCTTTAGCCATTTCTATTATCTAGAAATCAATTGACCAATAAAATCTTTACTGGAAAGCTGTACTCATAGCTCTGAAGCCTTGCCTAACATGCATATTTCTAGTGTATTGTCAATGACATTTCTCTTCTTTGACAATCCAATATATCTCATTAGCTTCCGTAATACAAAAGCTGAATGCACAATATTAGAAAAGCGTCTGCTGCACATGGCCAACGATCACCCTAAAACAGCCTCAAAATAGTTTTAGGATCAATTATGGTAAAAAAAACACCATTTAGGATTAATCAACAAGGCAACACTAACTGCATAGTCTAAGTATGGAGAGAATAGGACTTGTAACAAGTAATAAACCAACTTAATGGTAAGCTGAAACCGGCATTGTCTACTGGAACCTTTTGTTGCCATAGACTCCTGCTTCTTTCTATTTCTTTTGATGTGTTTGGACTTTACAACATCCAGTTATCTCCATATAGAACCCCATTCATTATGTCAGTGGTGTATAAAAACATTTTCAACCATCGTAGAATGTATTCTTCTACCATGACATGTATGTTCATAACACCTAAAGGGTATCATAACAAATGGTCAAAAGGGGAAATTTGAGGCTTACCAGTCTGTGGGCTCATTTAGTTGGTCTGATGAAAATGAGCCAGTTATTCATAAGAATAACATGGAAATTGTTCTCATTGTGTTCGGACCCTGGCTGTTCCGGTCACTGCCTGCTGGTGGCACTGTGTTTGCCCATCCATGGGTTGGTCCCACAGTCACCAGCAGGTGGCTCCCTGCAAGCGTGGGCTGGGTGGAGCTCACACCTTCCTCGTTAGCTTAGGGCTACTTAGGTGTGGTTCATCCAGACCACGCTTGCTGTTCATTGTTGCTGTTTGCTTGTCTGGATTTCATGTCATGTCGCTGGCTTCATGCATCTTGTCCCTGAACCTAAACCCTGGACACTCCTTTACCCTGGACTTTTACACCTGTTTTGTTCCTGCCTGTAAGTCCTTCATTAAATCAGTTTTTGTCACCACCACCTCTGTCTGGATCTCAGTGTGTGTTGCCTTGCTGGTCGCCCCTTCAGTACCTGATCCTGACACATTGATTGACAACTACCACATAACTGCCCGCACAATTTGTGCAACCGTTGCACACAGTGGCACAGCTTCTGTTTCAGGGAAGCTGATGACTGCCATCTGCCCTAACATCGACCATCTGAAAGTATCAATGAGGTGGTAATGACTGCTTATATTTTTCCTTTTAAATGTTATATTCTATTTATACCTGGTTAGTTTGTACGTAACAAACACACCTTGCCTTAAGATGTCTACATTCACTTCACTGTTTCCAGAAAGTTAAGTGCAGTTCATTTAGTCCAAACTTGTGAATAAAGGCTCTTTGGTAAGCAAAGGTAATCATTATATTCTAAGCTTTCGTAAAAAAAACCTGGTAATACTGCCATAAGGGTCCTTGTTTAGACATATTCCTCTTCTGGAGTCACATGAGCTTCCAAAAGTAATTTCGATACGCAGGCACCAACTGTTGCCCCATCACCTTACCCACACTACAAAATATGGCTGCAACATCAAATGAGCTCCGGGAGATCGGCAGCTTCAAAATGCTACAAAAAAAGGAAAGAAACTGGTTACTTTTATTTTAAAATACTGTACTTTCAGGCCTTAAAGAATTTCTGATGTATAGGCTGAACCATATACTTGTTAAAATATTCCGGCTTTCTCCTACTCTGCTGGCTGGAGCTCCATGAAGAGGGGAAGAAGCTGAACACCTTCCCCGATTTCAGCTCCAACAGGCAGAACTATGTGTGAGGTAGAAAGCTTGTGTTCTTTCATCTGGTTCTGCTCTGCATTGTTTATATCAGTGGGGCTCGGATGATATGAACAATCCGCCCCCCTCCCCGCCTAAGATTACTGCCAGGAGAGCGAAGGCACTGGTGGGGAGACAAGGTGTGATTACCCACGGCTGAACAGCTGATTTTGGGGGGGGGGGGGGGGGGGGGGTGAGTGTTATAGCATGAATAATATAGTAACAATTGTTTATCATATATATTTTTCCTTTAAATGCACAGGAAGACTGTTATATAGACCTTTCTTCTTAGTAAAAGCCTGAAACTGTTCTAATTGTGTTACCAACTAGCTTGATGAATATCCTGAAGTGTACTTTAGCAAATTAAAGGCCATTCAATTAGGGATTACATCTACTTTAATAAAAAACTGAAAGAATTATTAGTTCCCAGGAAGACTGTGACACACCATGACATTGTGTTTCCAATTAAATTCCAATCAGAACAAGGAAATCATGAACTATCTTTCAGTATTCTACACTTTTCTAACCAAGCGAAGATTTAAAGCTGAGATTTAAAATTGCATTTCCCTATTAATAAAGACTTCCCAAGCTACTCCTCCACTTCAAGGGTTCATTGCTTGTGTATGTCTAAAGCAGCCCATACACGGGTCAGATTTTCAATCAATCGACTTAAAACGATCAATTTTTTAGTCGACTGATTGAGAATTGAGTTTTGCCCACCTGGTTAAATCGACTTAATCCAATCAAAATTGAGTGAATATTCAGTCGTTTTTTGATCGGACTGGATGGTAAATTTTGATCGGTCGATTGAAAATTGGTTCAGTATTTTGAGAACCAAGTGTGGTCAACCAATTTTTGATCGATTTTTTTTCTACCTATTCTACCTCACTTCTGATTCAAATTTCAATCGGACTATTTTGGATCGATTGTTATGTCGAGTGAAAAAAAATCGATCAAAAATCTTGTACTACATATGGGGCATGATACAATTGACATACAATTTTATAACGACTTAAAAATTGATCGTTTTAAGTTGATTGATTGAAAATCTGACCCGTGTATGGCCTGCTTAAACCTGCACTTTCTGTGCCCAGTCCAACTCTCTTCTTTCCCTCCACTCTGTAGAGTCAACGGCTTTACATTGTATGGGGATGACATCAGAGCCTTAGACCATTGGCCCAAAGAAAAGAAGCCAGAGGATAGTTAAAGGCATCAAACTCCAGCCTTGGGCCATATCTAGCCTGCAGTGATTATATTTGACCCTCCAGTGAATGCCACAGATGTGTCTTGTATTTGACATTTGACATGCACACTAGAATTATGGTTTGCTTGTTCCAGAATCAAAGTTTAAGCAATATGTAAGTATATCTCCATATGAAAAGGTCTCTTATTTGTAGACACTTTTTCAATAAATATCAAAGTTAGCCCATGACCATACTTGTCATCTTTGCCGTCCGGGAATAAGAGATGTGACGTCACTTCCAGTATGTCGATCGGGCTCTTCCGTGTTCCAATTACCGGAACTGTCGTAATTTATGTCACGTCCGGTATCGGAAAGTCCCCGCCCTCCTAAATAGAACCTGCCAAACTTAGGAGGGAGAGGACGTTACTCTCCCTAATGTCCCACCCCACATATCATCTTCACAAGCGGGGTGGCAACTTAGGAGGCAGAGTAAAGCCCCCTCCTTCCTACCTCCGCCCGATTTATTGAAATTGGTATTTAGCCGGGATGGCCACATTAAAAAAACGTGACTTTCCCAGCCAAAACGGGAGGGTTGACAGGTTTGCCCATGACTTTGTCCAAGTTTTAATTTTGGCTCACTCAGTGTTTGAGTTTGACACCCCGCTCTAAAGCCAGCCATACATGAGTCAATTGACGACGATCAAACGTTCGGGAATCTAATGCTGACCACATTGAGCGATCCTGCTCGAATGGAAAATCAATCAAACAGGGTTCCTGACATTTTGGTATTTTCCTGTGCGAACACCCATCTAAAGTATCAGCCATGGATCAATTTCCCAAGGTGGTCCGCATCGAAATTCCCCAAACAATCAATGGGGAATCGCAATGTGTATGGCCACCTTAAGGCCTGGTTCAACCCTATCCTATTTTCATTACCCAGAATATCTTGTTATAATGTTAACAGGCATATTGGATATAATGTGAATTTTCTGGACATGTTCAACATGTGTTGCCCAAAACAGATAACCCCTTTTTGTGGATTGGGTGGATCTACTGGAAGGGATAATAACATTTAAGCTAAAAAATCTATATTTTTTTTGTTGAAAGCTACAGAACGAACATGAAGTAGAATCATTTGTGTAAAACTTGTATTGATGGTAACATAAAAAATTAAATTTCTTTGCATTTGGGGAGCTCTGTCTATAGGAATTTAGTTCCTTGTCTTGAGAGATCTCTGGCTAAGTCCACCCTTTGCACTACTATTCAATAAGAGAGTAAGTGTTTTTAAAGGGAAAGATGACCAGTAATTATTCACTGGACAAATCACTTTTAATAACTGATGGGGCACCAATGACCAAAATCAACCATGCTGCAGTAAAAGGATTAATATGGACCTTTGGTATTGAGCAGAACATATAATTTCAAAATGTTAAAAACTCTCTGGTTGTCTTTAAAATCAGCTCTGCAATGAATAAAGCAGGAGATATAACATACCATTACCAGAACCTTTTCAAAAAGTTATATTGGAGAGTGAATTTATCTAAAATAGTTTACAGTGGAATTTTTTTTTTATAATACCTCCCAGAGATGACTTAGTTTCTCACTTTCTACCTAAATCAAAATAACCTAAATACCCATAATCTTCTTTGATGCTAAAATACATTTGAGACATATCAGAACATTGCTAATGTTGTTTCACCTGAAATGCGTGCAAACTAAGCTATTACCACCGTATCTTATTAATGCTAGGCATACACATAAGCGGCCGATTTTTAATCTGACCGATGGGCGTGCGCGCTCGCGCCGTCGGTCAGGTTAAAAATCGTCGCTAATCGGCATGTGCCCACATGGGGCGACAGATCCCTGCTCGGCCGGCCAGAGAACGGACATGTCCGATCTTCTCTGGCCGATGCAAGCCGAGGCAAGCCGATTCCATAAGCTGCAATGGAGACGGCGTCTTCATTGCAGCTTATGGCCGGCACACAAAGGGTGCCCAGCCGACTGAAGGGGCCCCAGAATGCAACGGGGTGCTAACGATGATGATGTCATCTCCTCCTGTCCAACCCACTTGATTCCTGTATATTTATAAGCTAACGATGATGCCTAGATGCCTCACACCTTGTACCAGACACACTTCTTATTTACCATATCTCTCCTGTAGAGACAAGAAAAATAACAACATAAATAACTTTATTCACACTTTACCCAACAAGAATATACTGCTTACACAGTGAGACAATGATGGGGTCCTGTAGATGTGCACAGTGTGTAGCAGGAATACTTTTCCTTGACTACAACTCTAATCTTGTTGTGTAGCAACTAACAAGCTAACAACACAAATCTAAGATCACCAACAGATATTGTGATATATCCTATAACCTCTCCTAAGTGCCTGACACTGATGATAGCGAGCTCATCCTGCGTGCCAGAATATGACAGGCACATTAATTACAATTATGAAATACGCCGTGCTTGTCAGAACCTAGGTGTCTGTTCCTCTTATATTGGTCACACTGATGTGCCATAAATACCTTGCAAGCATAGGCAAAAAAAGGAATAAATTAGTAGACACTATCACTATCTATCTATCTATCTATCTATCTATCTATCTATCTATCTATCTATCTATCTATCTATCTATCTATCTATCTATCTATCTATCTATCTATCTATCTATCTATCTATCTATCTATCTATCTATCTATCTATCATCTTTATAAAAAAAAAAGTATAAATTCTTAAGCAGGGAACACACGGCTCGATATTGGAGCTGTTCGAGGTTCCCTGCAGCAGCGTGATGACGTCATCGCTATAGGAGGAGCTGGAGACACAGCACTGCTGTTTCTAAAGCTCAGCTGATGCTTTGCATGGAGACTCCATGCAAAACAATGCACATCGACCATGGTTTACAGTCATGACCGATATTCCTGTTTTCGAGTGCCACTGGGATGGCCGCATTAGATATGGGCCAGATAGATGGCTGTGTGAGCACGCACGGCGCTCAAAGTGGCCATCGATCGGGCCCATGTGTTCCCCGCTTTACAATGGGAACCCCTCCCAACTACCAAGGATGACGTCACTTCCTGGTTAGGGGTGAGATCACTTCCTGCTTACAGATGCTGGAGGGTTCAAAAGGAACAATGGGATGTGTCTCCTAACCAGGAAGTGACATCATCCTGGAAAGCACATGGCTCTGAGAGATCAATCCTTACAAACTTCCTTTAATGTGAGCATTTTGTCCTTTTGTTTTATTTTGTTTCATTTTATTTAACCATTTACTGTACCCTACTTTGTTGTACTAGGTTGTGCACCTTATGTCCTTGTTTCTATTTGAGGCAGGTCCACCTTTACAGTCCAGGACTGCTAGTGCTACATTGCACAGGATGGCATCAGAGAACAGAGATTGGTCAGGCAGCAAAGGAGAGGAGGTCCAGCATACCAATATTACCTTATTTATTGACCTCTATGTTAAATAACCACTTATCTCATGCAGGTAGGGAAGAGGAGATGAGGCAAGTGTAAAACATATTATCTATTATACTCCATAATTACTCAGTATGTCAGATTCAGAACTCTCTTTTGACTTATGTGATCAGGAAATGGATGTTGTTATTTTGGGATATAATAATCAGAGCTGCATTCCCTTTAAATAATGTATTACCTTTTTAGAGTGTCTAAAATCTTTTAGTTCACATAAGCAAAGCATCAAATAAGGTGGCATTGTGTATGGCGTAGGGTTTGATCCCAGAAGTATTGACTGATCTAGATGGCCAAAGCAGATTTTATTTCTTATGGGATAGATTAGTCCAAATGTTAGATTCTAAAAGTTACCATACATGGAGCAATACTAAAACTTCTGTGTGTGAGGAGGAAAAAGATCCTAGCATATCAGTGCCGAATATTGGGAAGTAAATTGGCTGGAAAATGTCCAGTCTACTCTTCATGTTCCAAGTGTAGCCGAAGCTAAGCAGTAAAGAAACAATTTCCACCAGTGCTGAGTTTTATTAGTGTTACTTCAAAGGAAACCGGAGCTGAGAAAAATACGCTGGAACCACCATTGATCTCTTGTTTGGAAAATGCTAGTTTCACAGTAGACTATATTTAGTCAAAATACTGTTTCAATTTATCATAATGATTTTTTTGCATAATCCCAATCTATATTATTATACAGTTATTGTGAATACAACTGTTGAAGGCAGCATGCTGTTTCCTTTATGTTTACTACTTTTGTACAGTCCAGTCGTGTTTTCTGAACAAAAGTTATTTTTGAAGAGCCGGTGGTGTCCCCTTGTATCCTCCATAGGAAGTATTCTTTCCACCCCCAGCCAGGGCACCGTGAGCGCAGGGGATCGGAGGATGGATTTGTGAAACTATAGGGGTTACGCAGAAGTAGACAGTGCCGCGGGGGGTAAAACTGTATGCAATACAATTCAAAGTAAAAAATCACATTTCCAATTGAATTTTTTTTTTATTATAAACAAAAAACGAATATTAATACATACTGTTTTGAAATCTTTCATACAAAAGAAGTATTCTAGAGATTTTATCATGCAAATAATACCTTTTATTCATTTATTTTTAAATGTAATTTCTGTTTACATAATTGTTTGTTTCAAACATTACTATATTCAGGATGTCTTTTAGACCCTTGTACGGACATATTTTTGGAAGTTACAGGCCTACAACATAAAAAAAAAATCCATTAAAGTCTATAGTGCGCATTTGGTACAGAAATCTGGACCTCACAAGAGCATTAGGTAGGTTGAGTGGTAGATACCCATGTGAATAAGACTCAGGGCCATTTCACACTATATGCATTTTTTAAAAGCATGCATTTTTTATAGGCATGCGTTTCTGCATATATGTAAAAACGCATGCGTTTTTGACATTACATATGCGTTTGCGTTTTTGAACAAATGAATGAAAAACGCAGGAAAAGTGAATCAAAAATGCATATAGCAGTGAGTTTTCAAAAACGCAACACATACAGTGTGAATGGTTACATTGGTTGTCTATGTAAAAACGCATGCAGTAAAAAAAACGCACTGCAACGCATATAGTGTGAAATGGCCCTGAAGGTGGAGGCGACCGATTTAAAAGTTCAAAAGTTTTTAATTTAATTAAAAAACGATGTAGACAAAAAAAAGGTTGTGAAACATCAGCGCACCTGGTCACTTCTTCAGGATGTATTGGGTTTACATGGGAGTTAGGGCTTGGCGTTTGGTTTAAGTGAAAGCTGGACCTGAAATTGTCTTTTTGATGGGCTGGAAGCATTTTCTGGTTTTACTGAAGCATACCTATAAAATTCTGAAACCAGGTATGGATCTGTTTAGATCACTGCTGTAATTATTATTAGAATGTCGTTTGCGTTCCATGTGGTTATAAATACCTAGGCACTAAATATAGCCTGTCCACATCAGTCCCACTGTTATCACACCTATGCTAGTCATATGTTTACCTGTCAGTTATCTGTCATGCCATGGCGTTTTCATGCCGATAACTACCATGTTGAGCTTCAAAACAGACATGAAAATATATACATATACAAACACGACTGTGGTATGTTGACAGAAACCATTATTTTTAGTTGAAAGATATTTTCTTCCATTCAGAAACTGAATAACTTGTTTCTTTTCTTTTGTGGCAGCCCCTCCGTTGTTGGCTTTTGCAGGATGTGATGAAGCCTCTTATGCCTTTCTTCTGAATGAGTATTGCCTGCAGACGTTTCAGCTGGAGATGGAAGACTTGGGTGCTAGGCTGTGGTGTGACTGGAAGGCAACAGAAGGGTAAGCGTCAAGAATCCACCATATTTAAAATCTATATATCTTTATGGGTAATACATTGGTAGCACCCGCACAATACATTTTTTTGTAAAATCTTCATGGTTCTAGTTCCAGTTTATCTAAAAATATTGGTGCATCCAGTCATCAGGAGACACCTCTCCTGCCATCATTTTCTGGGAGACATCTATACTGCTATAGCTAAAGCTACCTTTACAGACTATAGTCTGAGGAAGTGAGGAAATGATGACTGAACCACTGCTATCATTCATCTCTCCTGCACAGGTAATACTAAATATAGTTTCAGTGATGAACAGTGTGCTCTGTGGTCCCTTATCCCCAGAAATAGAAGGTAGGGGGAGGAGGCCGTGGTTAACTGTGTGCTCCAAGGGTTAGGTCGCCCATCCCCGTTATGTGATAGTTGAAAATCAAAAGGAAGAGGAGAGGGAGGGGGG
>CM070039.1:35244141-35270203 GCA_036250615.1 Ptychadena robeensis | reverse complement strand
GTTCCCTGACAAGGGGAACTTGAACCGCAGGAGCTGGTGGCAACGGTTGTTGTTGCTGTTATTGTTGTTGTTGTGCAACAAGCGTTTGCTGGACCTCGGAGATGGAGAGCCGTAGTTCTCATAAAACATCAACTCTGGGGTCACCTCCTGGGGCAGTCATACTGGCTGCTTGATTATGTAAGGCTTATGCCCGATAGCAGGATGGAGTAGAGGGGGAACCGGGATTCAGAGGAGGAGTCTAAACCCGTAGAGCCAGGTCTTCTACCCAGAGCCCCCCTAATGGGAGATGGGCCGATGTCCCTTGAGGGGGCACCGGTGGTGTTTCTGCGGCTGGCAGGGTAGGTCTCCTCTTTCACCTGGAAACCCCAAGGCGAGCGTAAGCCTGAGGTGCGGAGCTGCTCCAGATGTGGAGGTGACAGCGAGGCTGGGGTCCCCAAGGGACGAGAGTCTCGAGAGAAAGTCCAGGACACGACAAGGGTCAAGGGCTGGCAGAGTTCATGCATAAACGTATAAACAAGCAGGGCCGTTGGCAGCGGCAGACAGAATCGGATTCCAAGAAAAGCGCGAAGGTCGGGGAGCCGGAGGTCAAGAATAGTCGTTGCGGGTTAGCAGGGTCTGGTACACGGGAAAGCAAGAAGCAAATCACAGGGGAGCACAGGAAGGGAATCACAGGGAAAGGCACAACCAGGGATCAGAGCTGAATCAAGCAGCACCATACTGAGGGCAAGACAGCAATATATAGTGCTGCTCATTAGGGCAGCCCCTCCTCTAGCAGGGAAAACCGACACCCATCCATTTCCTGCCAGTATGTATAAAATGCCTGTGTGCAGCTTGTCACACGGCTGGAGCAGGAGGCAACGGCGGTGGCGTGGAGAGGGAGCGTTGCCCCCCTGGAGGGAGCTGGAGTGAAAGTGGAGAGGCAGACGGAGGTGAGCCAATTCCCCCATACTCTGGGGAGCCTGAGGGTGCCACCCGGGACCCCTGAGCCCCGGAGGCCTGACACTATACTAGAGAACATGAACCTCTCAATGAGCATCATTGGTGCATCTTTGCACCGCGTCCAACACGGCAAATAGACGCAGAGGGGACACTTACCATAATAATAAATGGGTGTGATACTATGATCTACTCAGATGGGGCACATCTTTTTTTTTCATGTTGTTTTTTTTAATTAACAATGAAAGTCTTGATCATTTTCTTGTTTATTATATAGATGAATGTAATCCATAGGTGTCATAAACAGACAGGTATCCCAGGCCAATTAAAAAAAGTACCTCTACCCACACACTGACCAGCAATTATCTGTCATGACAACTCTAAAGCTCGATACACGGGCGTTTCGAGGAAGCTCCAGCCAAGTGCAATTACGTCATGTCACAAGAGCTGCCCCCATATCGACCGCAGCGCTTCTGCAGCTGTCAGCCCATCCATTTCAAAGTAATGAATTTTTTTGACCAAGGTTTTGCAACATGTTTGGTTGAGTTCCTTCCAGCAGGATCAATGGATGGCTCGAATCTTGTAACAGATTAGAGCAACATTGGGCGCCGTGAGCGTGCACGGTGCCCGATGTTGCTCTAACCTGTTTCTTCATCGAGCCGTGTGTACCCAGCTTTAAAGCTGGCCATACACCTTTAGATCTCTCTGTCAGATATCCTTTAGATCTCCCAACAATTATGTAGTATAGGGTCCTCTGCGATTGAACACAGGTGGACTTGATTATTTATAAAGTCCCGCATATTACATGGTTTTGGTAAAACAAAAGGAGATCTAAAGGAAATCTGACCAAGAAATCTAAAGGTGTATGGGGACCCATAGTGATATTTTAATATCCTGTAGGCTACTATTGGTTGGTTCACATGACAGTTATTTCATAGTCATGTGATATCAGTTTCTATGTGTCTTGATTGTGGCTAATGCATGAAAATGAAAGGAAAGGTGCTGTGTGGTCACTTTGGGAGCTTGGATTGCATCCTCTTTTTCTTTTTATAGATCGGACCCATGATTTACAAACTGCATTTCATTTCCATGGAGAAATAACAGATGTACGATGTTAATATTTTGTTTGTCTTTCGAACCAGGAGCCATAGAAGGCTCTTCTCTGCAAGTTTGATTGAATTCTGGCAATCTATGAAAAAATATGCTGGGTTTGCAATAAATATTTACTAAAGACCGGCATTTAAAATGGAAAAAAAATGCTAAATTATGTAAACATGTTGTGGTTGTGAGTATCGTGCTTGGTGTCTCTCTGAGACCATGTTGCATTATGGGTTTCACGGCACTAAAATTACCATTTACTTTTACTATAGTTAGAGAAAATGTACCTGCGGTTCTAGCCAACCTCTTTACTAGTTAATACTGTTAAACCCCGGCATGCTGTAGTTGTTGGTTCACCATTGGACCCATGACCCGCCTTTAGCAGCTTTATGAAATCACAGTTTTTCCTGGTTCTCTCTGTAAAGCCTGGCGATAAGATTCTCTCTCTTTGTTTGCTAAGTAATTAAAAATCGTAATAGGTAAAGCAGATAATTTCCAGCTTATCAGGCACTTGTGCTTTGTTTTTCAAATCATGAATAGCAATGGAGTTCAAACATTCAAAAGATAAAATGAATGAAGATATTTATTTTCTCATGCTGTCCCCACAATCTGCGGTTATTATGAAAGTTATGCAAATCTGCCTTTCTATTAATGGCCACATTACAGGAAACTGAGAGAATAGAGAGATGACCATTGGCTGACCTCTCACTGAAAACTCTATGGTCAGGCTGCCATGTCCTCCGTTGGCATCATTACTTTTTAAGACACTGCCATTAGACTAGTATTCAGGGAAGGAGGGGTGACATAAATCTTTTTCTATTTAATGGTTTTTCATTAGAAGGTCCTTTCTCCACCGATTTGCTCCGAAGGAACCCTTGAAATGTGTTTCGGGTAGCAATCAACTCCTGCTACCATTTATAATAACTGCACCTTATAGGACATTAGTGTGACCAGGAAGTACCAAAAGTTTTGGACTATAAGAACCCAAAGCTTTGTTTTTTCCCTAATTTTCTCTTCAGAGACAGCTATTCAGATATCAAGTGAATATACAGAATGTTCCAGCAAAGTAGGCAGGACTGGACCATGCAGTATTCACTCTATATTCCTCCAGCCAAAAGGCCAGTGCCAGGAGGGAGAACTAGCAGTACCCTTTCTCTGAACACACTGACCAACTTATGAAGAGACACATTTTACAATCTGGCACTAAACAACTTGATGAACAACCCATGAACAGCTATTTACATATGGGAGGAGACATTAGTCTTTGTCACAAAATGTATTTATTGCAATGCAGAATGTTAATGTAAATACACAACTCCATAAGCTGGTCAGTGTGTTTAGAGAATGGATACTGCTACTGCTAATGCAGATAAGATATCTTCTTGGCAGTGGCTTTTTGGCTTGGCTTGAGGGAATGGAGCAAATGTATGCCTCCTGGGATGGATAGCTATTGCTCCTAGGATGTGTTTTTTTTTTGATATTTGGACCATAAGACGCAGGGACACTTTCCCATTGATCTTAATGGTACAAAAAGTGCGTCTTATAATCCAAAAATATGGTAATACATTACCACAAATCTGGCATAGAGAACCTCCATTCACACCTGAATTTTCTACTGCATTACCAAAGAAACTCTTCCCATCACAAGCCCAAAACTTTAGAATGCCATATGATAAACTCTGCCAGAGTTCTTATTCCTAGACAATGGACCTCCTCCAGGATCCCCACAATGCCGGAATGACATTTGAGTTTTGTCTGTTAAATGGAGGAACTGATCTGGGACAGATGGCATCTTTTTGTGTTTGTGTTTAGAAGGGTACAAGGGTCTCATGCGCACCTCTTTGAGGGTCTCCTGGATATTGGCTGACTCTTTTTTTGCAATGTGTAATGCATTTAAGATAAATATTGTATTTCTGTGTATAAAGATATTGATCATCTTTTGTGATGTCTTTTGTTCTTCTTTTACTGTTTTGTTCTATTTCTATATTTGTAACTGAAAAATTGCGTTCATTAAACTTGATTGGAATAAAAAAAGGAAGTAATACATATAAAAAACGTATTTCCGCTGCTGTATAGGACATCATTTTAGGGCCTTTTCTCTTTCTGAACCATATCCATTTATTGCATTTTTAGGCATTAGGCATTATTGCACTTTTAGGCATTATTCCTTGTTGTCCTCCATTTTATTAAAATGTTTTTAAAATATTTTTTTCAAACAAGCACTACAAACCTCCGAGTAATTCAAACTTTAAAATGTGTAATTTCCTATTTTAATAAATGTTGTGGAAAGTACAATTGTGTGTGTACATACAAGCATATTTATTTGTATATTATTAAGATGTAGTACTTGTTTATTAATTGTTCATGGTCAAGGTGACTGGAACAATGGCAGAGTGTGTATTCTTATTACAATAAATGGCACCTCTTTCCTATTTCACAGGTTTGGATGTATAGGTATGGGCCATACATGATCACACAATGTATTGGGTAAAAAGGCTCTTCCATTGATGTACATTTACTTAAAGACCCCATATGGAAAGTCAGGTTATACAATGACCTTATCCTTATGTGAAATCATTCTTGTTGGGAGCAATTGGCTTTCTTATTGGCATTGGTGTCCTTGTTGTATATACTTTGCCATGGGGTCAGCCAGGAACCGTATAATGTCTTAAAGTGGCAGACTGGCCATGTGTGACATTCTAGACAGATGTCAGATATATATCTCTGCGCTCGGTATGGGTTTCTGGCCCTGTCACAGCGCCGTCTGTACGTATTACAGTCTCCCTGACAACAGAGTTTCTCATTTACTTGCAAAGCACATGGTGGGTGAAAGAAAAACTTTTGAAGGTCATATTCTTTGTAAATGAATAACTGAAATTCTCTAACTATAAATACCTTTACCTGGAAGCTAACAGTTTCAAAATAGGTTTAGTGTAGAGTTCTTATAAAGTTTCCAATAATTAGGGTAGACAAATACATGAAGAATTTAGGCCATGAGGTGAATCAAGGAGACAAAGGATATTTGCAAACAGGACCAATATTGAGAAACATTGCTGTGAAAGAGGAGAAGGAAAAAGAGGATAATGATTTCTGATTGGATAAAATAAAAATTTTCAAAAAGGAAATATTTATTTAGTAATGATGTTGGAACATTTTGGAAGTATATAATGTTCTTTGAATATCTAATTTTTATAACAGGAACACAATGTGTCACACAAGATGTGAGAGCTCTATGTAATCCTTATAGGCAACCCCCCTTAATCTAACATTCTATTTTCCCTGTACAGTTTTGGTTTTCAACTGGCTGTCTGAATGCAATTTTAGGTATAATAGACTCAACCATCATTCAAAAATGTCAACAAAGCACCATCAAATACCAGATCAATAATGGTGGGTCGATGTGTGTTGATGTGCTTGAACATGTGGTATACCATTAATTATTCTGGAGGATGGGCAGTGCTGAGAACTGAATGGAGTCTCTCTTTTAATCCCCGCCTCTAAGCGCTACCCCTCCTCCCGAATAAATAATGGTATACAGGATGTTTAAGCAGAGAGTGGTGACTCCTCTGTCGGAAAATGCGGAATACTGGTATTTCATTTTGAAATCATGATTTGAACCCCCCCCCCCCCCTCAATCATAAAAAGAAGCCTAGTATGCTTCCTGTAGACTGTTGCAACAATATGAAAAATCATGAGATTAATGTTGTACGTATTTTATTCATCAAGAAGAAATAATAAATGTAAAATACAAATCATCATGTATTGTTCGCTTTAAAATAATAATTGTTTTCCTATGTTGCATAGTATATAACTATAACTTTTCATCCTTTCTATTTTAGGATCTACACCGATGTAACTAACTGTACCCGTCTCTTGGCTAACCATCAACACTGTTACTGGCCAAACCACATAGTGGATCATTTCTTCACAAATATTCATAGAAACTATTTCAAGAACTGTGCCCTGACTGGCAGGCTACCAGCGGACCCACCATTTCCCATCCTGTGCTCTTTCATCCTCATCCCCATCCTTATTACCGTCCTGATGACAGGACTTGTTGTGTGGAGAAGCAAGCGCAGCGAAGGAATTGTTTGACAGAACTGACAGTGACAACCTTTCTAGAGATGGCCCGTACATCCAAGGAGGGGGAAGAGTCGAATCTGTTACCTTAATTCTGCATTCTGTTTGTAGCACAAGCCTCCAAATTGAAGCCCGTCACAAGATGGTTTGAAGTATCCAAGATGGCCTCCATTACTGCCTTTTGAGATATATTTAGCATAAACAGAGAAGCTGTGAACAGAACGGCATGAAGTCAGTTCAGTTTCAGTGGTACCAATTGTGAAACAAGAACATACAACAGGGTTTTTGCATTATATCAAGAACTCAATGTGAATTGAGGACTAAAGTGACTCAGCTAAAGTCATTGGGGCTGCTGAAAGACACACTATATAGTGCTAAATGCAGATAATGTTGCATTATATGTGCATTTTTGTAGCATAGTTTCCAAAATGGGACCTAGTATAGCCAATGTACTATCTGTTGATCAGAGCTGCCTTCTCTGATACATAGACATGTCCAGTATTATTATATATGGGATTAGTCAACTCTAATGTAATAAGGCAATTACTGGTGTGCAGAAAACACACATCAACTAATCAGAAATCAACTAAATGAAGATTATATTGAAAGCTAAAATCTGATTGGCTGCTGTCACATTCTGCACATCTCTATAAATTATCAAATAAGCTTGATTCACATCTATTGAGTCAAACATACACAATGATGAGGCACAAAGGACAGTTATCGATGTAAATGTAATCAGGTTTGCTTGCAGATGTCTAAAGCAGTGGTTCTCAACTTTTTTTAGATCTGGCACAATCAGGTAAGTGTAATGTCCCCTCCCTCCTATTTTCCCTCCCAGAAATTATGTGTGGGGTGGAAATTTAGGAGAGAGGGGGCATTACTCTACCTCCTAACTTCCCACTTTGCTTGTGGGCATCAGAGCTGCTGCTTGTCAGCTTTCAGTGCTTTGTGGTGACCCCTGTGAAATGGTCGTTCCATCCCCAAGGGGGTCCTGACCCTCAGGTTGAGAACCGCTGGTCTAAAGGGTTGCTGTGGGTTACTGCATCTTTCTGGAGTTTACTGTCTTATTGAATAAGGCAGAGTGTGTCTTAGGTTAACTGCCTAATAGCATTTATCTGAAATGCCTTTCTTCCT
Source organism: Ptychadena robeensis (assembly GCA_036250615.1). Classification (NCBI taxonomy): domain Eukaryota; kingdom Metazoa; phylum Chordata; class Amphibia; order Anura; family Ptychadenidae; genus Ptychadena; species Ptychadena robeensis. The sequence goes on along the minus strand of CM070039.1, from coordinate 35,262,952 downwards.
CTATAATTCTCAAATGTCACACTTGAGGCTGTGGCCATTGTTCTTTGCTCATACAATGTGGCTTTTCTTAAACAGGGAAAACAAACAATTTTATTTAACGATTCACTATTGTTGAAATGGTGTATCATTTTCTTGTATGTGTAAAGATAGATTTCAGTGAAGCAGAGAAGTATTTTCTATAGCTAAGATTTGTACTAATGTCTATTTTTGTTTCCTAAGAAGAACTGTATGTGTGTAATTAAATTGTTTCCATAGTTATTATCTCCTCATTGATGTGATGTTTTTCAGACCATTCAAACCACAATACAGGTAGCCTTACATGGAAATATTATTATCAGAGAAGTGTGTGTTCTTGAGCATGTTCGAGTGGAACATGTAGAAGACCATCCCACCAGGAGTATTAACTGTTCCAAAGCACCATTAGGTTCCTGTAACTCCAGGTCACCAGGTCAGAGTATACATATACAATGCAGTGACAATAAATGGCTTGGTCACAAAATCTTCACAGGTTGTCCAATCAAACTTCATGACAAGGTTATTTTTACAGACATGCTGAATTGTAAAGATTATCACTGCACTATGCAACTAACTACAACACACCCTATCACAAATGCCTAGATATAGATTATGTTACAGAATACCAGAGGTGCCCAATATGTAGATGGTGACCTATCGATTGATCACAAAGGCAAAGAGAGTAGATCTCAATTTTTTTTCACTTTTTCCTCTCATCTTTATTAACACATGGACAATTGGAAGGCATTTGTGAATTCATTGTGTCATACAAGTTCATGCTGTAGTGCAAGGTGAACAATATAAAGTTTTTAAAAAAAATACTCCGTATACGTACAGTTGTGTTCAAAACTATTCAACCCCCACTGAAATTGAGGAAGAACACTAAATTTCAGTGGGGGTTGAATAATTTTGAACACAACTGTATATTGTGGGGGATCCGCTCAAAACGGTGCTCTCACAGCATCAATCCACACATTTTTATACTTTTAAGGGCTCCTGTCCATGTTTATATGAGCACACAGTCCAAATAAAGGGTTACCCTCGCAGGGGTTAATAGACATTCAAATAAACAAAAGTTACTTGAAAATTCCAAGCCTCCTGGCTTGGCACCGATCAACAACAGTTCCTTCCTTTAGGAATCCTTAATGGACTGCCTCCTAGCAGCCATCAGCATGGGGCCACACACTTCTTGTGTGCCCTGTGTTTGCTGCACCCAGCAGCACTGTCTCCAACCTTATCTGGGAGCCCTCACTGAGTGGTCCCAGCTCCTTTTTGGAGACACACCCGGCCATCTCGTTAGGGTCTAGCAGGTGTATCTTGGTGGATACACACCAGCAGAGCCCTTCACTGCTGCATATGGACCATCCACACCGTGGCAGACCCCCGGTCTGTAACAATATAAATAATCCATTATCCATTCTCCATATTATATTTTGTGAAGTGGACAAGTGTGAACCTATGTCCTGACCTCTTTATCATGTCATAATGGTATATCTATATATATATATATATATATATATATATATATACACACACAAATATGCAATGTTCTTCATTGATCTTAAAGAAAACCAGGATCGGAGCGATAAAGAGGTCATGGATGATATACTAACAAATTTAGTGGTACACAGAAGAAATGGTCATGATATATTGACTAGCTGACTTTGTTAGTTAATTGCCCCTGAATAAGGTATTATCATCATTAATATAGCTGGATATGTAGAGAATCATCTAGTTCAAATTTCACAAAGTAGTAATTCAGATGACAAGTGTTTAAATCAAGGACTTTGCAGGTATAAACATTTGCGTAGTACTGTCACAGGATACCACATTTGCAATAAGAAGGTTCATCTAGACTAGATATTCCACTGTCCCCTGCAGGTTTTATTACTGCAAAGCTGAGGCATTTAGGCTTAGTAAACCTGTACACTCATGGGGTGGCCGCTGATAAGCCTTCTTATTTCTTCATCATTCCAAGACATGTTGGACAATTGTATGCTCCCAACCTTGTGAGAACATTAAGGGGAAAGTCGCTTTTCTTCAGCATGACAGTACACAATCCATAAAGGTAGGGACGGGTAAAAGGGCTCGCTTTTATTTAACCCATGAAACACTTTTGTGATAAGTTATGAAGGCAACTTAAAACCAACCCCCTAAAATATCATATCATGAAAGTTCCTTGTAGAGTAAAAGTTTCCTTGTAGAAAATCCTTCTGTTGTGAGTGCAGAGCGAAGACCAACCCCTTAAAATATCGTAAAAGTTCCTGTAATGGTAAGTTATGGTAATATGTTTGCCTATACAGTCTATGTAAGAGAGTTCTGTTACCTTTTTGAAGCATTCAGGCATATGGGGGATTGTGCACAGTATTCCTACTGCCTCACAAGCTGGTGTGACCACAGCACCCTGTACTCGCATACAGTGATAGAGAGCTCTGGTGCCTTTATCTCACACCACCATCTGCAACATTAAAGACAAGGCAACCCCAGAGAAAGTGAGACAACGATTGGGACCCTATGGTGTATTACATGACTCTCATAATTTATCTTTGAAAAGGTAGGTAAAAAAATAGAAGATCAATAATAGGACTTTTAGGAAAACAACTTTCTTTTGCAAGCAGAGCAATGACTAGTTTACTTTAAGCCAGCTGATACTGTTACACTGGTACTGGCTTACATAATATATGTCTAATTTACAGTTTTATATTACTTATCAACATGCAACCCCTTCGGCTAGGCTTTTAAATGGATCATCCGGATCCTTTGAGCTGTATAAGGGCTTACATCATCTTCCAGATATAGCAGTGTACAAAGACATTAAGATTATTCATTACAGAATGTTTGGGGTTTTGAGGTCTAGACATCCCGAAAGCTTGCTTCACTAATGACTTCAGTTAGCCAATAAACGGTATAGCTGCCAATCGACGGTTGCGCGGCTGAATATCGTATAGGTGGGCCCACCTGGCAAGATTGTCCAGGAATCTGCCACATGTCGGATCGCATGGTGATCTGACATGCTGGTAAAGTCCCGGCCGATCCCATTACTTTGGGATTCTCTGCACTAGCGGCCGTGTGTGAGACGATGATCTGCCAAGAAATCGTCTGCAAAATGACACGTCTATGCCCCGCTAATATATGTATTAACAATATCTGTATTCATTGATGGCTAACACAGGAGAACACTCTTCTATTGCGAAGATTCATTAAAATATAAAGACAGCTATCATTCATTCATGCACATGCAAATGGTCAGTATGATGAAATCTAACCTAATTTCCAAAATGTAATCCCATCACATAAAACAAGGACAAAATTTAGAAAGTTGATTGTACAGAAATTCTATGGTTTGATTGTAAGATGTATGGGGACCTAACACAGTCTACAGACAATTTCTGGGTGGTAAGTTGATTACCCTCCCAGCATGTCTGAAATGTAGGAGGAAACCCACACAGACATGAGGAGAACATGCAAACACCTTAAAGATAATGACCATGCCAAAACTGGAACCCGGTACTTCAGTGCTGTATGACCAGATTGGTAACCACTGAGCTACCTTGTAGATCTAAAGCTGGCCATAGACGTCTTGATTTCCTCAAGATCGATTTTTTAAACAATCGTGTCATGCAATTTAGTCTTTAATTTAAAAGTCCTAAATCAATAGAAAAGTGCACCATTGTCGGGATCCGATTAATGATGTACTGTATTTTTCCGGATAAGACGCACCGGACCATAAGACGCACCCAGTTTTTAAGGCAGGAAAACCAGAAAAAAATGATTTAATACGTTTTCACATCAATTGGGTTAATTCAATTAATTTTATGAATGCAATATTCAATTCAGCCAGTAGATGTCACTAGCAGCAGTACACACTCAGCACAACGTCATTCTCCACACTGAGCGGGAGGAGGGGGGCCGGGCTGCACAGTCTACTACTCTCCTCTGCTCTCCTCTCCGGTACTTTGCTCTGAGCTCTGCTGGCATAGGCAATTATACAGTACAGATGGGAGAGCCGGACACCGGCTGGCATCTCTCAACTGACAGCTCCTCCAGCTAATCTTTGTGCCGGAAGAGCTGGCGGGAAGCCAATGCGGGTCGCGCATTCAACCAATAAGACGCATGCAATTTTGGGGGTGAAAAAGTGCATCTTATGGTTTGAGGAATACAGTAACTAAAGATCGGTTACACAAAAAAATGCGATCGGAAATGATGGAAGTGAGATATGGCCTCCATGGGTCGATCATTTTCACACATGTCCGATCCCTGCACGAACAAGGATTCGATGTGACCTAATGAAGGTGTCACACTTAACACCAGACCTGGCCTGACACTGATGAGCAGACATTATGGGACATTGGCAGGTAAGGGACATACACATGTTACATATTCTGTAAAAATATCTTAGTATGTAGAGATGAGAAATGTTTGTTTAATCATATGAAGGAACCATATGATTTGTTTAATCATATGAAGGATATTCGAGCCGTCCGATGTACCCTGCAGCAGCGTCATGACGTCATCACACTGCTGTCAGATATCGGAGCAGCCGGGGAGAGCAGTTCTGCCTCTCTCCGGCTCCTCCTCAGCCGAGCTTTGCCTGGAGACCCAGGCAAAGCATCGGACATCGCCGTATAAACGGTCTTGTCCGATAAGGCTGTTTTCGAGCGGGATTGATTTGTCCTGCTCCAAAACAGCGCAAGGGGCAGACTATATGGGTCAGATAGATGGATGTGAGCATGCACGGAGCTTGAAACGGCCATCGATTTGACCCATATCTCCACGTCTGTACCCTGCTTAACTTTTAGATGAAACACATCTTAGCACAAGCCAGATATACAATTCTTTTATAAACCCCTCTGGTACAAGTGACAGTGAATCCTCTTAAAGAAATGGAAATCTAGAGCTCAGCATTTATGAATAAAATAGATCATATCAGTTTTGCATTGAGAGTGAAAGATTTATTTTTAACCTGTTTTATATTTACAAAAGTATTAAGAGGAAATGATTGTGTGACTGCGACATGAAGGAAGATTTCTTTAGATGAATGTATTAGTGAGGGTAATTCTCTTCAGGTAACAAATTACACATGATTGACTGAAATTTATTTTAAACCCCAGATTACAGGGAGCCAGAGACAGCGCACAATAGTCTAGATACAAAATGTAATACAGCAATCAGTATGTCTTTCCATGAGGCCAAGACACTAAGTCACATCATCTGTATTCAAGAAAAGAAGACTTCAAAGGATGGATATTACCTGTGAAATTATTATCCTGCTTGTAAGGTGAATTTGTCACTAAGAATTTGGGCATCCCATAGTAACCAAACAATTCAGTTGTTCAGGGGAAGACTAGGATCTTCTGATGGAGAAGACAAACTGAACCAATAGTACCAATGGTAATGGCAGAGGCACTGGTTGTCCTAAAGTGTCTTAACCCAAAATATAGACCAAAAATGTTACAGATTTTTCTGTAATATTAACAAGGTTACGGTAGGAGCAAAGTCTCCTATAAGGAATGAAAAGCCACATCAAAATCCAGTTATATGTTTCAGAAGGTTCAAAAGCAGTTCAGGATGACTACCCCACCATGATAAAACGTTTTTGCATCTCTGAGAAAGTCATCCCCATGTCTTGCTTCCAGGGAAGGAGAAAAGGAAGTGTTATGGGACCACAATGGTTCAACAGTTATCTATAAGAAGTGGATAACATACTCTTTACAGACTGCTCTCAACATATCTCCAATTACACCACATGTCTGTTACAACTGTGCCATGGTGGAAGAGGGTGGATGAAGTGACCAGGCTGGGTATGTCTCCACATATGTAATTGGGGAAGGTCCTATGACAGGAGTAGTAAAACTTTTTGATTAGTGGGCCACAATTGGTTCTCACATTTGACAGATAGACTGCCGACCATGCAAAGCAACGTTTAGCATTCCCAGGTTGGTTTTCGGGCAGTTGTCCAATAGAGTTACATAGGGATAGTTGTCAAGCAAGGTATGGGCTGCTGTTTCAGGGAGGTTGCTGACAGCTGCCCTAAAACCAATCACATGAATCGAGCCATACTAAATTAACACAGGAAGTGCAAAGAAAAGTAAAGGAAAAAAATGTAAAGTAAATAAATAATAACAATTATAATAATTGTAATTTGTTTTTAGCACACCTAACAGTTTGCCCATGTTTGTCCTAAATGTAGCCATTCACGAGGCAGATTGAGGGATTGACTTCAGCTGGATGACATCATCCCGCTGCAGCCGGCCTCTCAGCTGATCAGCGCGCACCCTTTGAGTGCCAACCATTGCTTTAAATGGCACAAGTAATGAGATCGTCCGGTAATTAACCGGCATGCCAGATCACCTTGCTATCTGACATGTGGCAGATTCCTGGTCTATCTTACCAGGTGGGGCCACCCAATTTTCAGGAGCGTGCACAGCAGTTGATTGGCTAAAAAATCAGGTGCAAATCGGGCCGTGTATGGCTATCTTAAGACAACTTATATTTGTGAGAGTTTGCAAGAGCATTAAATTAATAACTCTACCTGTATCCGCTTTTTCATGTTCTACTATCATCATGCTGAACTCAAAAGGACAACACTTGTTTATTTCAATGCTATTAAACAAGCTGGGTATACACGTACCAATTCCTGCTCGATCCGATCCCGGATCAGATGCCGTGCACGCTCCCACGCATCCCTTAAGCTAGCCATACACGTGTAGGATTCCATGGCCAATTGATCACTCACCCAATCGATTCCGGCGATCTCAGCGGGAATGGGAGCTGCGATCAAACATGTTGGTTCTCTGTCGGATCCAATTCTGATCCAATTCTGAGCCCCAGATCAATTGGACGTGATCACTTGGACAAGGTGGTGTGCAGCGATCGGATACTCTTAATTGGCAGATTGATCGCCGCTCCCATTCCCACTGAGATCGCCGGAATCAATTGGGTGAGTGATCAATTGGCCATTGAATCCTCTACGTGTATGGCTAGCTTTAGGGATCGGGTCGCGCAGGAATTGGAGGCTGCAACTGACGAGGATTGGGGTAAAATCAGCCGTCCTGTCGGATCACACAGTTATCCGACAGGATGGTAAATTTTAGCCCAATCCCATTAGTTCGAAGTAATGCGCTGCACATTAAGAGTGCAGTCCGAGTCTTGGCACTAGCGGGCGGGCGTGATGACATCATCACGAAGCTCCTTGCAGGGCAGCTGTCAGGAATCATGAGGCCTGTCCGGCGTTGTTCACATTGTACACAGTGGCAGTCCGGGGACACAGTGAGCAGAGGGTGCTGTGTGCAGAGGACTGTCGATCATGCAGCACGTCGGGCCCCCCTAGCTGTCCGGGCCCGGGAGTCCCCTCTGTCCCCCCCTGACGGCGGTCCTGGCTCCTAGTGCAGAGAATCGGATAAGGAATAGACGGTAAAACGTATTGTCTATTCCCAGCTTTAGACACATCAGTTGGAATCGAAGGATCTGTTCCAAGACGATCGATCTATGAAGATTATGCTGCTATGAGATGTATGTACACAGAGCACAGAAAACAGACTACAATGAAAATGTTTGGTTTTATAGAGCACTATAAGCTAAAAGTATTGTGTTTCATTTTTATACGGGTGTCACAAGGGAGACAAATAGAAAACTTGACTGAGTTTTGAAATAGTTTGACAGACACAAATTACTAGCTAGTAAACCTTTAACTTCCTGAATACATAGCAGTTCATAAATCTTGAGTTCACAATGGCATGCACGAACACTTCGGTATATGGGGGTCACAGGAAAACACCAAACCATAGAAAACAATAGTCTACTTGTCTGCTTCACGGAATGAAGTCCATATTAGAATACATACATCATCATAGTCTGTTCCAGGGGTCACATATGAATCATATTACCAGGTTGCTCCTATTGCACTGGGAGACCAATAAAATAACATGATATAAGTGTCTGAGCGTATCTCTTGCTACAATTTGTACAAGATCCTAAATGGAAAATGTTAGAAACACTTGAACACGGCTCATGGCTTTTTCCATTAAATGTAACCTACAGTTATGAAAAATCTATTATAACGGCCACTGTCAAATCTTCATTCCTTGCTTTCCGCTACAAAGAGCTGTTGGTCTTGCTTACAGCTGCTTTAACCCCCAAAGAGTCTAAAAATCATTTTCTCAACATAAGATGACTTCTTTATTATTTGAACTTCGAATTTAAAACCAATATGAGCTCAGATGCTGTGTTTCCCCGAAAATAAGACCGTGTCTTATATTAGTTCTCCCAAAGATGCCCTACGTCTTATCTTATTTTCGGTGGGGGTTGGGGGGGGGGTGCCTTATATTTCAGCGTGAGGCATAAATGTAAGGGTGCCTTATTGCCTTATTTTCCAGGGATGCCTTATTTTGGGGAACAGGGTAGTAAGCTTCATGAGAATAAGGATCCTAATGTTTAGCCAATCATATTACTGTTTTCCTGGGTGTTCAGATTGTGGGTTGAGCTTGTTGTGTAATGGATTGTCCAAAACTAAAATAAAACAAAATGTGTACCTCTACCATACTCCTTTCTTCTATTTTCCTTTATACTATTTGAGTTGCATATTTCATATAACATATTTATATGTGAACATTCATGCATTTATGACGTACATTGACGTACATTGGCCATTTACTTTAGGTTTTATGTATATTTTCATACAGTCATACAAGTTGCATGTTAATGTACTGAGACCCCAAACTATTAACCAATGCCTTGTCTGTCCAATCTGCATCATAGGGATTGTGTTTCCCATAAAACAGTTGCAAGAAAAAGTATGTGAACCCTTTGGGATTATGTGGCGTTTTGCATGAATTGGTACATAACATGTGAACATTTACAGTGCAGGGTGGAAAAAGTATGAGAACCATAGAACTTTGGACCCTCCTTTGGCAGCAATAACCTCAACCAAATGTTTTCTGTAGCTGCAGAATAGACCTGCACAATGATCTGGAGTAATTTTCACAAAACTGTGTCAGTGTGGCAATATTTTTGGAATGTTTGGTGTGAATCGCTTTCTTAAGGTCATGCCACAGCATTTCAATCGGGTTGAGGTCAGGACTCTGACTGGGCCACTGTTGTTGTTGAAGCCATTCTTTTGTTGAATGGTTTGTATACTTTGGGTCATTGTCTTGTTGCATCACCCATCCTCTGCGGAGCTTCAGTTGGTGGACAGATGGTCTTACCTTTTACTGCAAAATGTCTTGATAAACCTGAGGCAGCAAATCAGCCCCAAACCATGATGCTCCCTCCGCCATGTTTTACAGTGGGTTAAGGTTTTGATGTTGGTGTGCTGTGCCTTTTTTCTCCACACATAGTGTTGTGTGTTTTTTCCTCAATTTAAGTTTCATCTATACACAAAATATTTTGCCAATATTGCTGCGAAACATCCAGGTGAGCTCTTCTGAGAGCTCTTTTCTACGAGGCAGTTGAGCTCTTCTGAGAGCTCTTTTCTACGAGGCATTGTTCATGTCAGACAATGCTTTCTGAAACCAGTAAACCCAAAACTGGTGTGGTTTTTTTTAAAGGGCAGTACAGCTATGAGCAACACATCCAATATCACCACACTGATTGGAATCAAGGTTGGCTCACTCCTGGCTCCAATTAGCTCTTGGAAAAGTCATTAGGCTAGGGGTTAACATATTTTTTCACCCTGCACTGTGAATGTTTTACATGTTATGTTCAATGAAAACAAGAAAACATATAACGTTTGTGTAGTATTTCTTTAAGCAGACTGTGTTTTTCTATTGATGTGACTTTGATGAACATCAGATCAGGCACATGTTATGACCAATTCATTCAAAACTCCACAAAATCCTAAATGGTTCACATACTTTTTCTTGCAACTGTATATTGTACAATCCCATTTACTTTCAGCAATATCTACCAGACTTTGATACATATCCATTGGTATTTTCCAAATGGCATTGAAGTCTACATAAAGTACTCTGTAGCCTCACTGTATGCTTACTTTGCAAAAGCTACACCGATGAGGATATCCATAGTGTGAGACACCATCAGCTGTATATATACTGACATACTAAGGCTTTGTTTCCATTGCGTTGGGACCCCTCCGCTAAGCGTACACGCTTAGCGGGAGGTCCCAATGTAACAGATAGACTTACCTGCTCGGCGGACGGGTCTGTCTTCATTGCGCCGAGCCGATCTGCCGGTGTAAGGCTGAACGTAGTCGAGTACGTTCAGCCTTTACACCGGCAGATGTGTAAACAGACCATCCGCCGGCAGGCTGAGTCTGTGGGATACGTCAGGACCCCTGCTAAGCGTATACGCTTAGCGTAGGGGTCCCGACATATAATGGAAACAAGCCCTAAGAAGGAAATAATTGCCTCTATTTTTATGTGAATATTTAGAAAATATTAGAAGTGTAATGGGTCTTTTTTGTGTTTAATCATTTTTATTGGAAATTTTCAGATTTATACAATAAATCACAAAAAGACAAAATAAGCGATACATTACATAAGATAAGCATATCAGTGTTTAATCATACGCGTTTTGATGCAGTCCTTGAATAAACTTCAACCCTATTGGCACAGCCCTGTTAGACTTTAGAGGGTCACTCTATTGATTTGTTTTTGTTCTGCAAATTGTATATAAAGGCTGCCATACACGGCACGGATTCGTGCCGGATTCTGGCGCGATGGATTCCGGGCGCGTGCACGCGGATCCATCGTGCCGGAATCCCCTGCAGCCCACCTTGCCCGTTGCATCCGATGGATCAGGGGCACAGAATCGGATCCGAGGAAGAACCAACCTGTTGGTCTTTTCGGTCCGATTCTGCTCTGATCAGGGGGCGTTGCGGTCCGGGAGGCGAGCCATCGGACACGGATCACTCCCGGATCCGGCCGTACAAGGTGGGCTGCCACGATCGGATTCCCTAATTGGCTAATCGTTCTCACCTGTGGATGCCGGCGGAATCGCCGGAATCCATCGGGTGCTGAATCGATCAGCCAGGGAATCCGTGCCGTGTATGGCTAGCTTAAGTGGCCATGTGAAATAATGTGCAGTGAACAGGTTGGGTGCAGACAGGTTACTGGCACACAACGCTGAATTGCTGTGCCAAATCCTAATTAAATGTCCACATTGGCAGCAGTATGTAAGACCAGGTGAAGAGAATTCTGATAAATTCTGTACAGGAACTTTGAGAATAAATAGAAAAGTTTAGCTGAGTTGCACTTTTATTACTCTTCATATGGTGATAGAAAAAGAAGGAAGAACAGCTCAAGACCTCAACTCTTCCGATGTTGACAGTTGTTTTTCCAACCTTCGCTTGACAGCTGGAGTCTAATTATCTGCTATTACAGGCAGTCACACTTTCATTTTCCTTTTATTTGTTTGTAAATGAGTTCTGTTATTTGTTCTACAACAACGTCACCAATTTCTGACAAATTAAATTGAAGGACAATTTCCATGAAAAATAGCAATTTCAGGGAACCATTCTGTGAAAACACTTTGATGGTGTCTTCATGCAGCTAATTGCCAATGTCAGGACACTCTTTATCTCAGCTTGTTATAGATAAGCAGGCCTGAAAAAACAACCCCCATACACCTTTAGATTTCTCTGTCAGATTATCTTTAGATCTCATTTTGTTTTATCAAAACCATATGAGTGACTTTCTAAACCATCAATTCTACCTGTGTTCAATCGCAGAGGACCTGGCACTACATAGTTGTTGGTAGATCTAAAGGGATTATGGCCAGCTTTAGCCTCTTCTACATGCAAGCTGTTCTAACTACTGCCATTGTGGTGGTCAGGGTCTAAAGGTAGGTTTCCAGAGTCCTCCAAAGGTCTTCATAGTCATGTGCTTCAAAGTTCTGTATCTGGCTTTTAAAGCACTCCACTCTTCCTGTACCACTTACATTTCCAACCTGGTACATAAATATACCCAAAGTGACCTACTAATGACATCCCTGTTGATAACATCATTACATGCGCAACTTCTAGACTTCTCTAAGGCCACTTTCACTCTATGGAACTCTCTCTTTAGACTTGCTCCTATATTTACCACCATCAAAAAAGGTATTGCATACTCTGTTCCCCAACCCATTAGATTGCAAGCCCGGGCCCTCAACTCATAACCTGTACTTGTGTGTTATCTTGTGTTGCATCTCAACTCTAATTTCATGTACAGCGCTGCGTAATATGTTGGCGCTATATAAATAAAAGCTAATAAAAATGTGCTTGAATGATTTCCTCCTCACTCCAGGTACGTAGGTGAACATAATGCAGCAAACTGGTTTACTAGTAGTGACGCTAAGATCGCAAAATATGACCAACAGCATTGGTATCTAAGTGGCTCAAGCTATGAAGTATCTTGCATACTGGAAAGGTCATTGACAACGGAGGAGCTTATTCTTATTATTTATGTATATAGCGCCAACATGTTATGCAGCACCGTACAATAAATTAGACCCACCCTTCGGTTGAGATTTTTCTGAATACAATAACATAGAGTTGAGATGTGATAAAAGATAACACACAGGTACAGGTTATGACACAGGAGTAGAGGATGAGCATTGTCCTCGATCTAGGCCAGTGGTGCCCAACTGAGTTGATGTGGAGGGCCACAAGTGCGGCCCGCAGCACCACTAAAAGGGCCGAACATAAAATTTTCGAATATACTGACTGCATAAGCAGTTTTTATGTCACCTTTTCCGTGTCCCTTGCCGTGTCACCTTTGCCTGGTACCTTTCCCATTTCCCTTTTTCCATGTCACCTTTTGCCGTGGCACCTTTGCCGTGTCATCTTTCCTGTCACTTTTTCCCAGTCCCTTTCCGTGTCAGCCGGTTGGCCTGTTCAGACTTGCCGGTGGGTCACCTTAGCCAGTCACCTTTGCATGTAACCTTTTCCGTGTCCCTTTGCCATGTCACCTTTTCCATGTACCATAGCCATGTCACTTGCCCGGTCACTTGCCCGTGTCTCTTTTCCATGTCACCTTTTCCGTGTCACTTTCAGTGTCACTTTGCCATGTCACCTTTCCCGGGTCACCTTGCCCATGTCACCTTGCCATGTCTCCTCTCCCCATGTACTTTGCCCTGCATTTCCCGTGTCACCTTTGCCGTGTCAACTTTGCCCATGTCTCCTCTCCCATGTACCTTGCCCATGTCACCTTTTCCAGTGTCACCTTGGCCGTGTCACCTTTGCCGTGTCACCTTTTCCCATGTCACCTTTCCCTGGTCACCTTTGCCGTGTCACCTTTCCCCTGGCACCTTTTGTGTCACCTTTGCCGTCACCTTTCCCATGTCACCTTTCCATGTCACCTTTGCCGGTGTCACTTAGCCATGTCACCTTTTCCGTGTCACCTTTCCGTGTCCACCGTTCCAGTGTTCACCTTTTCCCATTGTCACCTTTTCCCTTGTCACCTTTCCCTTGTCACCTTTGCCGTGTCACCTTTTCCAGGTCACCTTTTCTCCGTGTCACCTTTGCTCCGTGTCACTTTCCCTGTCACCTTTTCCCATGTCACCTTTCCCGTGTCACCTTTCCAATGTCACCTTGCGTTTCACTTTGCCCAGTTCACCTTTGCTGTGTCAACCTTTTGCCCATGTCCATTTTGCCCATGGCTCCTCTCCCCAATGTCACATTTGCACCCATGTCACCTCTGCCCATGTCACCTTGCCCTGTCACCTTTTTCCAGTTTCACCTTTGCCGTTGTCCACCTTTGCCCGTGTCACCTTTTCCCATGTCACCTTTCCAGTCACCTTTTCCCTTGTCAACTTTGCAGGTCAACTTTCCATGTCAACTTTTCCCGTGTCACCTTTGCCGTTCACCTGTTTTCCAATGTCACCTTTCCCGTGTCCCTTTGCACGGGTCACCTTTCCCATGTCACCTTTTCCCAGTCACCTTTGCCGTGTTCACCGAGCCATGTCACCTTTTCGTGTAACCTTTCCGTGTCACTTTCCCGTGCACCTTTCCCGTGTCGCCTTTGCCGTGTAACCTTTTCCCATGTCACCTTTCCCCATGTACACCTTTTTCCATGTCACCTTTCCCAGTCACCTTTTCCCGTTGTCACCGTGGCCGTGTTCACCTTTTCCCATGTCACCTTTCCCAGGTAACCTTTTCCCGTGTCATTTTTCCCATGTCACCTTTCGGTAACCTTGCGTGTCACCTGTGCCCATGTCACCTGTGGCCCGGTCACCATTTGCCCATGTACTTTGGACCATGTCTCCTCTCCCCCATGTACACCTTTGGCCCAATGTCACTATGCCATGTCACCTCTGCCCCATGGCACTCTGCCCATGTCACCTCTGCCCATGTCACCTTGCCCATGTCTCCTCTCCACCATGTAACATTTTTAGGGAGCAGAAGAACTTACCTCTGTTCTGCTTCCACGCGTACCAGGCCTGCGTAATCAGATAAAGGAAGGGGAGAGAGGTGAGAGCCGCTTCCTTCCGTGTGTGATTGGTGGACACAGAGCCAATCAGGTTCCAGCCGGAGGCTGACTCTCTCAGCTCTCCTCTGCTGAAGGAAAATCCCGGACGAAGAAGCGCAATTACGGGATCAGCGGGCAGAGGGGAGACATGATTGGCAGAAAGGGCATGGGCCGCAAGCGGATGACCACGGGGGGCCGACAAGTAACGCGAAACGGGCCGCTTGCGGCCCGCGGGCCGCGTGTTGGGCACCTCTGATCTAGGCTGTCAGGGAGTTCAGCTTCAATTTACTGTATTTACCTTCTTAAACTCTTGCTGTAAGGTCCGAGTTCCTTTTTTCCATATGGATATTCTTGAACTGAGCACTGCTGTGTGGGGTTTGTATACACATTCTCAGCTTGAATGATTTTATGCAGCTATCTGTCCATGTCCTTCAGTTACTCAGTAGTTGCTATGCACAATGTGGCATAAGTTTATTGTATATCTGTAAATTATGCAGAGTGTTAGTTGCTGATAGAGAAATGTAGAGGAAAAAAAATGAATTTTACATACAAAGCAGGTGTTAAATGAAGAACTGCACCGTATATACTCTAATTACATAGATACAGTACCCTCCCTAATCTTTGGAAGCAGGACATTTGTTTTTCTTTGATTAACTCCACCGATCCTCAGCTGCAAATTGCAAATGAAACAAATCATATTTAAGTAAAGTGCAGAAAACTTCCAAAGTTATTTGCGGACATATTAGTCTCACCGTGTAGACGGTTTAACACTATTTATACAGTCTCCCTTATTTCAGGGCATAATAATCTTGGGGATTCACTTAGCACTCCCCCCAAGACGTCGGGAACTGGGAATTTACCGTAACTAGATTAAGTTGCAGACTCTTCCAGCTTTGTCCCCCCTTTCCTGCAGAAACACCCATGGAAGCCATCTTTTCTACCTACCTCTCCTCCTATCCCTGCTGGTACTGCTGACCCTGTACATTATGAAGCCATGACTCTGTTTGCCCAGATCAGAGTAGGATCCATTTTACTCATTGGCCGCTCTTAGTTTGGACCAAATCCGATGAAGGCATGGTGCAATGATCACCGCTCCCTACCACCTCTGATAAAGACACTCATTACAGAGATTGCGCTGATTTGGTGTTATATTGTTACCTGCTTGTGATCCTCTGATGAGATAGATCGATATTCATCTACATATTAATATAATTTAATAAGGACACCCTACATCTTACATCCCAAAGTGATAGTCATAGATAAAGCCTGAAGAAGCCGCTTAGGCGAAACATCACCATCGACTACAATTAGAGGTCTTGCTAACATAGATGTACCAGTACTTTGTGCATTGTCGGTATATCTTTCATGTACGATTATTGCTGTTTAATGGTCTGTGAGATTGGATGGTCCATGGGACGTCCAATAAGCAAAAACACAAATTGTTTGGTTTGATGATTTTCTCAATAAAATTGCTTTTTTAAGTACATTATAAGTCTGTGGAGTCACACATTCCAACCAAAGTCCCATCCGAGGGGAATTTTTTTATTGTTTCTTTAGAATATTTCAAAATGGGAATGTTTGACAAGACAATACTACAGGTTCAAATACAATAATTTTTTGCAAGCTTTTACCCATTTGGATTAAATTCTACCATACATACTGGCCCTACCCACAAATGACTGGTCCTCTCTTCTCTCCAGTAATACTTCTGGGTTACTTTTCAGTAAGAGGCGGAGAAGTGGAATGGGCGTAATACATTAAATATGCATTATGATGTCACTGGGATAGACCACTGAAGTGTCTCAATGAATCCTCAAACTATATTAAGGTATGGTTATAGTTTTTTTAAGGTTTGTCTTACTTTCTTCCTAAGTACACATACCATACACATTAGCCATTGTTCATATGCAACTTCAAGATGCAACTTTGTAGGGAATGTGTTATTACATAATGTCGTGCCTTATTCCTAATGCACGTGCATTATGGTGTCCATTTTAATGCTGCTTATAAATAGGATTTCCTTTTGCTTCAAGGCATGGGATAATAAAAAGAGATGCCATGTTGCTCTTTCATTGCTAGGCAACTATGTTTCTGTACATTAGTCCTATTTATGTACATTGTTCTCTATCGCAATGTAATCTGGCCTATGTAAAATGACATTGTTAGTAGAAGTGTGAAATTTAAAACGGTCTCTCTGGAGAACATTGCATTCTGGTCCTGAGCTTTGACTTTACCAACTTTTCTGCAGCTGCCTTGGTAATTACAAATAAGACATGCTTAATTAAACTTATGGGTCCACGCTCTGCAAATAAAATGACATAGCTTAAATTTGTTATTAAAGCAGGATATTAAAAGCGGACGGGAGAAGAGCCTGCGAGTGGGCTTTGTGTCTCTTGGGAACTTTTAAGACACACGTTATGGCATCCTGACATGAGGACCAAGTGGATTCGTTCCACTGTCATGAATTTGATCCATAAAAGAGAAATGCTGACGTTTTCATCAGGATTGACTTGGCTCCCCGCAGGCTTTATCTATGAGATCCAGGGAACAGGCTGTGCGAGGCTCCCGCATCTTGTAGAGTACCGGGGGAAGATGAAACATGTATATAAAAAGAAGCTAAAGTGTAACTCCACCTTTGTAGAAGTCAGCAGCGATACCAGAAGCATCCATATTCCTTAGTGTTCAACTTCTTGTGCTAATCGTATCCTCTTTCATTAGTCTATATAATGGCCTTGTCTGCTTGGTTCTGAATGAAAAGGACTCATTTATATGATTTCTTTTTGTAGATAGTTGCATTCTTCCTTCATGATCTGTAAAACATATCAGTGGTATGATGGCGCTCCTATCTTTGTATAGCACAGCATAGGTTGATTTAATATATTAAGTTCTGGCAAAGTGAGTTATATTTCTGTCATAATTACAGCTCAGCATCCTATTATAATTAGCACTTTAGTCATAACAAATCTTTAAGGAAATGTGGCGTGTGCTGTTAAGGGATAATTACAAGCAATTCCACATCCAGGTTTCAGGCTCTTAAGGTGGACCCAACAGTAATATCACAAGTCTGCAGACATATTCCTGGCATGTTATATTACACAGTATTATTCTACTAGTCGTAGATGAAATACAGTCTGTGAGCTCCAAATAAGTGGTGGGAGGTGTTGTCCGCAGCATTGTCTTGGGAGCATTGTATCTGCTGCAGACTCACTCTCTTTTCCATTGTGATCACTCAGACTAGAACCTTGAAGTCTTTTCAAAGAAATGGTTATCAGCTACATAAATGAACACTTTAACTGGCATGAAACTGGTGGAGACACTGCAAAAGGAGTAGTGGTCAAGTACTTGCCAATGATTAATGACTGGCAAGGTATAATATATGCCATTGCTGTATGTAGGTTTAGGCCTCCCTTCCTGCCTGTATGGATATAATATTGTGAAAGCGGGATGTGTTTATTTCAGATTACATTGCTCTTTTAAAAAATATATGTTTTAGGGTTATAGATCCGCAGATTGGTTGGTAATGGTAAGCGAGTTTATTTGCGAGATAAACAACTTTAAAAGTATCTTTGCTAGAAGAACGAGCTCTCCTCAGACCTTGCAGTCTATATACTTTTAAAGAGCTGAGAGACAACCAAATACCCCATCATCCTGACGAAGTGGTCTGTGCACCACAAAACGGGTTAATGTTTTTTATCTCACAAATAAACTCCCTTACCATTACCAATGGGCATCTAACAAGAGCCTTTTTAATCTGGGGATCTCCAACCCAAAAACATATCCAAACTGAGGAAATAGACGTTTCCACCACTCGATTACCAAGGCAACATAAGGCTGAGAAGTGTGACCGTGAAGAGCTCACCGAATAGAGAAAACCTGTCATTCCTTCGGTTGTTGGCACAGGGATTTCTCATTCTATACATCTTGTCCCAACAGCCAAAATTGTAAGTAAAAACTTTTTCCCTAATCTCACTGCTGACCTGAGACACGTTCCAGTCTTTCTCTCTTTTTCTTGTCCAAATATCTATTGTATAACTATAAAAAAAAACTCATACACTTTATTTTCTTTATAAAATACGTAATTTCTTAAGAGGCTTCTCCACTAGAGGTTTTGGTTATTTTTAGGTGGCCCTTATCTTACGTCATCAACTGTTCTGTGCTAGAGAAATCCTGCAAATGCGTGCAGATTCCGGCCCTCAAGGACTGGAGTTGGGCAGCTCTGGATCATACAGAATACTTTGTAGTGACATCAGGTGGAAAAGAAAATACTTATTACTTGTTCCATACAAAGTGTGACAGGAAGCCTGTCAGATCCTCTGGATGTATCCAGTCTAGCATATATGTGTGTCCTAGGTACCGCCAATATGCAGAGTACTTTGCTATCTGACCACCAG
>CM070039.1:35209824-35244041 GCA_036250615.1 Ptychadena robeensis | reverse complement strand
TGCTGGGGACCCATCCAGAGTACCGCACCTTGCCGCTCTACCGCTAATCCCCCACAAAAGTTATAAAGTACAAATCCCAGATGCAGATGGTCTTCAGCTTATTGACTTTAATGAACTGAGTCCTTTGTGCTTATCATCTATTCAGAAGACTACGTGGGAGGAAACCCATTTCTAAGGTATTGTGCAAAATATATTTATTTAACTCAAATGAAAGCATTTCAATGACTTCTAGACCTGATCTTAGAAAACCTAGACGTCATATGATATCAAGCGTCAAGTAATAATAATGAGTTTTTCTAAAATAAATGTTCTTGTTGCGGTAAAGAGGCATCTTAGGTGAGAATTTTTAAAGGAGACGTCCACTCCACATTGGAGATACATTTTATCATGAACATTCTGGAGTGTTTATTTTTTATTTATTATTGATGCTTCTGGCTCTATAGCTTCACATTACAGAGTTAGAGCTCATTGAAAGGATAACCTCACCTAAAATGTTTTTTCTAAAATACAAGCATAAATAACATTTGGATAAAATGTGGAATTTCCTGAGGGGCAACAGCTGAGCACCAATCACATGCAAGAATTTGCATTTTAAGCATGGTGACCATAGGATGCTGTGGCGTCCTCTGGCATATAAGACAAATTTTTCGTACAGAAAAATTTTCTGAAAAGTCAGGATCGTCTTATATGCCGGGTACTAACTTTATATGCCGAACACTGCTCCCCCTACTACTGCGCATGTGCAGTACCAGGCATGGAGTAATACATGCCTGGACTGCTCGACAGAACACCGGATCTACATTATATAATGTCTTCAGGGGGAGTTTACTCCTCTACACACTCCTCTATGCTATGCTGACCTGTCGAGATCACTGACAGTTAATTCTGCTATGGACAGGGGACACAGAGGGGAGGGAGGCTGATCTTGACATGTCCCCTGTCCATAGCAGAATGAAGTGTCAGTGACACTGGGAGGGGGAGGCTCATTTTGAGAGGACAAGTACAGGTATATCTGTTGAGGGGAGCTGGGTACACTGACCCCCCTGGTGCTATAACTCATCCTATATCATAGCGCTGCTGTCACTGAGGCTGTACTCTGGGTTTGCTGGCAGCTGACACAGAAATAAGGGCTGAGGTGAGGCTGCAATGCATTGAAATAATATAAATCAGAAGACAGTGCAGTACCTGTAAGTCATAAGCATTTCAATTAAAATAACCATATTGAAATCAAATCTCATTCAAAGAGGGGTAGTCTTATACGGCAAGTATATCCCAAACTCTTTATTTTAAAAGTTGGGGGTCGTCTTATACGCCCAATATACCCAAAACTATTTGTCAATATACACACATGTATATATGCCGTATTTTTTGAACCATAAGACGCTCTGTTGTATAAGACGCACCATATACATTGGAGCGTCTTATGGTCCGAAAGTACAGTATAAAATCAATCATACATTTATGTATTTTATACAGAGCCACAATAAAACATGTTTACCCTCTACCATACAGTATACACCTATACATCGAAGCATCTGATCACTGTGCTGTGACTGGCAGAGCAGGAGTTAGGGAGGCTTCCTCTGACAGCTTTCCTGCCTGTAGGCTGGACTGGCAGAGCCCAACTCACATATAGTGCAGATAAAAGAGCGGTCTGCGGGCTTCTCTTCCATCTGCATCTACCACTGTGTGTTGGGCTTAAGCTGCCTATCTCACAGAGAAAAAACACAGAGCTGTAGGCAGATCTTTCCTATGCCTATGCTTTTCCAGCCAGCCAGACTGTCTGATTACACAGTGCTCTGGTGTGTGTGGGTGTGTGTGTGTTGCAGTACAAGTACAGATCTCACATACACAGGCAAAGCCAGATGGGATAGCTTTTTGTGGGGGAAAGTGTGAAAAAAGGTATATAAAATTGATCAATTATGTATTTAAAAAGTCAAGAATATATATATATTCACACACAATTTTAATAATAATGAGGATGAAAATAAAATAAGAAAAGCCAGATTCCTTAGAATAACACAGTACCAGCTCTCCTAGCGCTCAGGAATGATCACATGATCTAATCTCTGGATTTTACCTCCCAGGGCTCCTCTCGGGCCATCTCTTGCTGGGCCGTGTAAACAGATTGTAGCTTTTCAGGGAAACAGTCCTCCACAACGATCATCAAAATTCATCTAACCTTTTCACAGCTAGAGATTGCTCGTCATTTCATGTTTTGCTTGATCTTTTCAGGGCATCTTATCCTTCCGTCTTCTCCTTATTTTTATGTTATTTCCATTAAGCCCAGCCTGTACTTTTATTCAGATCAAACTGTTTTATATTATCATGACTCTCAGGCTTTCTGCAGGCAGATAAAGCTTCCAGTATGCCACTGTACAAGGAACACAAGATATAGAAATTACTTTTTAAAGCTAAACTCTGGTTGGAAGTATGAATTTAGCTATTTTCATCAAAGTAGAACTATGGGCCGACCCGTACGTTTGTGTGCATCTCGAGTGGAGACTAGGCCCAATAGTCATATGCCAATCAGATAGGAAGACTGTGAAAATTAAATGGTCTCTCTAAATGGTCTCTCCTGTGATTTTTATTTTGTTGTGTTATTAATTCAGCAAAGAATAAATAAAAAAGCAGTGTGTGAAATATTAAGTACACCCTTATTACTTCAATAAAGATAGTTGCAGCCAGGTCCTTCTCAACATATAAACTGTAGTTTGCTGGTCTTACGCCATCTAGTGAATGTTAACACAATACCAAATATTGGCCTAATTTTCGTTTAAAAGAATAAGAGTTAGCTGTAGAGCATACATGTAGTAGTAGTGCCTTAAGTCTAAGGGCGAGTCAGCGTAGTGCAGAACATCCTGTTTGCAGCATAAGTAAAGGTTTAGATATTAGATATTCAATCATTCCTTACGAAGCAAATGTTTATATAATACTATCCTGTAACACGTTTCACCCACCCACCTAGTCATAGAAAGTAGATTACTACTTTTTGGTTCTGCAAGATGTTCTTTTGGCCCTGTAATACCTTTATTCACTTTCCACATTTTCATCAATAATTGTGTGTTTTTACCACCATATCCATCACCAATGTCAAAAGGCCTAATTGGAGCCTTCCTTTAAAAGCAGTAACATTTCACATCATCTGCAATGCTCCCACTCATTTTCAAAAAAGAATGTGCATTGGATAATCACACAAAGATAACCCCCAGTCATTTAAATTAATTTCATCAAATCACAAATAAAGACTCTTGACTCTATTTGCAGTTTCTGTTGACACCTGTCTGTCCCCTGAGGTCATTGATCAAGGTTGTGTCTGCCTTTATCATCAACATTTATCTGTAACCAGGAAGATAAATATCAGCAGCCAGAGCACTACGTAGTGACCTAACAGATGCTCAAATAAGGAAGCATTTAAAGGGGAGTGGAAAATATTCCATGCATTGTCCCTGTGAGATGAATCTTCGTCAGACGCACCGTGTCATTGCCATAGGAGCTCACTACAACACTCCTAAATAAGTCAGCAGCCACATAACCCCCCTCTCTGCCCACTGGCAGAGCTATTCCTGGCCCTAGCAGATGCCGGCACTGGGAGATCGGAGGACAGGGGCTTCCTTCTGTCACACTGATACTGGGAAAACTTCTCCCCACAAACGTCCGCTCCCAAAATCACAGTGGTGGTGACCACTCAAACAACACGTGTCCTGTTGTGGGAAATCTTCATTCCCTCTGCTGCTTGACAACACATTTGCATCTCCTATCTTTAGAGACATGGCCTTGGTGATTCAGCGACTGATTACAGGAAGCTTACATTGGATTCCCTTTCTTCAAAACGTCATTGTAGTGGTGATACAACATTCTGGTATTAGTTTTAGTGTGACAAACATGACAAAATAGGCAGAAGAGTTTTTACATTTTGCCTAACATTTTCACACCAGGATTTTCTTGCTGTTGTAGGTTTATTTTTATTTTGTTGAATATGGCTAAACTCAGCCAAATTAAGATTGTCCTTTGCTAACTCGATATTACCACGATCGATCTTCAATTGGATTTTAGATCTTGATCTTTTAATCGAACACCAATTGTATTCCAAACCAAAGTAATACCACATGGAAGGTTTGATCATAATACGACCAAAATTGACGTTTTTAGATTCGATCAAAAACACAGGAAAGTGTCATATATAATCGAATACAATCGACCCGACCAACAAACACAATGCAACCATTTGAAAACAACATGTCCAATCCCTTTTTGATCGATGTTTTGATCGTTATCGAACAATTTTTGTGTGTTCAGTATACGATTTAAGTTCAATCGATGTAAACTTTGACCGTTTTAAGTCGATGGAACGTTAAAATCTGACCATGTATGTCTTGTTTAGTTTCATAGAAGCGATGGCAGAAATCACTTTATAGCTACTTCCATCCCTCGTGTTTTCCACTCCCCAGGGAACCCTGGTTCTTTTATGTATAGAAGAACATGCCACATGCCTTGTGGAGGTTGTCCTTAGATCTATATAACCAGATCCTGTGTAAAATAGAACACACAACATCAGAAGGTTCAAAGAAACATGTTACTTACTTAATGGGTAAAGTACAGGATAACCTTAAAGTCAGTAACGGGCTTATGATATGGCGTTTATATGTGAGTTTAAATGGAAAGAAGTTTTATAATTATGAGTATAATTTGTTTTGGTAATTTGCACTACTTAGTACATCCTAATTACCAATGGATCTATCTCTGAATGAGTTGAGCTCATAAGTATGATGGGTTTTCCTAAGGGTCCTTTCACACTTTATGTACTTTCGGCAAAACACAAATTGCCCATCAAAAAACCTGAGTTGCCATTTACTCCAATGTGGTGTATTATGCGGTGTGATTTTATTACTTTAAGTGCAGCCACAAAAGCATACTACAAAATGCAGTGCACATATTATAAAAGAACCCTAAACACTATGTGGCAAATGTAGGACCACTCCTCTTCGTCATGGTATAATAGCACCCCAATAGTTTCATAAAAAAATTTAAATAAATATTAATTAAATAAAAAAAGCTTGCAGTTGTTAGAATTAAGGACATTGCACACTAGCTGCATAATGCTGTACAGGTGTTTTGTAGCCAGCTACAGAGTTGCATACCAAGGATTATATGACTGATGTTGGGGTAACCTAATTACCAGCATAAAACACAATCCAGCTACTAAAGCTGATGATCCAGTAGCAGGTCCCAATATCTCGGTGACAGATTCCTGGGATCATTGCCATATCAAATTTAAATTGACAAACCTATTTCCACCAGAAAATTCTGGAGAGGGTGCTTCTGTAGCTCTCACATTTGTATAATAAGCACTTATGCAATGTTTTATTTGGCTTAAAATGCCAACAGAGGACATTAACCTGCTCTACTGCTGCCGCCATTACCAACCATACAGACACAAATAGGCTAGGACAAGCAACAATGATGACTAAAACTACCCATACACAGTCAACTTTTGCATGATCATTCTTAAGGCCCCCACACGAGGCGAGTGGGGGCTGACAGACGAGCGACGGATCACGCTGCATCCCGTCGCTCAGAGTATTGGCGGGCACCCTTTGTGTGCCGGCTGTTAGTTTGAATGGGGACACCGGTCCTCATTCAAACTAATGGTATCGTCAGAGCTTTATGGACATGTCCGTTCTCTGGCCGACCGAGCTTTGGGGCACCCGCGACCTGTGGGCAATTTTGCGGCTGAGCGATGGCCATGCACGCACATCGGCTGCGGCTTGCAACCTGTATGGAGGCCTTTAGATTCAATCCTGTTGTGAGATTTAAATATCGAAAGTCAGGCTAACATCGATCGTATCACCACATAGTTTTATCAATATAAACCACAATCAATTCAATTTGTATGCGATCAACTGAAATTTACCAACATCCGATCACTTTATCAATTTTATGCTCTCAACAACTTTTGGTCGATTCTTCCAGGCGTGAGGGAAAATATTTCAGTACAATCGACTTGGAAAGCATTTCTTTTAAGTTGATCAAACAGAAATATGGAACCGTGTATGGCCAGCTTTATTAATTACATGGGAGTTGCAGTGTGTAGGTAGATGTGTTCCCTCCCTATGCTGTTTATGGTATCCAGCATATTGACAGCTCTGACGTACCAAATCCCTCTCCTACCCATGAGGCTATAATCATAGAATATTGTGAAAGATCTTTTGGATCCAATATCATACAAGGCTCAAGAAACTGAGTGGTCACATTGTTGGAAGTAATGAGCCCATAACCACAGAGATATTTTGAATTTTTTTTGACTTTAGCATCAGGCAATTACTTATAACAAAGTTTGCAGTAAATGAAAGGTTTATGGTAAGTTTTACAACTTGTGTTGAAAAGAAAAGATATCGGTCCTTATGGTGTCAGCAGTGAAGTCACTTAAAAGTCACCATAAAAAGTAAGAGGCTTATTTATTTAACTTATTGAATTAATAAAACACAGAATGGATTAATTTCTCTGTGTAGGAAAGACAGATTTCCTGCTACAAAAGACTAATAAATAAAACCCATGGTGTTGCCATGCTGCTTCTTTAAAAGCTAATAAAAAATACGAGGTAAGCAGACAAGCGCTTACCTTTCCTTTGAGGCCAAGTGTCAGAAGGATGGGAAAAACAAGCCAGCATGTAAACACACCGTTTAATTCCTTGTTGAAAACCTTTCACTTAGCTCTATTACCAAATGTTGTGCCATGTCCTCTTGCAGTGTTTACTTGTAGAAAAGTAGGGTGCCCCTGGGGATAGTCCAAAGAGCAGCCCTGGAAGTAGGCCACTTCTATTGTGGTTTTAGTTGCTAAATACACTTCCACTTCCAAAGCTTTCAACAAAATGTATTGTATGCATGGCTGGAGGTAAATTCAAAGTGACAGACTTACTACATTATAAAAATAGAAAACTATTCTATCTTTATTTCTGCAAAACTACAATGGTTAAAGGACAGAGGAAAGTAAACCTATTTACAAACCCTATTCGCTAGGTGCCCAACCTGTGGCCCTTTGAGCATTGTTCGGTGGCCCCCCTTGGTCCTCCATATGCGGCCCCCAAAACCTAACTTTTAATGCATAGAGCATAGCAACTCACCTGAGTAATGGTCACACGCTGACCCAGCTTTCCTAATTAACTTTGTTGGTCCTACATCAGTAAAATTGTCAATGTCTACATATGACCGCTGCACCTAGGGGCAGGGGATGGGTGCTGTCGTGTTCTGACTGCCTATCGAGATCGATGTTATGTGCAGCCCTTTAGTAATGCCAAGGGCCGCACTTGTGGCCCTCCATATCAACTCAGTTGCCCACCACTGCCCTATTTAATAACAGTATGGATGGTACAGCAAGTCAGAAACACCAGTTAGCAAGGAGAGCAAACAACAGTATTTTATCAACGTGATAATAAACTTCAAAAAGGTAAATATGTTCTACTCCTTTAGCAAATCAACACAAATAGCTGCAGAAAGCCATAGCTACAGAATAGAGATGGTGATTTTTTACATTATTATGCAAATAATAAACAGGCTGAAGCTCAGCCAATTGAGCACAATAGCTGCAGTTAGATGGGTTTTTGTGTGTAGGTCTAAGACTACACACAAACACCCATATACAGGCTTGGATGCAATTACCCTACAGTATCCAATCTAGCGACACAGTGACATCGCTAATTATCATTTTGTTCTACATCCACACAATAAAGGGAGAAAGAAAACTTTTGACATCTTCTTCGGACTCAAATGACTGTATGGACTCTTTTGACCTTGTTTATGTTTTTTATTTTATTCCTCTAAATTGCTTAATAGGACCTGGTTTTTGTATTTTGACTATGATCACCTAACAGGCCGTATACTGGCCTTTCACTGCACACCCCACTACCCTCACTACCCCACCTACATGACCTTGGATATTTTTCAGGGGACTTGAACACTTTGAAACGTTACGTTAACCTCTCACTGGCATAAGATCCCTGACGGATAAACCCCTCATTGTATGCTTTAAATTTATTCCAACGTGTTCCAAAGGTTGGTCCGCGCTGCTTCTGGCAGTGGCCCCTTGTTCCTCCTGTTGTCCTGCGTCTTCTCCATGGGCGAACCGTATCAATTTCCAACAAACTCTTGCCTATTGGTAAGTTACCTTACACAATTCCTTTAGCCGAATCTTGGGTCCCTCTCATTTTCATATGCCACTGATATATATATATCTTACTTACAACAAACAGATCCAACCACACCTCCTGAGGAAAATCTGCTTGAAACGTGCGTCGAGGTTGTGGATCCTTTATATCTATGTGGACATCTGATTAGCCTAGTCCGCCAGATGGATCAACAAACATCGAAACAGCCGAACGATACTGCCCAGAGTAGAACAATAAAGATTTGAACTTTTAAGGATCTTTTGGACTTTTATATACAGTCACCCCTTACCATTGTGACATGACCATCATATTTATTTTTGACCTTTAATTTGTATTTCAATGTACCTATATCTGTACTACTTCTGTATTTCCTTATAAATCCTCAACTGAGGTATTATTTTAAGAGCTGGGCTGGCCACATTTAAAGTCCCTGTGTCTTTGCCTTTTGGCAAAGAGAAAAATTGGAGGGACCGTTGGTCTGAAAAACTTTCGGAACCCACTGTCCGTCCACCCCCCCTTCCTGTGATATTCATTTTGGGATGGTGGCCTCTCCCATGAAGGTTTAGTGGTATTTTATCTTCATATATGGACTTTATTGTTTAAATCCCGTGTGAGGGGGTTATGTATGTACTTTATACTCAGGTGGCCTCAAAGTCCCTACATCCTGGCATTGGGCTAG
Organism: Ptychadena robeensis; assembly: GCA_036250615.1. Taxonomy (NCBI): domain Eukaryota; kingdom Metazoa; phylum Chordata; class Amphibia; order Anura; family Ptychadenidae; genus Ptychadena; species Ptychadena robeensis. The sequence goes on along the minus strand of CM070039.1, from coordinate 35,235,198 downwards.
GAGTAAAATCCCTGGTGGAGGGATGACTGAAGTTTCTCAGATATCCAACCACCTAATTCTTTAAATTTGACCTAAAGAAAGTGTCATTGAGTCATCCCAATTTCTCATCTTCTCAACTTTTTGGAAGTTTGCGGAAACCTCTTTACTACACATAAATCATCTGATGATTGAGAATGACCATATGAATTTTGGAAAAAAAATGGAGTTTATTTCTGTTGATCTTTGAATATTTTTATAGTCCATTGCTTTAACCTTCCTATCGCTTCTGACGGCACCATCTCGTCCTGCACTTGCTTATGCAGTATTGCAGCTGACGAGATGTAGCAGTCCAGCTAAGCTCAGATCCCCCGGCTGCACATTCTGCTCTGTGCTGTCCGGGGATCTGAATCAAAGCAAGCCGGCTGTGTCACCTCTCTCCCAGCCTAATTTGCATATGAATGTCCCGCCCCCCAGACGCGGGACATTCATATGCAAATTGAGATATCTTCAAAGAGCACACCTGGAATATCACCCCCATTGTCATTCCAGATGTGATCTTTGAAGTTAACCCTTTCAGAGGGTTGCCAAATGCAAAAACAAAATAAAACTATGTTATTATAAACAAACATAAATACTGTTTTGAAATCAATAAATACTGTTTCGAAATCTTTCATACCAAATAAGTATTCAAGAGATTTAAGCATTCAAATGATACATTTTATCATTTTTTATGTACTTTTTTTTAATAATAATTGTGTGTTTCAAACATTATTATATTCAGGATGTCTATTAGACCCTTGTACGGACATATTTTGGGAAGTAACAGGATTACAACACAAAAAAAAATCCATTAGAGTCTATGGTGCACTTTTGGTACAGAAATCTGGACCTTGCAAGAGTGCTAGGAAGGTTAACTACAAATGACTGTAAAATTATACAAGTTGTGTAATTAATCAGTAAGGCTATTATTCTAAGGATAAGAATACTTTTTTACTCTTATATCATAGGATTATGTCTGCTGAATGCTGATGCACATTTGTCTATGGTCAATGCATTTTGGGGAAAAAAAGCAGTAAACTCAGAAAAACCATTACTATTAACATTTAATGTTTGAGCACCACACATCTTCCAACAAGCTTATTGTATCTCTCAAGGACTCGAAGGTTTTTCTTTCACCATGTTGGCTTTCTCTTTCTCAAGGGAGGCATTTAAAACAGTAGATATGTCAGCAGCTGCTTGAATTCCCCTGAATGAACACTGCTACAAATGATTCAGCTTTTTAGGTCAGTTCCCCATTATGGGAACCACTTGGAATACACACCCAGTGGCTGGCTATGAACCGTATTTGTACAAGGCCTAGGAAAAAAAAACTCTACACAAGGTCCTGAATTGTAAAAAGTATGGGCAACTTGTCATTTACAGCTAGAGACCTTATGTGATTGTTTTGATTGTGGATTGTGTTGGTCATTTCAACAGGGAATATTTTTTATATAGAAGTCCAAGTTTCACTTTATCTTTGTCTAAACAGAACAGAAAATAGCAAGAGATGTTATCCACCATTGTTCAACCACTGCACAAATACAGTTCAGCAAGTAGAAAACAATTGTCTGCACTTGCTGCTCCACCCCACCGATTCTCTGGACTCCCCAATTCTAACACATCCGATGCATCCTGCACTTCATCCTCAAAAAGAAAACCTCCCCACAGAAGTTCAGCTATCTTGGGATAAAAGTCCCAAACCTCATATACATACAAATACATGCATAACAACCCAACAGCACCGGCCCTCCTAATGCTACTCTTCCCTGATGCGTTTCACCAGCACCAGACCATCCTGATGCTACCCCTTCAAGTGATGCATTTTACCCGACCCTCCTGATGCTACTCCTCCGTTTGGCACATTCCACTCTACCCCTTAATACTATTTTACCCTATAACATGTTTCGCCTAGACCTCCATCTGACACGTTCCACATAGACCCAATTGTCCGGACGCTTCTACTGCTGAAGCATTTTTCTCACACTTGACCCTGTTGGTGCTACTGCTGCATATAATGCGCTTCACCCACTCCCTGGCTTTATTGTAGATGGAGTATAACTCTACGATTAGGATCAGGTGCGGGTGAAGAGTGTCTGAGAGTGTAGTAGCATCAAGGAGGGTCGTTTTGCATGTATGTGTACTTTGGACAATAAAGATTTTGACTTTTATCCCAAGACTAGGGAACTTATTTGGAGATGTTTTGGGTGTAAAGGCCAAACGGAGACCAACAAATATCATAATACACTTATCCTATATTATGCCTTGATTTGAAATACAAAAATGTATGACAAGTTCAGCATTTGTTTTCCTCTTGTAAAGCAAAGAAATGAGCAAGAAAAATGCAAAATATTTTAAAAACCAATCATGATCACATGTTATTAAATAAATTTTTTTAGCATTCAAAGGCAAAATACCCCAGTTGTAGATAAAACTCTATGAAGCCTTATCAACCCTAATCTGTATCTTTATTGCGATCTGCAGCCTCTTAATTTAGGCCGCTTACTATTTTTCAGTGGTTAGACCCATACAAAACTTTGCATGCCAGCTTTCCTAGTACACATGATGGTGCTGATCTGTGGGTGATTAAAAATGAAAGCCTGTCATATGAAAGACTTCAGTGTGTTTCACCAGTGAATACAGTACAAAGATAACTCAACTCTCACAAGTGATGGAAGTCTGTGTCATCAGACATTCAATGCCAAGACCAACTCATCACCAATCAAGAAAAAGAAAAAAAGTGAATAGTCTCTGTAGGAGCACCGATTCATCATATGAAGGTAAAAATGTCAAGGGCAATCAACAATGCTGCTGTCTTTTTGTAAAGAACAAGTCTACTATATAACCCAGTGACATCTTTTCATGGTTACCAATTAATCAGGTAGAATTATTCCACATCCTTTCTGTATGATGGATTACACAGGGTATGTGCAAGGCAAAGGTGGTATGACAGTTCTTCAGGTAAGATCCATTACTTAATTTGTTTATCTCGGTAAACAGAGATGTGAAATTGCTCTCTGATTTTAAAAAACACCTTTGAATGAACCTACAATAACAATTAAGCTGAGCTGTGGTTCATTCTGCTCTGCATTTACAAATGATGCTGTAAAGAAAATAAAACCCCAGTGTTTAATCATGCAGAGCATTGCTAATGCCAGGACCGTTTCACAGGGCCGCATTTGCAGTGAGGTACCCATACTGTAGAACATAGGAAACCTGTTGCACTGATCACACTGTCCCCGCATTGTGTTTTGCAGTAATAACCTAAACACCCTGCAGCATGCATTATGTGCACTCAAGTCCACAAAGTGTTTTTTTTTACTTTATATGTATTTAATGGGTGCGGTGGCGTCACTGTTAACGTGTCAGTTACCTCTAAAGATAATGGTCCTAAAACAGGCATGTCGAAATTCAGGCCTGGGGACCAAATTTGGCCTGCATTCAAATTTCCACTGGCCCACAGCCTCAATTAGAGGCGATCTGCACTGGCATCACACCAAAATTCCCAACCAGTTAAATTATTTGTGCACATAGCTTAACCCCCTGGGTGTTTCGCATTTTTAAAAAATGTTCCACCCTCCTTTCTCCCCCGTTAATGACGCTGGGGACGTGAGGTGGCAAAGCAATATTGCCTCCATGAGATGGAGGTCAACGGTGCAGCCCCCCGGGTCCAGACAGATCAGTGGGTACACCAACACGGAGTAATGCTGCAGGCTCCCCCTGAACAAACTGGGGATGAGTGCTCAGGAGCTTAAGGGCTTACTTCAAGTGGCCGCAAATGATCTCCCTCAAGAAGCCCAATTTCAATGTCAGAGTGAAAGTTTTAGCAGAGGCTTTGGCTTGAACCCCCCACCACCACCACCACTACCACCATCGTGAGTAATACAGTCAGGGTTTACACCATGCTGTGCCTGTCAATGGCTGCTTTACCATGCATATTATCCTTACTATTAGCATGCAGCATTAAGGTAAGCAGTGCTGGGGAATCTTCTCACTGATTCTACATATGCCATAGCTAGGGAAATGGTCAGGTCTGAATGGCTAATACTTTACAATATTATTGCCAAGTATGTTTGAAGTTAGAGGTCTGTCCCATGATATAGTTTATTTGCAATAAATGTTAAAGGTTCACTTCACATAACCAGGCCCTCTTTGTAAAAGGTTTGAAACCCCTGCCCTAAAAGGTTTAAGGGTGTGTACACTGAACAGCTAATTGTTTAAGAAAATAAATTACACAGGTAACTCCTGTGAAGATACAACTGATAATAAGTGGGAGTGTTTAGTGCTGGTTCTTTTTTTTTACTTTTATGGCATCGGTACTAATCGTACTGATGGTACTCAAAGACTATAAATTATTATGTGCAGTAAACCCAAGCATTAAGTTGTCAAAATAGTGTTGACATTTTTTTAGTGGTGGTACCTTTTCAAGCGGAGCCCCAGCAGTGCTGGGATTTGTTTGCTGGAATCACCTCCCTGACATCAGTGATAAATGTATGGCTAGCTTAAAGCCCTCATACGCCTTAAGATCGATCCATACAATTGTTATTAGATTTACCCACAACTATGTAGTATAGTGGCCTCCCTGATAGAATACATAGTGATTGGAAGGTTTAGAAAGGTCATTATATTACATGGTTTTGGTAGAACAAAATTTTATTGTACAGAAATTGTACAAATTTTATTGTACAGAAATTGTATGGAAAGATTGTATGGTGTATAGGGGAATGTGAAATATTAAGAGAAGCTCCAGGACTAAAGATAACCACACAGATCAAAGTAAAATGCATATGCACTTCAGGTAATAATAAAAATCCCTTCTATATTTAAACAATGTGATTACCCTAGAGTTCAAGTTATGTTATGAATTGCTCTAAAATTGTGTTCTTACCTGTCACAACTGAACTGCAGGCACCTTGATTGCAAACATGAAATCTTTTGCTTAATGAGAGGCAGCCTAACTTTCACCAAGCGAATACATGATCCTGTCAGAAACTTGCTTGATAAGTGCCACTCATTATGCCAAAGTCATAGATATTTCAGCATATACACAAGTAAGCTCCATAACAAATGCTTAAGTTGTAAATAAAATAACAGCACCCAAGTCTACTCTCGTTCACAAGACTTTTTCACTAATGAGAGTATTACATGTAAAAGGCGCAGAAAGAATATTTCACATTTTAAGAGAAGCCCTAAAGCAAGAGAATCTATTCTTCACCAGTACATGTAAACTGTATAAAGCCCCCCATACACCTTTAGATCACTCCATACAATTTCCAACAACTATGTAGTATAGTGGCCTCTCTGATAGAATACACAGTGATTGGGAGGTTTAGAAAGGTCCTCATATAACATGGTTTTGGTAGAAGAAAAGTGGATTGTATAGAAATTGCATGATAAGATTGTAAGGTGTATGGGGGGCTTAACATGCGGCAGGAGTAGTACATTCTATCCTGGTCAGGCTCTGTCGACACCACCATCAAGGAATGCACTTAACGCAGGGGGCGTCAACGGAGCCCATAACACAATAGAAACATACCCTTGAGCTTGATTTGCACAGTTCGAAGCTCCTGTCTGCGAGCACCTGCAGGCACTCGGGGGGTGTTTAAATAAGGCCCCCATGACCGGCCTAACGGGCAAAAGGCCGAAAACCGACGTATTGATCGTTTATTAGAGAGTTATAAAATTCCAGTGTAGACAAGCCCTAAAGAAAAATTTTTTATTTAGATTTAACATTGATTCACCGAGTATATCCTCTTCCTCCACAGCTGAGAAGAGTAAGGTCATGTGTCCACTGTAGATTGCACAGGGAATCAAGACGCGCGCCAGCACATTTGCCAGTGCTTCGGGCGCTGTTTTTCCACGTCTTGGAGACACCCCCATCGATCTTCAATGGAGGTGTCTCTGGTGGCACCGCGCAGTGCTGCTTTGAAGACGCGCCCGTCTGCAGCTTCAAATCAGCACTGTGGGTGCACTGCTCAAAATAGGTTTAGTGGACACTGACCCATTCATTAGACTGGAAAGTGTCCTCTCTGCCTCTTTTTACTGGATGCAGACACGCCAGCGGGGAAAAAGCAGCAGTGGACACAAGCCCTAACAAAGAGAATTGTCAATAGCTGTTTAAATGTAGTGCTTCATTATTAAGTAGTTAAAAGCTAGAAGACCCTCACCATTCAACTAATGAAAAATAAAGTATATCTAGTTGTTTGGGCATGTGATGATGCAGACCAGCCAAGATGAGCTGCATCTTAGGCCACCCCTTCTTGGGTTTAGTTCCCCCCAAAAAATCAATGATTAACCGAATTGGATGTGGTGAATCTAGCTATCGATTAGTCCCCCTAATACCTTCTTAGCATCTTAGGCCAAGTCCACCCTAAATTTACTTCAATTCCAACAAAACCGGACAAATGTACAACATACAAACAGTGGGCATTAAACATATCTGCCTTCTGTGTCTTTCTGTACTTTCTGAATGTCACAAGCGTATGGCAGGAAAATGAACATGTGAACAAATCTTTACTATGTGTTGGCTCCGGAACTTCAAGATGAAACAATCGATAGGCATAAATAAGAGACACAAAATGAAAGCGTACAATGACGTCTAGTCTTGCTTCTATAAGAATGAAGAAAACATCAGATGAACACAGTGAAAGTGCATATCTTTGTATTTATATAACCCATATACATTGGCAGGGTGTGGTTACAGCATTTCCATCAAGATTCCTTTAAACATGAATAATAAGTTAAAGTTGCATTATCACAGTAAGAATAGTTCACGCATGTATTTTTATCTGTGAATCTCACCCTGTGCACTAGCAACTTCTTCCTTGCAGAGAACCTGTGTATGGCCTCACGCCAGATCTCTGTCAGCACACAGATAAAATCATTATTTAAAAAAGAACAGATTACAGGATGATGTGGAACAAGCCTACTGATCAAGTGAGGCCTGACCCATGAATTTGGTGTCTAGCTCCAGCCTCGTTGGTGGTCTTACGCTCCATTAATTACTGTAAACATTTTATGCTGTTACATTCTATGCTGGAGAATCCAAAGAGGCAAAACAAACCCCGCATTTGCTGGACCTTAGAAGGTGTCCGCTACAAAGAGAACCATCCATTTGAATGAAAAAAAAAAGGCATCTAGCAGGTATGGTGGTTCAGGCCTATAAGAGGCCTCTCTAAGATGTATTTCAAGTCTGAATGGAGTTGACCCAAGACCACCCATTTACTGGTGTTTTTGTTGGAGTGTGAATGAATATTCTAAGGATCAATACAACTTGTTAGAATTCATACAACACTCCGTATATTATAAGAGATAAAAAAACAAGCAAGCATTATTCGCCCCACTCAATGAAGGAAAAGGGAAAAAAAAGCACACACATCAATAGCCAAAGAAAGGGGGTTAGGTTTGTAGAGTTTTGAGGCTCTTTTTGGCTGGGCACAAGGATGGCATTAGAGTGCAGGGGCCGGAGGTAAAATGTTTGTATCAGTCTGGCAGGGAGAGGGCATAAAAGCCGTCCAATCATTTTCACATTCCTCCCCCTTATGGCTCTGGAGACCCCACAGAGGTTGACCACTGCTCTCGAGGGGGATCAAAAATTCAAAGTTGGCATCATCTGGCATAGCGCTTGATGTAGTCCTCAACTTTATTTCGATATTCATCCTGCAAAAAAATAAAAAATAAACAATGACACGGAACCAAAAGAAACAGACACAATCAGAATCATTCATATTTACAGCGGAATGCCTCACTATCAGTTATTAGCAGATGGCATCCACAAAAAGGGAACTGGCAAGAAGAATTGCAACAACCAATAATAACTTGCAGTGTTGTAGGCCATCACAATTACAGCTGTGTTTACTACAGACAGATCTGTTAAAGTGAAATTCGAACTAAAGTATTAAGGAAATTAGAAGATTTAGAATGACTTCCAGATTGTAATTATATCTCGTCACCATTGGAGAAACTTTCCCCTAATTCTTTTATTGGCAGCTACTCTCACTTGGGAAAGTAAGCGAATTTATATTACCCAGATGAGCACTAACTCCTTGTCACATGACTGCTGTGTACAGGGAGTGCAGAATTATTAGGCAAATGAGTATTTTGACCACATCATCCTTGCATGTGTCTTACTCCAAGCTGTTTATAGGCTCAGAAAGCCTCTCTACTACCATATTAAGCAATATTAGGTGCTGTGCATCTCTGGTAATGAGAAGTGGGTGTGGTCTAATGACATCAACACCCTATATTAGGGGCGCTAATTATTAGGCAACTTCCTTTCCTTGGCAAAATGGGTCAAAAGAAGGCCTTGACCGGCTTAGAAAAGTCAAAAATTAGTGAGATATCTTGCAGCAGAGGGATGCAGCACATACTTAACAAATTGCAAAGCTTCTGAAGCGTGCTCATCGAACAATCAAGCGTTTCAGTCAAATCGTCAAACAGGGCCACAAGAGGTGTGGCACAACAAAGGCACAAAATAACTGCGCTGAAACGAAAAAGTCAAGCGTGCAAGCTGCCAAGATGCCACTTGCCACCAGTTGGCCATATTTCAGAGCTACAACAATCACTGGGAGTGCCAAAATCACCAGGTGTGCATACTCAGAGACATGGCCAAGGTAAGAAAGGAAAATGCTGAAATACGACAACCCACTGACAAGACACCACAAGGCTGAAACGTCAAGACTGGCCAAGAAATATCTCAAGACTGATTTTTCTAAGGTTTATGGACTGATGAATGAGAGTGAGTCCTTGATGGGCCAGATGGATGGGCACTTGGCTGGATTGGTAAAGGGCATAGAGCTCCCAGTCCGACTCACAGACGCCAGCAAGGTGTAGGTGGATACTGGTTTGGGCTGGTATCATCAAAGATGAGCTTGGTGGGGCCTTTTTGTGTTGAGTATGGAGGTCAAGCTCAACTCCCAGTCCTACTGCCCAGTTTCCTGTGGAAGACTAGAAAACTTCTTCTTCAAGCAGTGGTACAGGAAGAGTATGCATCCCTTCAAGAAAAACATGATTTTTCATGCAGGAACAATGCTCCATCACACACACACTCACCCAAGTACTCTCTCCAAGCGTGGCTGGCAAGAACGGTCTAAAATAAGAAAACTAAATACAATGACATGGCCTCCTTGTTCACACCTGATCTGACCCCCATGGAGAACCTTTTGGTTCCATCATCAAATGTTTGATGTTACAAGGGGGAAAAACATACACACCTCTCTGACTGAACGTGTCTGGGAGGCTGTGGTTTGCTTGCTGCACGCAATGTTGATGGTGAACAGATCAAAACAACTGCACAACTACGAATCCATTGATGGCACGGCTTTTGAGTGTCCCTTTGCAAAGAAAGGTGGCTATATTTGGTCACTGATTTGTTTTTTGAATGTCACCGAATGTATATTTGTGAATGTTGATATGTTAATATTGGTTTTCACTGGTAAAAATAAATAATTAAATTGGTATAAATTTGTTTTTTGTTAAGTTTTGTCCTAATAATTATGCACAGTAAATAGTCACCTGCACACACAGATCTCCCCTAAAATAGCTAAACTACAAACAAACTAAAAACTACTTGTCCAAAATATTCCGCTTTGATATTAATGAGTTTTTTGGTTTCATTTGAGAACATGTGGTTGTTCATATAACATTATTCTCAAATAACACTTGCCTAATATTCTGCACTCCCTGTATATTCATTGTAGAGATCCTTCAATTTGGTTATGGTACCCAACTCAATGTAATGAGCACTGATGGAATATAAAGAAAATGTCACACCCCTCCCCCTTGTCCTTAAAACCCCCAAAACCTTTCCAATTGTGCATGTACTAGACTCAGGGGTGGGAAAACTGTTTGACTTGTTTGGGCCACCTTGTGTTTGGGGGGCGCGCTAATGTTCCACCGCGCTGTTCCCTGGCTTGCCGCAATCTCATCAACCCTTGCGCTCCTGGTGCAATGCTCTCCACCGGTGAGCCCATTAAGTTCCCGCAGGTCCAGGTGTGTGAATATATACATGTGATATATCTCTTATGTCGGAATATGATTTTATTATGTATCTAAATCAGTGATATATATATTTAAGATATTTTATGTAATTGTTTTTGAGCTGTCCCAGATATGATTTACCATCGCGTTTAATATTAGCTACCTAGTATATCCTTCGGGTTTGTCACAATGTCAAATAATGTTGTATGTTATCTTCCAATCCCAATTGTCATAGTACCGAACTGCTAAGGTATTTTGAATATTGTCAATTGACTACACGTCTCTAATAAACCTTCCTGTAAGACTAATTTTATCCCAAGATTCTGTAACATTAAGTAAGGTAGCTATAATTGTCCCGCTGTTTAGTTATAGTTACATTCTACAGTATCTAATAAGTAGCTACAGCTGTCGCTGTTTAGTATATCATATTCCACAATCTCACCATCCTTATTCCCCCTTTTCTCCCTCTTTTCTCCCCCCCCCCCCCGGTAATTTCAAATAACAGTATCACTGTAAATGTCACTGAGGAAGCCCCACGATACTAGGGGGCGAAAACATGCTTGACCATTTTACAGTCTACATTTGCGGAACCAGTTTCTGAGTGATGTTCCTCCATCTCGCACTCTACTATTGAAAATCGGAACTATTCTGGATCACCCCATATCTTCATGTTTGGATTTTATACGTATATGTTTACATGTTTATTGTTTCAAATAAATTTCAAAATCAATTTATCTTTTGTAATAACTATTTAGTGCTATCAGTATGGGTAGATGTCTGCCAATGTAGTCCCCACTGAGGGAACCCCTTCCCCTATTTGTCGCCATACGTTTACAAAGGGGATGGGCGATCTAACCCTTTGAGCACAGAGTCAACCACTAGCCTCCCTCCCTCTTTGGGCCACAATGGGGTTTAAATCTGACAGAGGGGCCGGAAAAAGCACCTAAGGGCTTTCCAAGTCCTCTCATACTAGGTGGGAAATTTAACCTCGCTAGCGCACCGCCTGTACCGTGCCGTTTTTAACAGCGTGGTACGGGCAATCGCCTGCAATTCCCCCCCCCCCACGCCTCTGTCCACACAGCTGGCATCATTAATGATGGCAGCTGTGAAGGCTGGAAAGCCGACGCCCCAACACTAACATGGAGGTCTATGGCGCCACCCACTCCCGCGTCACCTCGACGCGATCTGTGACGCCACACAACCCCGGAAATGCAGGGATATGCGGCTTTCGTGCGAGCCCAGCTCATCCAGAGTTTGTTCTTTACACAAACTCTGGATGAGCTGGGCTCGTCATGACTGCTAGGGAGTTAAAACCGATTACATTGAAGAAAAATTTTCCATACCGTTTTTGACAATATAATCATACTGTCAGGGAGGTTACAAATTGAAAAAATATTAAAATAATAATTTTTAAAGGTATTTAAAAAAAAGAGAGAGGCTTTGCATTGTAAACCTAAACATTCTATTACAGACATGGATAAGCTATGGCCTCTAGAAGGAGACTGTAACAGTCATCCTTTTGTTGTTTCTGAAAACAAGTGGAGGGGAGCCAATGCACCTTGACACCAAGGTGACAAAGGGCTACATTAAAGACTAAACATGCCTGTAGTTTACCCACGTCCGTACTAGAATTTGCAGCAAGTCTACTCCATTTTTGAAATGAGTATCCATCATCTAGCCATTTTCATTGGCTTTATGGCCCCACCCACTTCCATTTACTGACTTTCAGTCATGAACGCTCAACATCACATGTAGGCATTACCTAGGGTGGTTTCCATGTAAATGAAGCCTGATACCAAGAATACCTCAATTCATTAGACTGATATCAGGCATTTTGATATTTGCACATTTCTCCCATTAGCCAGCCAACTTGTACTGGTTGTACTGGGGCAGGGTGCTTTTCAAGAAACTCTTTATAACACCCTGTCAGCCTGCACAGAGCAACTGACATCATATATAGGTCTAAAATTAGGTATGTAATAAAATTCTAGTTTATTTGACATGTTCCTGACGATGAAAGACGGAACTTGGAAAAGCAAAATGTAGGCAGATTTAACTTCGGTTGTTAGCGTCTTGACAGCTGTTGAGCAAGGCAGCTCCTTGCCTTCCACAGAATCCGCATATCGGTATAGGCTGTCCAACCATGGTGACATCACACAAAAAGCAAGCATAGAAACAACTTCAACTCCAGCTTAAGTGTTCAATAAAAATATACAACAGTTCATTACATGAAAGAGTTGCTACAGTTCTACTCAAAGATATAATTTCTCATCAATATGAATTGATATACTAAAAAAACATCAATCTGTCAATAGAAGGAAAAAAACAACACTCCATAAGCATCAAATAAATAATTTTTGGAATATATCCGATGTATCTGTCCTGAAGCAGCCAAGCAGCTGAAGGGCCTGGGAAAATGGTTAACATTGCGGGGTCACCATCTGTGGGCTCGCTCACACACATCTCCCATCCTATATGACATATATTTGTTTCACCTCCTGCAATACATAAATCTTATGTGTACAAGGAATCGGATGAAGAGAATTCACTTCTAGGTGAGCGAGTTTTATTACTTCGCGCTCTCCACGATCCAACGCTGAGGACATGAACTGTGTATTAGTCTTGGTGTCATGGAAACTGCTGGATGTCCAAAAGCCTAAATCATTTCTTTATTAATATGATAAACCCTTCACTGGAAGACTTCTCTAGAGCTGTGATCAGACCCCAGTACACGTTCACTCTCGCCATCCACAGGTAAAAGGCAGTGTAATTCTAATCAATGGATGTGTATGTTCAGTACATGCTTGTAACCCACAGCTCCCACAGATTTATTCTCATCTGAAATGAAGGACTGTTATATCATGACAGCGTTCTAGATATGCAGAACTGGAGTACTGGACTATAGGTAAAGAGATAGTTAAAGTGTACAGAAAACTTACATCCATGACAACATAATGTAGCTTACTAGTCCTTGGATATATATATATATGTCTGCATTTGCATATAATGTCAAGCATTTCTTGTTTTCTTCCCCCATTTATTTCTATCTGTTAATCCTGCCAGTAAGGCTATGTTCCAGCTTAGGCGATTGTGCAGGAGATCTGCAGACGATTGACCAGGTGATTATTTTGTTTTAAAAAAAAACATTATAAAAAAATCGCCTCCATAGAGAATGAATGGATGCGATTTTTGATCACCTGCATGTCTGATCGCAAATCGCCTCCATTCATGTCTATGGGCCGACCACTGGCCGTCAGAATGCAGGGAACCGCGATTTGATCATGGCCCCAATCGCAAAAGCACACGATCCTATCTATGGGGACAAGGCTATTGAAAGTTGTGTAGGCAATTCTGCCAGCGATTGAAAATCGCGAGTGCAGGCAACAAATTGCCTAAGTGGGAACATACATCAGTGCGGAAGGTTGGTTCTATTCTCTGCATTTCTATTCTCTGCATTTCTATGAAGAAGAAATGTAGCCAGCCACATTGCTATTCTATGGAGAGGGAAGATCAACTTGCTATAAGTGACTAATAAATTATCATTATGAAATAAAGATTTTAATTACATAAGTAAAAATTTATTATAGGTATCCCTTAAGCTGGGCATACACGTACCAATTCCTGCACGATCCGATGCCGTGCGCGCTCCCGCATCCCTTAAGGATAAATTTTACCCCGATCCCATTAGTTCCGCTGGGGACGGCTGCCCCCAGCTGAACTAATGAGCTGCACATAAAGAGTGCCGTCCAATTCTCGGCACTAGCGGGCGGGCGTGATGACTGGTGTTGTGCGCCATATGGTATATTCGAATTCGCGTCATTTCGCGAATATACAAAGAAATATTCTAAATTCATGAAATTCGATTTGTCTGTATACTATTGCCTTACATTGCGCATGCCCGTGCGCAATGATTCGCAATGCAGCTTTACAGCTTCTCTTCCTCATTCTGTGATCTTAGCCAGTACGAGCGAAGTGTGTATTGTGCATATCCATTCGCAATGCGCACACATATGCGCAATGTATGCCGGTAAAAAATGTTGAAGCATAATATGACGAATATCCTCCATTGTGAATATTCGAGTGCACATCCGCAAAATATTGCGAATTCTTGAATGGCGGATATTTCTTTGAATATATTCGAATTTCGAATATTCTCGCTCAACACTAGTGATGACGTCATCACGCCGCTCCTAGTGCAAAGAATCGCATAAGGAATAGACGGTAAATCGTACGGTCTATTCCTGGCTTTAGTGCTCAACCCTATTACTTTCATATCTGCTTAGTGTGTTAAAGGAAGCCCAGGAAGAGAGTCTTGCTGGCAGAATTTAAATTGGCAATTTAATAAAAAAAAACAATCATACAAAATTTGATTTAAAAATTTGGCCATAGTTTCTACTTTATTATGAAGTTTTAAAAGTAAAAACAGTAGAAAAGTTTTCCAGAAAATAAAGTTTCGTGCTCCCTGATGGCTGCCATACACACCCCGACGGGTGCAGACAAACCAGTCCCGATATGCTCCGGGATGCAAACGTGATGACGTCATCACGTTTGCACCCCGGTGCATTATGGGGCCCCTTCAGTCGGCCGGCACCCTTTGTGTGCCGGCCATTAGCTTCAATGAAGACGCCGGTCTTCATTGAAGCTAATGCACTCGGCTTCCATAGGCCAGAGATTATCGGACATGTCCGTTCTCTGGCCGGCCGAGCTGTGGAGCGACAGGGATCTGTCGCCCCATGTGGCACATTCCAATTAGCGGATGATTTTTCCACTGACCGACGGAATGAGCGCGCACGCCCGTCGATCAGGTGAAAAATCGGCCGCTTATAAGTATGTGTATGCCAGGCATAAGTTTCCTGTGTATCTGATCTGTTTCCCTGATAAACCAGCTTTCACACATGAGTGCAGTAGGTCCATAATGCCATTGCCATAATGCCAGTGTTCATTGGTGGTATAACTTATCTAAAGGGGTTTACGTTAGTCCTTTCGTTTTATTGTTTTCAGAATTACTTTAACAATGCTACATCTTTGGAACAGACCTTTTAAACATTCTGGATGCACCACTACAAGTACCTATCTCCCCTTGTCTACAATACTCAGAGGAGTGTTCCTTTGTAGTTGACAAGGTCTAAAAACACTGATAAGATATTAAATGTAAACTAAAGCCCCCCCAAACACGTATCGATTCCCCAAACCATTGATTGTCGTGCGAGTTCACTGTGATTATTCGTGTATGGAACGAGGCCACCCTTTCTTCAAGCGGGATTGATTGATACAAAGAAATGTCGGTAGAACAGGGAACGGACATGTCCATAAAGTCTGTCCGATTAGGGTCCCCATCCAAAGTATTAAACAGGTATTGATTGCACAAAGTGATGTGTATTGATTCGCTGAATGATCGAGTGGGTATGTCAAAATGACGTCACCACATCCCGCTCATTCGTCTATCGAACAGGTATCAACCCCTGTATGGGGTGCTTAAGGTGCATAGTGGCTTTTTGGAAAATTGGAAAAGTTTAGTTATCCTTTACCTCTATCTTTTAATTAGGTGAAATGAATTGTATTGCCTGATGTCAGAATTCAAAGTGTAGATCACATCTACTGGCTATATAGTGGCTGTACAAGGAATGGTAGCTCCATCCTGTCCCCAGGAAGACTGTAAGATATATAATGTGGATCACAGTATTAGGACGTTTGGTAATCATAAGTGGGGTTAGTAAAACGTAAAGTTTGGCATACAAGCTGCACTACCATTCCAATCCCCCTGCTAGCAGTCCCGAGTGGTATATTCTTTAGCATATTTTATATAAAGCCTCCAAATTGACAAAATATTCATCAAGTGATCACAAATCAGCAACGCTAACCCCCTGGGCTCAGTGTACACAGACACATCCACACAATGACCCAGTTTAACAACTAGTCAACATACTGAAGTGTTACCCACGGGAAATCCTTCCCACAAACCATTTTATAGAAGATGAGAAGCTAAAGCTTTCATTTCAGCTTAGCCTTGCTTTATTTTAATAAAAACATTCTTGTTGAACATGTCAGAGAAAGAAACACAAAAGCAATCTGTCTCCCTCGAGATAAGTTTGAAGTAAACCTAAAAACTGATTACTGGAATCAGAGTATAAAAGATATGGAAATAACCAGAAGTAGGCAGCCAAAGCAAACTTTAGAATTGCAAAACCCAGAACTCTGAATGCACAACTAAGTATATAAACCCTTTAATGAAAACGGCCATAATATGTGTAACTCCGTACAGTCAGCATTTTGATTCACACACCCATAGAGAAATCCAGGAGGATCAATCTGCTGCTCCCCGTTTTAGGTTCGTCGGTGCCGAGATCACCTCCTAGCTCAAAGAACAAAGGTGATAACTTTGGTTCATTAACCAACGAGGTGCCTGGAAGTAATGAGGGAAGCTACATGTCTGAAGTTGTGTTTAATAATGTAACTTGCCAAACTGAACAGTGTGGAATGTGTGTAGATTACAAAGCTGGGTAATCTGCATTACATATTATTTGTCAGTAAATACATTTACATTCCTGTATTTTAATATAATATAATTGTAAAATTTATAAATACACAAGAAAACATGTTGACATTGCAAAACAGTATTTACTATAATTTTGGTATGAATACAAATTGTATAAATGGTATTCACCTGTTATAAGTTTGCTTAAAAAGAACAACCACAAATACAATAAATATACAGCAACACATGTTATCACTTAGCTCCTAGCCCTCCTGTACCCTTTTAAATAGTAATATCTTTTTGTGTTATCAAGCAACTGATCAGCAGATTGCACAAGAAAAAGACAAATGGCTGGTCCATTAGTGATGCAGAATTCAGAAAACGAATGACACAAAAAAAAACCAAACTTTTTGCAAAGCACTTTGATAGCAGGAAAATATATGGTTAGCAACATGGTCTAAAATGAAAAAAGTGGACCCGGTGAACGTGATAGGGTGTTTAAGCCATCAGCTGCCATACTGAGTAACACTCACTTGAGAGGTAAACAGTGTAAAAGTGATTGCTGGTCAGATCTAATTAAACTCATCAGGAGTAATTATATCACTGCACCAAGTAGAAGCTTTGGATGTCAGTGATGCTGAATGGCTGAACAGCATAAACAGTTCGAATAATTGAGTTTCTGACCACCAGATGACAGTATCCACGGTAGCAAGTATGGGGCACGCTGTCATTGTCTTCAGAAATGAACATCAAACGTTGTAGGGGGCAAAGACAAAGTGGATAGATAATTAGAATGACTGAGGGGCAAATGATGGAAGTGGATGGAATATACATCCAATGTGGATGGAATGATGAATGTGGATGGAATATAACTAAAAGAAGCTGGGAAAAGAGTAAACAAAATATGCTGCTTAAAGGAAAGCATATATAAGGAAATATTAGTTTAGTAGAAAAATGAACAGGTGATTGTAGAAGGAAGGAAATATGTGGCCCTGAATCTGTAGGACAACAACATAAAGGGAACGTTGCAGAATATGTGAAAATACATATTTTTTATAGGACTGAACGCCCATTGTGCTGTAGATTGAAATGTGAACATTAACAAATCTATAGAAAATAAAAAGTATATACCAAGCACTTCCAGCTTACAGAAAAAGATATCCTTCAATTTCCCTTTAAAAGGATTGTGACCGTGATAGAGGGGAGTGTAAAAAACCTAAATTTTACAAAAAAAAACATTTCACATTATGCAGAAATGAAATATTGAGAATCAACAATGCTAGTTTGATAACGTTATTTTGTATATTAGATTTTTTTACTGACTTGCATGTAGCCAGCTGGATCTCTTATTACTTACTCTTATTATTGTATTACTATGCTAATCCTATGATCACAAACATTATTTTCTCATACACACATGAGGAAAAGTCATACAGCCAAAACATTTTTGGATTGAGTAGACAGTTCTACCTCTAATTAGTCATTTTTGTGTCTGTGACCCTTTGAAAAGATTTTCTTTTACTTGTTATCCGGGAAACGCAGCAAAGAAGCATCCAAAGGTGTTATCTTGAGAAGCTGTCAGGGGAACATTAGCTCCCATTAGATGATCTATCCTTACATTCTGCTCTGGCGGTGAAACTAAAATTTGAAGGTGAGAGGAGCATATTGGGAGCAAGGGAAAGCAAGTCCAATTATAGTGTCAGGGTGCATAGAAGAACCAGTAGTTACAGTAAACACATTTCCTTTCATGAAAGGTCTGTGAAAAAGACTGTCAATGGGCTTCTCCTATATACCAGTATGTATTTCTGTGTTATTTTGCTATTTTCAGGAATACCACACATGACCCTTAACCGCCCTAGCGGTCGTGACGTCCAGCGCTGCTACTCCTACTATAGAACTGGACGAGATGGTGCCATCCAGTGAACATCAGGGCACCGACAGCGCATACTTACAGTTTTGCGCTGTCCCGGTTTCCCCGATGCATCATGGCAGCTTGGATCCTTTGGCTCCCCCCCCCCCCTCCGAGTGACATGATGACGTCTCATTGGGGAGGCGGCGGGAAATTTGAAAGTATATTGCTTTGTAGAAAACTGATTTCAATGTGCTTCTATGTACTATATATCGCCAAAATAAAAAGTCTCAGGTGCCCCAGATGTGCCCATTTGCAGTAACCCTCTCTTCCCTGGTGGGATTTTACCACATTCATCACACCAGATTAGAGAGGGTTAACGGCACATGGGCACACCTGGGGCACCAGAGACTTTATTTGGGCGTGATTTAGTACATAGCAGCATAGCTTTGTGTCCTGATTTTTGTGTTTTCTCATAAATTTTATTTAAAAAAATTTATATTTTACATAATTGTTTGTTTCAAACATTATTATATTCAAGATGTCTATTAGACCCTTGTACGGACATATTTTGGGAAGTTACAGACCTACAACATAAAGAAAAATGTACCATTGAAGTCTATGGTGCACTTTTGGTAGAGAAATCTGGACCTCAGCAGTGCGCTAGGGAGGTTAATGGAAGGTGATGGATTCATGGGTACCGAATCCACAGTGATCAGCAGTTCTTGAATCATATTTATTTGGACCTCCACCTGAAACATGGAAGGTTTACAGTACAACAAGCAGGATTCTCTATAATCACAAGATGTAATGCAGATTTGTTTAGCATGTCTTAGAGCATGTGGAGCTTATTAACTGACAAGCCTGGGAAATGTGCAGACGTGGTTATCTTTCCCATACTCCTGCTATGTTCCTCATATTTAAACTTTGCCCCATTCAGGAATTTGCATGTTCCTTTACCAAATTCAGAAGGGCTCAGACTACAGTCAGACTTTGATGTTCTTTTCATGCACATTAAAATGAAGATAATATATATATCTGGTCATGCAGCCACAATCAATTATATGTAGGAAAACTTGGGAAGCAGAATGTACAGACTGTTACCGTGAACCATTTTTATTCCTGTCCATTACTGGGAACTGTCCAGAGACACTCAATGGGCAGCAATTTGGCACTATAGAGCCCATTCTCACTTGCACCAAGAGAGGGTTTGATGTCCTTGTTGAAGAATAGTAACAAAGAAGTGAAAGAGTCTCTCTCGGAAGTCCGACTGACAGATTATTTACTGCTTCTTTTCATTGCCAATGAAAGGGCAATAAGCATGAGCCGATGTATGCACTTAATAAATGCTTTCAATGCACAACCAGGGATTATAGCAGACTATTTAACACGCTGCCATAAAAAAAAAGCTAAAAAGAACTATATAAAACAGAAACAGAACATTCAAAAGACACTTCATTCCACAATACATAATGCAGTCAGTTGCTGGTAAAGCACTTTTATCATCTTCTGCATTATAATTGTTGCTGTGTATAGTGGTTAATGTAAAGTTTAAAACTGTTTTAAACCTTTCATTAAACCTTAGCATCCAAGAAATACAGTGATCCTCCCATTGCCAAATTTGATGCCCGAAATTATAGCTTCAAATCTCTATACTTGTGGTGTGTTGGTGATTTGACTGGAGGTCAACATGACGCCAAAGCAAATGTGTAATTTACGCATGTAAAGTTCAGGAAGGGACGCATATGTGTTTTTAATAAACATTATCCTTACATACTGGGTCATTCTATTCCTCACTATTAAACAGTGCTTTGACAGACATTGTGTAGAAAACAAACCCCAAAGCAATATCAACTAATAATTGAGGAGCGTCTTTTACGCACACCACTGCCCTTGTAGCTGAATTTTCATGGCTCCTGCTACCTGGCCTACTGTAGAGAGATCATGGCCCCAGTAGAGTAGTTTTGGTGATCTGGTAGAACATTGGGTTTATAACCGGAGATGAAGGGTGTTATCTGAAAATTACATACACACACATACTGAAAATGACATTTACATACTAGCATCCCGTTTTTCCCAGTCAAATACCGATTTCAATAAATTATGTATGTAGTTATGTAATTATGAGGTGTTTTCTTGTATATATAATAATGTATGATATTTTAGTTATGTTTATATTTCAATAGTATTAACTCGCTGGGGAAGCCCCAGTGGGGCGAAACACGTCAGAGGACTTATACTGGCACAACTCCTCAATTCTATTGTATCAAACACTGTGATAAGTTAACAACATAATCATTGTAATCAAGTTTTTAGATTTATGTTATTAATTTCTTGTTTTCAAATCTATTTATCCAAGTTCCTCACGTTTTGAATAAAGGCCTTTTAATGAAATTATTGATGTGTGGCTAAATTGTGCCTTGAAAGACCTTGTAGCTGCTTTGGTGACATCACAGTCCCATATAGGGCATCTCAAACCATTTTATTTTGGGTGTGGCACTAACAATATGAATATATCGGCGTCCACAACAACACTTCATTTCAATAAATCACAGATTTTTCCTGGGATATGGAAATCTGAGTAACTTAGTAAAAAGGGGATATTACTCTTATTCCTAAGTTCCCACCCCACTTGTGCAGATGATGTTTAGTGTGGGAAGTTAATGCCCCCTCCTTCCAGCTAATATGAGGGAAAGGAATTAAAACTGTATTTAGAACGCAAAATGTGATGGTCCAAATACTGGAATTGATATCACCTCCTGTCATTTTTCCCTTAATTGAAAAAGGAAACTTGACAAGCATGGACATATACAGTCCTACAATAGTAAAATACAAACATCCAAAAAAACTTCAGTTTTCAGTTCAGCAATTCTGATATTTACTACTTTTTTTTTAAAAACAGGTTTAAAATTGCTATAGTGTAGACATCTGGCACATTTGAATGCAAATGGCATACTTTAGAAATCTTCTTAAATTGGCAGACATGTCCACAACTTTCCACGCCACCTGAATGTCACCTGGAAGTCAGCTTTGATCTTCTGCAAGCATTGTAATACAGTCACATAATTAAATAAGAACCGTTTAACTTAAGAAAACAATTTCAATCCTCGTGCCCAAGCTTAAGTGTCTGTTGACATCTTTCAAACTACCTGACAACCTAAACACAAGACTGAAACAGCTATTTAGAAAACGTGGACAGGAAGGAGATGGAATTTTACATTACGTGACAAGTAAAAATGGTTTATGGGGAGAAGAGATTCAAAAGACTAACTGGGCCTTTTCACTATAGAGCTCATTGGGATTGTTGAAACAAATCAAACATAGCCATTTCCATTCACATTAGACCTTTTCTTCTTCGCAATGAGATTAATTAATAGGGGAGGAGGAAAGAGAGGCCCCCATCAATGGAAAAAAACCTCTGCTAATTGAATCGTTACAAGGAGCTCAAGCCAGATGCCTCCTGATTAATGAGGGCTGATCAAATTCTCCTCATGATACCCGATGGCACTTCAATAACATTGTAAAGTTCATCTACGGTAAGTGTATCATTTTTTCAGATAAAAGAGAAAACAAAAACGAGAAATTTGAACTGATTAACGGGCTTTGCAGATAATTAAATGTTGATTAAAAATAAGTAAAAGCGTGTGTTCACAATAATAGAACCTTGATAAAAAGAAAAAAGATATTTTTTTTTTTTTTTTTTTTAGGAGATTTCGCTTTTTAGACATCCTGAGCTTGCTCCATCAAACCATTATATAACATGGTAGTAAAGACGAAAAAGAAAACAAATGCCAATTATAGATATGTCATCAAAAGCGTCTGCGACATACTCATTTCCAAAAGGAGATAGGTGAGACACTAGTTTAAACCAGGATAATTAGTTTTATTGGCAATATTGACGTATTTTGTGTCTTCAAGATTACCGTTAACAACGTTCTCAAGAAAGAAAAGAAAACATATAGTACAACAAATGCATTTACTTTGTCAAAAAAAAATAGGATTTTAGAATTTAAATATATAGGGATGATAGAATATTGATAAGGGTGGTCCATGAGAACTGCCCATTGACCACACTACAAACAAGCAGTCATTTATTTGTTTTGAGATGCTGGCTGCTTGGTGGGTGCCATTCTGTCAACTGCTCAGAACCCAAACGGCTGTGGGAAATGTTTTGGCCTTACAACTTTAAATAATCTTGAGAACTGCTGTTGATCTAAAATGAGCATTTAGTAATTATGAGAAGAATTCTTGATTATAGTGGAAATTACAATTAAAATAAGCTGGATTTTGGGATTCACATGTAAGGGTCCCCATACACCTTTAGATTTCTGTCAGATTTTTTTTCACCTTTTGTTTTACCAAAACCATGTAATATGAGGGACTTTTTACCCTATACTTCATAGTTGTTGGTAGATCTAAAGGATATCTGACAGAGAGATCTTAAGGTGTATGGCCAAATGCTCCTCCTAAAACACACACTTTTATTTTTAAGTTTTTCTCCACTTGGGAGTTATAGGTGTTCAAGTCCACCTTTGCTTACTTCTAATCGAAAGCATGAAAACATACATCAAAATGAAAAACTAAATGCCACAATACTCAAGCCCACCCAATATAGAGCTGGGTGGAGGGCCAACACAATAGAAGTACACAAGGAACAAGAGATCGGTATTAGATTAGCATGGTAAGAAGTATTAATGGAAATTTGTGTTTTTTTCTGGGATGGTACTTAAAAAAAATTAGTTTTTGTTTTTTTGGTGCACTACTAAGCTGTCAAGGCCAAAAAAACTAATTTAATGCTTTTACCAAGACCTTTTACCAAGACTCCCATTTTATTTGTACAATTAAGTGAAAGTTAGTTGGTCTGGTTATGGGACATATAACACTGGATGTATAAGGTTGACTTTGGCTAATTGCAAGACTCTTGTATACTGGAAAGATACATACTTGATACCAGTAATGATGGACAATAGTTTTTGGCTTCTATTTCTGTCTGGTTGTAACTGTAATTACCGTATATACTCGAGTATAAGCCGACCCGAATATAAGCAGAGGTACCCAATTTTAGAAAAAAATCTGGAAAAATTGAATGACTCGAGTATAAGCCTAGGGAGAGAAATGCAGCAACTAAGACATACAAACACACAGCAAATGTACTTTTGTTTTTAGGTGTAATTATTTAAATCAGCAGATTTGTAAGTTAATTACAAAGCCCCTGAACATGGTATCATCGCTAGAAGTGCTGGAGATGTAGAGAAGGAATGTGGGAACATTGTAAAGAAAAAAGTATTGTTCTAGCATATCAAGTTTTTGCACAAAATAAGTTCAAATTTGATTTGACTTTGAACCTAATTTATGCAAAAACGAAATATGCTAGAGCAACAAGCATGTTCGGGGGCTTTGCAATTCACTTCAAGATTTTAATTTTTTGACCCGAATATAAGCCCAATTTCAGGTGCTGAAAAATTTGGCTTATATTCGAGTATATAGGGTACTTGGCGCTTGCTATATCTACCACAGGCTGGTTGATTACACATAACATCGCAACAAAGCTCAACAACTATCACTTGCTGTATTATCAAACTACCACCTTTGAAAAGACCAATGCTATGTAATTCTGTTTGTAATACAATTTTTTCCCTCATAACATATAAAGTCATGTATGTGTGCTACCTATGATGGTGCTACCTAGGAAGGTACCCAATTTCATCGCTACAACAGGAGTCTGAGCAAAGGTCTTCATCTGTCATTTCTTAGGGAAACCTGCATATTAAAAACTGTTTATAGACCATTACTTTCCATTATTTAAAACTTTTTACTCTAAAACTTTCAAGGCACAGAAAGAGGTCAGTAATCCTAATTAAGAAACCTGACATTAATTATTCCTTCCTGCGATAAAGAATAACCTAGAAATGATTCAATTGCAACTTGCATTGGCTCAGAGTGAACTGCTAGCTAAGACCACGGCAGTCTGATAGAGAAGACTGCTACAAGCAGACAACCTCTGCAATTCCATGCTGATAAGACACAAGCTTAAAGCAGAGCTAATAAGCAGAGTTGAGCTTTGCGTAACCCATTTTATGTTATTATTTGCAGGATTGTTTAAAACATCCTTTGCTTTGTCAATGTTTACAGAAGCCACCGCCATATGTAAACTATCCTGCTAATTAGCAATTCAGGGATGCATAATAAAAATGAAAAAAGAGCCGGCCACCTGAGACCCGTACTTCCCATGTTGGCTGCCAGATATTTAATCAGTCTGCAGGGCAGAGATGTCGTTCCTGCGTCACTTGCATGTCAATGTTCCAGGCAATCACTGGCCAGGGGGAGTGGTAGGAGATGGAGAAGAGGACCTCCATGGCTACCACAAAAACAGAATGCCTTTTGGTAAATGGGGTGAAAATAAAACAGCTGAAGCAGATTCTGATGACAACACATTGCCTACAAGTATAGGATATAAGTTCTTTGTCTCAGGTATCACCAGCAACCAATACTGGTAGGTGGAGACAAAAATGTGTGATTTACAAGGAGGGAAAACAGTACACCTCTCTGAACAGTGTAAACATAATTCTGCACTCCCTGTATTCTATAAGGAGGTTCGGATAGCCGTTGGTTTGACCGCTAAGCAGAGGAATTTGAGGATATTTACAGGGAGTGCAGAATTATTAGGCAAGTGGTATTTTTGAGGAATCGTTTTATTATTGAACAACAACCATGTTCTCAATGAACCCAAAAAACTCATTAATATCAAAGCTGAATATTTTTGGAAGTAGTTTTTAGTTTGAGCTATTTTAGGGGGATATCTGTGTGTGCAGGTGACTATTACTGTGCATAATTATTAGGCAACTTAACAAAAAACAAATTTATACCCATTTCAATTATTTATTTTTACCAGTGAAACCAATATAACATCTCAACATTCACAAATATACATTTCTGACATTCAAAAACAAAACAAAAACAAATCAGTGACCAATATACCACCTTTCTTTTCAAGGATACTCAAAAGCCTGCAATCCATGGATTCTGTCAGTGTTTTGATCTGTTCACCATCAACATT
>CM070039.1:35191156-35209724 GCA_036250615.1 Ptychadena robeensis | reverse complement strand
ATAAAGAGGATGATGTGGTCAAAATACTCATATGCCTAATAATTCTGCACTCCCTGTATTTCTAGAGCCTTACTTCCCTCTTCCCATCTGATCAACGTCAATTGTTTTGGAATTGTTTGTGATTGTACTTACCCGAAGAAGCCCGTGATGTTTTAGGGGCGAAACGCGTTGTACATCTAATGTTCAGAACAAAATGGTCCACTGTTTTTATGAATCACATCATGTATGTCCACCAAATGTATATCATTTTAATAATGATTATTTTCAATTATGTCTCTTGATTATGTTTAAATAAATGTATGCTTTTTAACTATGAATATCTAAAATTATTGATGTGGCAGAATAAAATATGATTAAACCTAAATAATACGCTCTAGAAACCCAAAACACCCTTTGGGCTGAGGGTGCCCACCCCGTTCTTTTGTCTCCACCTACCAGTATTGGTTGCTGGTTATACCTGAGACAAAGAACTTATATCCTATACTGACAATTTTTAGGGTGTGGATTCTCTAGTATTACCAGAGAACAGGTTGGTTCTAATAAAAAATACCTGTAGGTGTTATATCCCCATTTTCTCAAACATTGCCTACAAGCCTAGAGAATGTAAAGGCTCAACAATATATAAAAAAAACTGCCTTGTCATTGGTCACTCCAGGTAAAAAAGCCATCGTCCCAATAAATTCACAAACAATATATATATAGATACTGGACTCTGAATTGAAGTGTTTTACAGGATAATAAATGGATGAAAATTGTTTTTACAATTACTGTATGGAATGGATTTATTGCCAGTAACAGTAAGTCAACTGTGATGACGCAACCATTGTAGACTGGGTTCAACTTCCTTTTTTTGGAAACTTTTTTTTTAAATGTAAAGGCTCATTGTAACCAAGAAAGACAGTAAATAAACTGCGGAAAATATAAAAAAATAATATCTAGGCATTTGTAAATAATAATAAAAAATATTGAATTCTGCTGGCCCATAATATTTATTTGTAATTAAGGGAATTTTCCAGAGAGATTCAGAATATCTAAAGCTTAGCAAGGTGCAGAACAAATTATTAAATTAGAGAGGAAGGGTACACATTGTTAAGTCCCATTTAACCAGCTGCATAGACAGGGCACCATTTACAAATGGTGTGATGTAGGAGAGCATAATGTCTAATATTTCTGTGACTCAGATAGTGTGTCATTAACCATATTAAACAGGCAGTTTTGAGTTCAATGGTTACTTGCTGGAACACCATAATTTCCTATTTGTGGGTGACAATGATAAGCCATTGCCTTGCTTTTAGCATAATTTAAGCTCTTTTAGGTACTTTTGCTTGTAATACATGGCTGCAAAAGAACTGAATCAGGTTGCTAGAGCCTCCAAAACGCGTTAGGGACTCATTGTATGCAAGTAAATATAGAACTAAAAACTGCCTTTCCCTAAGCACTTTGCATGTTTATTTTAGAATGCAGTAATATAGAAGTCTGTGCTACAGGGCTTGACCTTACCACTAGTTTTCTCATTAGATGAAATAGGGGGGCTTCTATCTATACTATTGTCTATTACATCATCTTTGGTTGTAAACCTTTTTGTAAAGGTCTTGAGACAAAAGACAATTTGACCTCAAGCTCTGTAAAAGACTTGGAAAGTACAGCAAGCCAATAACATAAGTGAAAGAGAATACTTGGAAATGTCATCTGTAATCTGAATTCTTCTGCCAAGGGTGCAAGAAAACTATTGATTTATCATTGTGTATTTAAAGGCATAGTGGTCTACAAATTCAAATGACAATTTTAATTCCCAATTACAAAACTGCTTGTCTAGGAGTTATTTACAATGCTGTTTTATTACAAAGCAGCAAATTTACTTACAAATATACAACTCCCAGATTAGTTGGGCTGTAAAATACAGATCCAGGATTACATAGTACTGGAAGAATTCAGCAATGTAACCAGCCAGTTGTTTGAGAAAGTGAGACAACTGCTGGACACACTAACATATGCCGAATCCTTTTGACCTACAACTTCAATAAATATGATAGCATTACAATGATGATTTATTTTGTGTGCAAAGGTCATAATACATTATTATGACTTTTTAATGACAGAAAGAGCAAAGCAGTGACCTACTAATCTACTTTTATGGCCAGATGTAGTAAATCACAAAACATCTTGCATTAAGAAGGTAACTTGAGCTCTGGCTTATGAGATGTGACTTAACTGGAAAGACTCGGCCAAATAAAACACTGCAGAGTGGTTACTTGCAATGCTTGCTTGCAGAAACAAATCATCTTTACTGGTGTAAAAAACTGTCCAAGGGTTGTCAAAAATATGAAGATAAATCTTCCTTCTCTTTGAATATCTGAGATTATAGAGAGTTTGGAGTTCAAGTGATACTCATTGTATTTAAGCACTATGAATTGGTACTTAAGAGTTTTTGTATTTTCCTTGCAATACACACTAGGTGTTCAAGCAAGTAAATATAGAACTAAAAACTTTCCCTAAGCACTTTGCATGTTTATTTGCAATGCAGTAATATAGAAGTCTGTGCTACAGGGCTTGACCTTACCACTAGTTTTTTCATTAGATGAAGTAGGGGGCTTCTATCTATACTATTGTCTATTACATCATCTTTGGTTGTAAACCTTTTTGTAAACGTTTTGAGACAAAAGACAATTTGACCTCAAGCTCTGTAAAAGACTTGGAAAGTACAGCAAGCCAATAACATAAGTGAAAAGAGAATACTTGGAAATGTCATCTGTAATCTGAATTCTTCTGCCAAGGGTGCAAGAAAACTATTGATTTATCATTGCATATTTAAAGGCATAGTAGTCTACAAATTCAAATGACAATTAACACTCTAATATCTGAGATTGTAAATATTGGGGGAGAAGGGGAATTGGCTTCTGTTGCAGTGGGGCTAGCAATTTGACTGGTGGGCCATAATGATTTTACATATTGGACAGACGGTCCGGAGCAAGAGCCTAAAAGGGCCGCCCGGCATTTAAAAAAAACTATATATAAAACAATATTAATAAATAGAGGCTTTTAAAAGTAAACATTCTATTGAAGGCAAACCACGGCCATGAGGTGAGACCAAAACAATTATCTTCTAGGCATTATCTCCACATATTCCAGAGAATCAACAGAGGGGAGCTAGAGCCTCTTTACACAAAGGTGACAGGGCTGAATTAAAAGACTAAAGTGCCAGTTTGGGCCGCCGGGGTGGTCTGGCTCAACACCACAAGGGTCAAATACTCAATCTCCCAGGGGTAGGTAAATAGCACTTTGTCTAACCTTATCTCTGACTCATTAAGGTGCTCTCTGGATCATTAATGTCCTAATGTACAATGCTGCACCACTGGCCCTGCATTTTAAACTAAACCAAGAGTTTAGCTTTAATCCCCCTGGGGTTCCAAAACTGGAAAACCCTTTATGATGAAAAGTTTAGAAGTCCAATTTATTGAACAATGGGCTGTTATTCCTGGGCTCTCTGGCATTTGGAAAACTTGTATCCTTTATGCCAAATGAACAGATTATTCTTATTAACAACACATTCTTTTCCCCAGTTGATTGTTTCCTCATTTCGCGCCCATCCCTCTTTCACTGTTTTAGGCATTCGATTTTGCTATTTCCTCATAACAGGGGCTTCAGGTACCCTCAACTTTATTAAGCCCTTTGCTTGGGTGCTGTCCTAAAAAAAACTGTACAATTGTGGTTATAATAATACACATTTTACCTAGAGTATGTGTCTTATCCATTTTACATTTAAAATGAATTGGTTATGATTGATTGGTATATTGGTTTCCCCATTTTATTTTTAAAGCTTTATTTTAACATTCATAACAATTCAAAATAAATGTTTACAAAAAGCAAGCATTTAAAATACTAGATTGCATTCCAAACACTTGATTATTACTAGCAAGGTTGTAACAGGAACTCCCTAAAGAAAAGTGTGAATACTACTCATGTTTTATATAGGAATGATCAGCCTACTTTCATATTTTAGTGAATAATAATGCTATGAAAGGAAGCAAATTCTCTTTTAACCACCGACAATTGTTCGAATGCATTATACTAATGTGTTAACAAGAGTCACCTACCTCTTTAACTGTTCATAGCACGTATGAAGTCTAATATGTATGAGAAAACCCCCCATTGACCTTGATACACAGAAAAGCACTTGAAAGTTGGACCTGTTTTCAAAGTCGAGAAAACACACATGAAGAGATTAATGCAGCTACACCACAAGTGGCTGAGGCACCGGGGCTTGCTGCTTTAATTATACAACGTGCCTTCCACAAATGCCTAAGAATAAAAGTTCGTGTCAAGCCAAGGCCAGACCGGTGAATATACATAGACACATTAGATAAACAGAATGGCTGTGATGGCATTTGTATAATGACACCATCCTCTAGTCTCTCATAAATCCCTGCCTCGCCTTCTGGGTTACATTCTGCAATATAGGTACTGGAATCTTTTTATGCATGCAAGGATTAAACTGAACGTGTTCAATAATGTCGCCTCTGGACAGGCTTCAAAATCAAAGCTTGTTACTAAACAAGTCCCTTTAATTAAAAAAAAAAGCTATATCATATAACTAGCTGGCAGCAGCCACAACTGGCAGCAGCCACAACAGCTTGATAATGTGGTCAAGGGGAAAAAAGATAAGTGAATAGATATCAACCAAGTTAAATTCTTTGTCATGGAAAATTTTCTTATTAAAAAAACTTAAAAGAAATGTTTTAAATAAAACTGAACTCGAGGCACAAGGGATTAAGCATATTTTGCATGCATCAAAAGTTTTTAAACCACAGATGCTACTTCGTAATCAATTTTAGAAGATTGACTCCCTCCATTCTCCCATTTGGTGCTTCTTAACCTGAACAATTTAATCTGATGTTGAACATTCCAAGCTAACATACAGCTGCAATACTTTTTTGTTTAAGAACCTGATTCATGCTACAATACAATGCAACTAGTGCTTGTTAAAATATTTACTGTTTTTTTAATTTCATTCCAATGCAGGTTATATCATGCTTGGCATGCTCTGTGTATGTAAGGACACTTGATGTCAGTCCAAACATAAAAAAGAGAGTGCATGGTATATTGCCTCAAATCTGTTTAAAGTAATGCATCAGTCAGTGAAATCTATGAATTCGTTTCTGTTTTTGTTATGTCTTATTTTTGCTAGCTTCTTTCCATTTGCTTATTAATTGGAAGGTTGCGACAACTGTTGGGGGATTACCTCTTTTGTGTTTTTTTGTGTAATTTATGTCAAACCAAAGTGTTAGACAATGACAGCATTATAAAATCAGTTCAACATGTTCATGAGTGGTAAAACCTAAGAGGAAGTACCATATGCCAGAATAATCTTTTGTCATTCGTTTAAATTTATCCTGAATAGGATAAAATACTACATAGAAGGCAAGAGGTACAATGACCTAGTGCGGAACTGTAGATTTCTTCAAAGGTATGTCAAAGGCAGCAATGAGAAAATAACAGGGACTTGCTACTAATCATACCATAATATACACTCACCAGCCACTTTATTTGGCACATCTTGCTAGTACTGGGTTGGACCCCCTTTTTGCCTTTAGAACTGCCTTCATCCTTCGTGGCATAGATACAACAAGGTACTGGAAATATTGTCGGCTGCACATCTATGATGTGAATATCCTGTTCCACCACATCCCAAAGGTGCTCTATTGGATTGAGATCTGGTGACTGTGGAGGCCATTTGAGTACAGTGAACTCATTGTCATGTTCAAGAAACCAGTCTGAGATGATTCAAACTTTATGACATGGCCCATTATCCTGCTGGAAGTAGCCATCAGAAGATAGGTACACTGTGGTCATAAAGGGATGGACATGGCCAGCAACAATAATCAGATAGGCTGTGGCATTCCAATGGCAAATTAATGTTTACAAAATGATAGTAAGCAAGGATTTTAAACGCTAGATTGATTAATTACTACTAATGGGCCCAAAGTGTGCCAAGAAAATGTCCCCCACACCATTACACCACCACCACCAGCCTGAAGTTGATACAAGGCAGGATGAATCCATGCTTTCATGTTGTTGATGCCAAATTCTGACCCTACCATCCGAATGTCGCACAGAAATC
This sequence comes from Ptychadena robeensis, assembly GCA_036250615.1. NCBI lineage: Eukaryota > Metazoa > Chordata > Amphibia > Anura > Ptychadenidae > Ptychadena > Ptychadena robeensis. Next base: position 35,203,606 of record CM070039.1, on the reverse strand, counting down.
GAGACTCATCAGACCAGTCAACAGTTTTACAATCCTCTATTGTCCAATTTTGGTGAGCCTGTGCTAATTATAGCCTCAGTTTCCTGTTCTTAGCTAACAGGAGTGGCACCCAGTGTGGTCTTCTGATGATGAAGCCCATCTGCCTCAAGGTTTGTTGTGTTTTGCGTTTAGAGATGCTCTTCTGCATACCTTGGTTACAACAAGTGGTTATTTAAATTACTGCTGCCTTTCTATCAGCTCGAACTACTCTGGCCATTCTCCTCTGACAATTCTCTGTAAACCCTAGAGATGGTTGTGTGTGACAACCCCAGAAGATCAGCAGTTTCTGAAATACTCAGACCAGCCCGTCTGGCACCAACAACCACGTTCAAAGTCAATTAAATCACCTTTCTTCCACATATTGAGGCTCGGTTTGAACTGCAGCGGTTCGTCTTGACCATGTCACCATGCCTACATGCATTGAGTTGCCACCATGTGATTGGCTGATCTGATTTGCGTCAACAAGTAGTTGGACAGGTGTGCCTAATACAGTGGATGGCGAGTGTAGATGTGAATGTAATAGTGCTAATTGCTTATGGAATTGCAATTTATTTTTACACTAGAAGACACAGCTAATGATCTAAGTGTCCTTCAGGGGCCTTTCGGCAAATTCCAGGTGGGCTGCCATGTGTCTTTTCAAAAGGATTGGCTTCTGATTGGCCACTCTACTATAAAAGCCTTTACATTTAAAAATATGGAATGCGTATAGAGGTCTTTAGGACCCGCAATCCAACAAAGACCCATAAATAACACCTTTTCCTTCAAAATACTGCACAATTCCCAAAACCTGACAATTTCCAGCCCAGAAATAAAACACTTTTCCTTCAATATACCGCACAATTTACAAAACCAGACAGTTCGAAGCCCAGAATTCACATACTTCTACAATACACAAGCCATACAATTCACTAAATCCACCAAATCTTAACCAAGAAAAACCCACACTAAAACAATAAACAAACCGAGCAATTCCAAACAAATTTTTTCACATACACATTTATATCGCATAGTTACATTTAAAAAAAAATCTTTCAAAAAGAAGATGGGGGCTCCTGTTTGCTGTTCCGTGGATGTATTGTTCTAGCTCTTTTGTTTTTTTAATGTGATGGAAGATAGATTCATTTGATTTTTAACTGGATTTTTTGTGTGTTTTTTTTAAAAACAAGGACTGCTTTATTGGAATGTATTGGAGAATGAAGTACAGCGCTGGATTGGACATAGTAAATGTAAGATTATTTAATGTAATTTTTTGGGGGGATGTATATTTCATGTGTGTATTATGTATATTGCATTCACTCAACACACATACAATACATGACGTATGTATAACGGTTACAGGTAATACTTTTTTGTTTTTATTATTACATATAACTGGTATTTAAATATAAATTGTTTTTTTTTTATTTTTATTGTGTTGTATGTTTTATGTCAAAATGTATTTAATTATAACATATAACATTGTTTTGTTTAAATGAATGTAGAATTGTGTGTTTTTCACTGTATGAATTATCGGCTATTGAACGATAGAGTTTAATGTATTATGTTTATGCGATAGGGTTTAATGTATTTAGTGTTTATGCTTATTCCAGATATTGGGAAAAATTTAAGTACACAATTTATTCGGTTATGCACTTAATGTATTTATTTTAGTAAAATTTTTTATGTTGTGAGTTTTATGGCTTTGCTGGTGCTTCGTTTTGGATTTGGTAGGGGTCATTACTGTAACCCCCAGAGTTCCTGCCGAGACCAGGCCATCCAGTGCTGACCTGTCAGTATAGCACTGGACAGCCACTTACCGATATGTGCTGCTACAGTGGCTCCGATCTCAAACTACCGGGGGAGTGACGTGATGATGTTATATTGTGGCGGTGGTGGGAAATTTGAAAATAAATCGAACAAAAACAGTTTTCTATGGAGAAATCTGTTTTCAGTGTGATTCCCCAGATGTGCCCTCTCTCCCCGTGGTATGATGTCACCAGGTTCATCACACCAGGGGAGAGAGGGTCCCAAAGGGAATTGTACTGGATACAGTGATAGCTGCAAAGACAAATGTGCAAAAAAGACCAAGGAGCGTGTAGCATCAAATTCAAAAAGAGTTGAAGCAGTATTTGTCATCAAAGGTACCATCATCATGGTGATTTTGCGTTTTTTTTTTAATTTTTATAAATTTGCTAAAACCTCTAGTTATTATGGGGTGTTGTGTGTAGAATCCTGAGGAAATTTGTTTTATCCATTTTGGAATAAGGCTGTAACATAACAAAATGTGGGAAAAGTGATGTGCTGTGAATACTTTCCACATATATAAATCTATACCAACATACATTTTAAACCAATAAAAACTTATATTTAAGGACAAATGGTAAACAGGTGATTACATGTAAAGAATATCAGTAAATGTACTGTCCTTAAATCTATACATTGTTCCCCATTTTTCAACCAAAGATGTTGAAGTATAGATACTATAGACAGACTGAGAAAATTTATATACTGGCAATTGGGTCCGCTACCTTATCTCTTAAATGATGTTCTGCTGCTTCAATGTTCAAAGGATCATCAAAGTTTAACAGATCCTGCAAGTACAAAGACAGATGTCACAAAAGACATTTCACAAGTAAGATGATTTGTACATTATTAGACCATGAACACAAAGCTTCCAATTTAATCACAATAAGCAGCCAACCTTCCTCACATTGGATTTTGAACTGGGTATTTTCTTAACCTAAACAGGAAGGTTATAAAAAGAGTCACCCGTTATATGTACCTTTTAAAGAGGAACAACCATGAAGGTTAAGGTGAGAAGGGATTAAAGGAATCAAAAAGCCCTCAACTCAAGCAGTCCATAGCACAACAAAGCCTTTTTAAAACAAAAGGTATTTACATGCTCCAATCCATTACAAATCCTAAGTTTAGGTAAAAACCCTAGTTCATTATAAGTTCATGGTTGTTCCTCTTTAACCCCAGAAAGTTGTCAGGAAAGAATGCTTACGGCTTTGGCCCTGCAGTCTCTCCAAGCTTGGGACCCTCTTCGGAGGGGGCCCACCCCGGTCCCTAGTACTTAAGAGACCTGGCTCCGGTTGAGGTCACTTGGGGAACAGAGCTGTATGCAGTTTGGAATTAATGGCTCTGTACCATAAGGCTATATTTGCATATTGGATCTTGATCTGGTTCTGGATGTGCATCTGGGTGACATGGTATAAAGGAATAATTTGCAAGGCTCCACCCACTACCCTGAAACAAGGGTTTTTACTTTTGGGATTTGGGATTGGAGCATGTAAATGCCTTCTGTTATAAGAAGGCTTAGTTGTGCTTCGTATCTTTTACAATACCATGAAAGTAACCATTGCTCAGCATATTCTGCAGATACAGAATATTGTGCTCTATGCAAGAAAAGAAACAAAGGCGCCTGCATCACTTTTAATTAAGAATTAGTAAATTACAACCAATCTAAATGCAAAAGATTCCTTACCGACCATATACCCATACCACACTCAATTTACTGTAAATTAAAGGACAATTTGTGAAGCACCACAACAGCTTTATTATAATGCCTGTTCCTGACATCATAAGGAATGACCATGTACCTAGTTGCATGCTAAATACAATGTCTAAAGTAGCTAACTAAATATGTGTACTTGCCAGGTTGCTCTACCAATTTAGGTGGCAGGCAAATTAAATAGGAGGTTGCATGGTAATGGAAAAAGAAGTTTGTCATATGTTTTATAGGAGGTCTCTGCCACAAACCCTTCCGGTCCTGTTCCCTTTGTCACAGGCTGCAGTTCCAGTCACTAGGAGCCCTCAGAATGCTTTCCTCACTGTGCCCCAAAAAAACTAGTTGGATTAGATGGAGTGTGTACATACACAATCTCAATATATCACTGCCACCACCTTCTGAGAGAGCGAGAGGACTTCTACTACTAGCTATTCCTGTGAAAAAAGGTTACTTCACACAACCTAACATAACAATGCAACACTATGGTAACATCTGCTCAGGTGGCTAGATTCTTTTCTGGGTCATTCAGAACATGGGCATGACTGAAGTAATTTGTTTTAAAATAAAATTGTGCATAAAAAGGTTATAAAAAATAGGAATAAGCACTGGTCTGAGCAGGCTTCCTTGCTAAAAATTTAACTTCAAAGTTCAAGAAGTTTGTCCTTGTGATAAGTCCAAGTTGTAGGGCAATCCAGTGGTCCAATCTGGAGATGTGGTTGATGGTATCAGAACCAAAGAACGCAGTTGAGGTCAGCTGTTTAAGAATAAAGATGTAAGACATCAAAATGCAGGGATTTAATGTTTTTAACCCTTTCCTCCTCAGAGCTCTTCATCTAATTTAGAAGGGGGGAGAGGTGACATAAAAGTGACATGAAAATGCAGATCTTTCATATCTCCCTGGAAATTCATGGTCTTCTAAACTCATAGAAACCAAACACAACAGATTTATCGTATGCTATACCTGAGGAATTGAAATCTGCTCATTGTCATATTCTACAGGCTTCATTCTGGTTTCACAATATCCATATTCCTACACATAATCATCACCTAGCGTTACGGGCATCTACCATTTACAGAAGTATGAGTTGTGGAGCAAAATGATAGAATTCATAATTCAGGATTCAATGAATGCTAAATATGTCCTGGTTTCTGCTTGACCCAGGATAATAGGCAGCTCTGCCTTGCTATACATGTTGACATGCCAGTTTACTTATGACCCAGGATAATAGGCAGCTCTGCCTTGCTATACATGTTGACATGCCAGTTTACTTATGATGGGGTGTTGGGTTTCCTTATCACAGTTTTTTTTTCAAAGTTTTACTAACCCTGGTCAAAGGTCTGTGTTTACACAGCCAAACACTACTGTACTGTGGACATTCCATGGCTAATTGTCTAAAGATCCCCACACATGCAACGAGCGGCGACCTATTTTGCCCGCCGAGTGATGTGCGTGTTCCCGGCTGTCTGCAAAATCGTCTGCCGATTGCGGGGGCCCACATGGGGCGACAGATCCCTGACGCCCCAAAGCTCGGTGAGCCAGAGTCCCTAAATCTCTGGCCGATGCTGTGAGCGATGGAGAGCAGCTCATCTGTCGGTCCCCACTCGTTACACTTAGAGTTAAGCTAGGAATACACGGGCCAATTCACTGCGCTCAGCTGTGCTAAAATATGTTCAAAAATCAACCTGTGTATACTGTTTTTTGAGCAGGATCAATAGATCTCGCTCAGCCGAACAGGGATCCAACATGTTGGAAAACCCTGTTCAATATCCTATACTTTGGATTTTTAGTAATCTGCTCTAATCTGCTTAGTGCGACTAATTTTTGCATTCAACAGAAAACAAAGCCACCCTAACTCTTTTTCCTTATCCTAAAAATTGCAAGTTAAATACATTATTTTTATATGGAGTGAACTGCAGTTTCCACAGTTTTAATCAATTCTATCTTTTTAACACACAGATGCACTTCAAATGATGCGCATAAATGGAACAGGCACACAAACCCTTATCACTTCCATGGGTAATATTTCTCTAAATCAGATATTTGTGCATATGCCTTTGATCTAATTTTCCCCAGCCAGAATAGCTTATCAACAAAAACATTAGGAAAAGTCACTAAGCATTTACTGCTATCCCTTATCAAGATAAAAATTAGCAGGGTCAGACAATTATTGTATTATATCTGTACTTACTGTAAACAAGGAGTTCAATCCCCATACAACATCCTACAAAAAAAAGAGACAAATTAAGCAGCAGAAAGAGGTCAGTAATAGATTGTAAAGTCCTTTATTGGCTAGTAACATGATTTGCTTATCGGGAGCAGAGCCCTAGGATAGAGAAATGGATCCCAAACAGAGTAGGAACATTGTGTGCTAAAACTCTTGGGCTTTGGGAAAAGCTGTCTTTCAAAACATGAATTATAACATTTAAAGAAAGACTTTGGGATATAACTAATTCTTATCAGCTGCTGCAGATACAACACAGACAGGATATTGGTCACACTCACAGGGGCACCTAACCAAGAGGGAACAGCAAAACAGAACAGGTCTCTGTGCGGAATTAGCTAACAACCAGATGGCTGAATAAAGACACAAACTTGTCATCTGATAGTGTCGACACAGACTTTAATTAGGAAGATTTAAAACAACAAATAAACAAAAAAATTTTAAGAGCGTATTCCCACATCATAACATCATCAAATCCAATTGTAAATGCTTTACATTGTTTCCTATTACAACATGTTTAACAATTAGAGTGTGTATTTATTTCCACATAAAATAAATGTTTCAAGCTTATGGTCAACGCGTTTCAAACTGACTGATGTTTCATCAGGAGAGTATGACATATAGCATATTAAAGTACCCCCTCTACTACTTCAGTGACCTACTAATGACATCCCCACTCATATCATCACAGGCATGGCTTCAAAACTTCTCCCCTCCTCTCTGGGATGCTCTTCCTTGTCCCTTGTGGAACCTGAAAACCTACCTCTTCAGTATGGTGTACCCATCTTATCATTCCTAAAATTAATTACCCTGTCAGTCCCATCTCCTACACCTATTGTATTACTTAGATTGTAATCCTAAATGGGCAGAGTCCTTAACTTCTCCTCTGTCATAACCTGTGTAATCTTGTATTGCTTCTCAACATACAGTGCAGCCCAATCTGTTGGCACTATATAAATAAATTAAAAATAATAATAAGACTAGCATGTCGAGTCATAATAAACAAAATGTCCATTGCTATTGACGTGCATTGCTAAGCAATAGATTTTCCTGGACTTAACATTTGTGGCAATCACTCATGGTACCATACATGGTACCACATACTTATTTGGATATATTTATTTGAGGTCACATGTGCATAACGATTGATAAATACAAGTTTGATTACTTTTTGGCATTTTGTTTTATATCTGTGTATTTATGTTATACGCCATTCTCTCCTGACAAAGCAATAGTCAGCTACCAAACATGTTCACCATTGAACATGACCTTATTAACATTGATTGTGGAATTATATACATATAAATACATATATATTTGTTAAATGTGTTTTGTTAAATTGAATTTGAGTTTGAATACCAATAATATAAAAGGTGAAAATAAAGAAAAATTTCATTTATGTGCTTTAAAAGTCACACTTTTTATGTCATAGGTCATTTATATGGTCAAGGAATGACCCAATATGTGGTTAACAGAGAGCAATTCAAAACTTTTGGTAAAAGCGTAAAAGTTTATGAATAAAAACAATAAAAAGATCAAATCATTGAAAATCTTTTATTTACAATCAATATTTAAAAAAATTATTTAAATACTTTAATGAAATTAAACAGGAAGCCTATACTGTGTGTGTCAATAATTTCTTACAAACATGCTGACTAAGGCCAGGTCTCCATTAAGCTTTAAGGGCAGTCACATATTTTTCGGGTTTTGGCCATGTAAAATCTTTTTTTCTAATATGGCATTGATGCACCCTTTGAGTCAGATGAGAAAAATTTGTAAAAAAAGTGACCGAAAAGCAATGGACGCATTTGTCTTTTGCATTTAGATTTTATTAATTTTTAGAACAATGCAATATAAAACAGTACAGTGCATTGCAGCATAGTGTAAAAAAGAAAGAACACCAATAGACTGAACACACCATGGAGAGATAATGGAAATAGTAGTGGGGTTGAATAGGCAGTCACAACACCACTACAATTGAAGTCTTACAAAGTCTTTGCCTTCCATCAGTGATAGCATAGAAGTGCCAAGTAAAGAGTTTAGAGCAAAGAAGACAACCCCCCCCCCCCTCTTATCATTAAATGGACATTTTTTTTATGTGTCCATTGGGTATGGGTATGCCAACATGTTTATACATGCACTGGGTCAATGCCAATCTGGTGATCAATGTTAATATTGATGAACGGCATCGCTGACGCATCTGTGTATATGTGTCCATAGAATATTATTGGATATTATTGCGTTTGGTGCACCTATTTTAATGAAGTGGAGAGCAAAGCAATCATTTAATGATGAGACAGATGAATAAATATTTCTTTGTTAGGTCTTTACACAGGCCAATGATATGTGACTGTACATGCGTGACTAGAGGAGTAAATTTGACTTTCCAGTAAATTTTTCTTATTTCCTTTTCATAACTTTTGTGAGCGTCACCCTTTCAGAGTTTTCAATAAAAGTGCCTATATATATTTTATGTGTGTGCGTTTGTGTATATACACATCCCTTTTATGTGCATTTCTCCCTATTTCGCTTATTCTTGGTGTGGAGTGAGAGTATTTAGAACATAAACTCCTTTAGTTCCTTGACATGCCTTTACGTGCAATGCCATGCTGTCCAATCAAAGCTGCGAGGTTGGACAAACCTTTAATAATATCAGGGATGCTTACAATACTCAAATTCTATTTTTATTGTAAAAACCTTATGTCAAAAGAAAGAATATATTTATTTAAAAGATGTTAGCTGCAGTTTGGTTTTAACATGTATTTTGCATAAACTACTGTATATGTGCTTCTATGTTGGTACCCCCTGAGTAGGGCAACAACTTAGCTGGGTTTATTGGGCCACCAACTTTTTAAAGGAAATGACTATTGTCAGCAATTGAAGAATGTATTTTTATGCACTCTATCCCTTTTTGTTACTATTGTGTATAGTGTACTGCTTTGCTTTCTTCACCCCCTACAAATGTATGACATATATGTTCAGAATTTATACTTTACACGTTGACTTACAAAGTTAAAATGTTTTATTTTACTGTACCGTGTTCATAACTTATCATTAGTGTTGGGGCCCCCTTAAACAGTAGAAGCAGACATTTCCAGATGTTGAGAAGCCTCTTGAAATGGTCCAGCACCATATGGATTTAGCAGTGTTATAACGTCTTATAAAAACAAAGGGCCTTAGCTATCGAGCTTGTTGATTCTACCGTAAAGGTTGAGTAACAGTTGCATGCAGTTGTGGTCATAAGTGTACAGGCGAAAATTTTAAGAGTTTTACCATTCTTTAAATATAACCGTAGCTACCACAATAAAACAGATTTCAAGGCATCACAAAATAGCACGAAAAAAGTACTGTGAATTGGTCCATCTTAGCATCAATCATGGCATAAACGTATTTGTGAAAGTTTTGGATGATGACCTTGATTTTCTCAAAAGGTAAAATTGCAAGAAAAAAGATGCAGGTTCTGTAAACTCAAATTGACTTGCATAAACTGATCTGAGGATTAATACTGTACTGTACTGTACTGTAATGACTTTTTTTTCTGTTACAGCAACTAAATTTAATTTGATCTTTGATTTGATAATCCATAGGTTGAAATATCCAAGTGTGTATCATTTGCATCTTCTGCAAAAAAAACTGTTTATTTATTAAGTAAATGAAAACATTTGAACAGAGGTAATAAAGATTTAAAATGTCCACAAAAAGCACACCCATAGCAAAACAGAGTGTGTAGCAAATAAAACCCAGCCCAAAATAACAGTGGATCAAACTTAGGGAGGGAGGAACTGAGGCATACAAGGGATGCAAGTAGGATATACCAGGCATGACTAATGCCCAAAGGTCCATAAAACCAACATCATATTTAAACCTGCAGCGCAATGTCCAACACTATTTTCTGGTAATAGGTTACATTTATCTTGTTATGATTTTACAACATGTCCTTGTGCCACTCTAGATCATGTCTGCATGATCACTAGATGACATTATAAGCCAATCGCACTCATAACCCCATACAAGTTCTGTAAGATAATCCCATAGCAATGTCCTGGCAATCACTAGAAGTTATTTGCCAATGGACATGGATCACAGTATAAACACAAAATAAAAAAAACCTATTGTATTCTAGGACACTATGCAACACCCACCCTCAAGTCAAGAAAAATATTTTAGGAAATGTGTCCTTCTATGTTATGAAGAATAACAGTGGAGTAGAGTCCTGCCTTGTTTCAGATGAACGAAAACTTATAAGAAAAAAAATTGCATTAGGACTGGTTTGCTGCATGCCTTGTTTTTTGGGTTTAGCTAAAATTTAAACTTGGATATAGCAGATGTAAAGCACCTAAACATAAGCCTCTTCACAAATGTCGGGTTTGTCTGATACATACACACAGACATACCAAAGATCCCATCTTCTCTCATGACTTTAGATCCATTTGCAGACAACAGCCAGAAAGGAGAATAAAAAGATAAGATGAGGGAGAAAACCTTGCCTATCCCTGTTCTTTCCGGGCAATTTTCACTACAGTGATTATTGCTTACTATTCTTTGTATAAGCATGGCAGCTTCTTCAAATGCTTTAGAAAAATATAAGATCTGTATACATTTTTCTACTCCATTATGCTTTCAGATAAAAGGAAAAAGAAAAGTGAAAAGTCTAAGAAATAATAACTCACCAAAGCCTCTCTTATTGCAAAAGAATATAAATGCCATGCAGTCAATACCATCCCAATAATTACAGACTTGTCTACAAGTTCTTTGGTAGGTTGTTGACAACCTACACATGTTTGAGCCAATTGTTTATTGAACAAAGAAAGGTCAGATTTGCATCTATGACCTTGAGAAATGATATCTAGGTCAGCCCTCGCCAATATACGCAAAAGGTTTTCAAAATGCATTACTAGTCATAAAGTCCACAACAGTTGTATGGCAGCTTGTAAGAATAGTGTCTATAAAACCAGAATGATTGGCTTTAGGTCATATTCAATCATTTGCATTGCTCTGCTGTTTTCAAATATTTTTTATGACATCTGTTCCAATGGGAATGTAAAGGTTTTTAATTGTTAATTAACATTATTATTTCTGAATGTTTATTTCAGCTTCTATGCACAATGAGTAAGGCTATGTTTAGACAGCATTAAGTGATACACATACCAAGAAAACATACCAAGACGTGGACTTCATGGTGGACTTCGATCGAAAAATGTTTGTACATGCTGGAAAATTTTATTCCGTTGTATTGAACCTTAATTCAATTACGCTTTGAGTCGATTAAAAAAAAATGTTATGAAATATCTGTTACTACAGTTGGCATACATTACAATAAAAATCACAGACTTCTCTGACCCCAAAAAATTATTTTTTAAGTCGATTGAATGAAAAATCTAGATGTGTATTGGGGCCTTTAACCAGACTATGCTTTTTGGTTTGACGTAGAACATGACTAATCTCTATTGCATCAAATAACACCAGTAAAAAAACATGACATTCTATATAGTCTACATATTTCTGTTGGAAGGTTGATAAATAAAACTTAATCTAAAAACACAACTTCTTTGAGTTTTTAATCTGCTTTTTAAGTTTGACAGGCATTTAGAAATCTTTAATGAAAAAAATATATAGTTGCTGTGAAAATGGCTTTCCTACACTCCCATATAACTGACAAAGCCCATCTTGAATAGTCACATCAACCACATGGCTAGAATCAAATCTTTGGGCTTTGCATAGGATCCATAATCAAAGTGCAGGCCATGTGATCAATTGTGATGTTAACAACGATCAGTGTGATCTTATCATTAGTCAGTCTTCGTCAGGAACATGGAGACGCAAGCAAGCCAGAAATATTAGACTCATGTTGAAGTGGGCATTAAGGTATGGGTACAAATTACAGTACAGGTTACCGTGGACTTAAAAGTAATGGGACGTATTTAGTTGTAAGGGTATAATGCGATTTTAAAGCTCATAACAAAGACTCAAGTCTGGTTTTAGTCAGCTAACAGCTTAGAAAACCTTAATGGTTGTTTAGATTAGAGGGCTGGCATTCTGCAAATATTCTGGTATAACAGTAGGTTACAGGGAGTAAAGATTTCAATGCAATGAACTTTGACAATTTCTGTACAATGCTTATAGATACAGAGATGGCATATGGATTTTACAGTTTGTTTAGAATATGTAAATACTTTAGAGTATAAGATCTGGGCAGAGTTTCACTGAACATATGTATCACCTTTTTACTGCTCTCTTCAGTTTGAATACATTAAAGAATTCCTACACCGCCTACATCGCTCCTTTACAGCATAATTCTTGCCTCAGTATTATGCCACCCACAGCTCCAACAGATTCCCACTTTCAAGGAAACAAATTACAAAAACCGGAGAGGAAATCAATTAAAGATATATTTTGATTGGCATTGTAGTTATGATCCCTTTCTGCCTTAGTTTCAACACATTAGTCATTGAAAATTGGCAAACAAACCAGAGATGCTGTATGGTATCATAAAATATTATCCTCCCTTATACCATAATAATATGTAAGCTCTTCAACATTCTGTATTCATCTTTATACCACAGAACACTGTACACTCTGCACACACCTAATATGCAAGTTTTTCCAACTCTTACCTAATCATCAAACTATTTTTTGAAACTCTGGAGGTTTATTAGAGTGGTATTATTATTATCATCTTGTATTTATATGGCGCATACA
>CM070039.1:35174469-35191146 GCA_036250615.1 Ptychadena robeensis | reverse complement strand
AAATGGAATCATGTAGGCTTCAATTGAAATTTGATTAACCATAAGTGCCTAATTGGGTGATGTACCCAATGGTAAATGGATGATGGAATAGAGTTTGTAATTTTATTGAAATTATAGAAAACTCTTAAAGCTAAATGCTTCATTGAGTCCGGGGTATTGAGTAGCCTTTAGGTCATAGGTCCACCTGCTCTCCTATCCTATAATGTCCCTAACATAGTCATGTATATGTAACCATGTCACATGTAAGTCATGTGTAACTAACATAGGAGAATCTTTTGTTGGGGGAAGCCAATTAACCTACCAGCATAAATAATTATATTGCTTCCTTTATTAGGTGGGAAGCCAACATGCCAGAAAATAAATACATAAAGAAAAACCTTAGGGTACAGAAAGAACACCAGGGTGTATTTATCCACTGATTTAACAGAGGCAGGGGGACTTTAAAGGCTTCAATTGTAAATCCATAAATCAAACAAAGTTATATCCATAGTCAATTAGGTCCCGTAAAAGAAATGTTTTCATTGTCCATAAAAACAAATGGAAAGTCCAATTGAGGTACAGTATGTGAGGATCACTACATGATGTTTTCATCAGCTCTCCATACAGATAGAGGGTAACCAGCATGTCTTTGGAGTGTGGGAAGAAACCAGAGCACCCAGAGGGAACCCACACAGACACGGGGAGAACATGCAAACTCCTTGCAGATTGTGCTCAGGCCAAACATAAGACTCTAGGGCTGCATGGCCAGACTGCTAACCACCTGAGCCACTTGTATGGACATTGAAACTACTGATTTTTTTAAGCATCTCCTAAAATACTAAACCTGTCATATAGGGACAGGACAGTGTGTTTTAATATAAAGATGTAAATTAAGGACGCAAAAACAGTCAAAGCACTGGAAATACCCGACTTCCCACTTCTATCATTTGGAGAACTGACCTGCTGCTGTGCTAAATAAGTAGGCTGTGATTAAGTGCGATCTTAAAAACTCCATTACAGGCTAAAATCATCATACTTGCCAAGAACTCTAGTCATTGTTTTAAAATCCTCATTTAAATACAATAACACAAGGACAAATATTTGATAGGGATCTTTCAACACCTTTGTGTCCCTCCATCTTGCCTTTATGACAGGGGGTCCATCCACCAAGGCTCATCATCTTGCCCCAATAAAATGCAGCTATTATGACCCCCTCGCCCCATGAAGGTACAGAAGGGGGTAACAAGCTTTAAATGTAACTGCTGTACTACTCCCTGTTGGGGAATGATCAGGTGAACCACTGCTATTGCAGAAACAGACCCAAGTTTGAGGAAATGTAAGGAATAAAGGTCAATCCAGAGTAGTTTAAAGTGTGAAGAAGAGAACCCAACATTTAACAAGAGACTTTTGCATTTACATGTTTATAAAGATTTACTAGACATTCAATCCCTTCGACCTTGGAAAGTACTTTACATTAAAAGTTTGTTTATAGTACATAAATCAGGCAGACCATCTGCATATCCTACTTATCCTATAAAATGAAGATGTAGGTCAGAGAACAAAGCACACCAGTCCACTTGTGTACACTACAGAAAAAACAGCATTGCATTAGAAGTCATCTGTATATTTAAAATGTGCTAAAAGAGGTGGGTGTATTTGCACAGTTACCTAGAACACATACATACTCCCAAAGCACACACACGTAATGAGCTTTTTTCGGTTAGTGATCCGAACATGTTCATACCAGCTCCAGAGAGACTTCTGTACATTTGCAAATAGTTTCACTGAGCATACACAGGTGTCTACATGAGATAAGAGGGCTTGCATTGTTTTGCTACATGACATACAGTAGATGAGAACAATGTAAACTATGGACCAGACACATAGTAATGTTTGAAATAATCTTGCAGTTAAGAAGCAAACTAATGACATCTATAAAACATCTAGCCATAATATAAACATATGGCATCTAGCCATGGCCATAAACCCAGAGTGTCTGACCCCAACCATCTATGAGAATGGAAAGTTACTTAACAATATGTACCATACCATAAGATGGTACAAAATGGGATGCAGGATTAAAAAATGCCTCTGTCTTATGGTGTGAAGGCATAATCGCCCATGTCACCTTCACTCTCGACCGCCCTGCCAAGCAATAAGCTAAGCTGGGGAGGATCTTCCATCTGCACTGCATTGTATATGTCAGCGAAACAATGAATTAGCAGAGCTAGATGAAAGATACAACTAGAGCACTGTGATGTCAGCCAGTTTGTACGATAATACATTGCATAGGAAAGAGCCGACTCTGTGCTTTCTGTCTAGGAGCTGGGCAAATTGAACATGCAGTAGCAGGTGGGAGAGCTGTGGCGGGTGCATTGTATGTGAGTTGGGCTCAAGCTGCCAAGCTCACATGCAGAAGCTCTGCTGGTTGGGGCACCTTCCCCGCTTCTTTAACTACAACTCTAGCCAGCGGAGTGGCAGCGGAGTGGGAGATTGTACGCTTCCCTATATAGAGTGCATCCTATACAAACGGAACATCTAATAGTGTGAAAATACAGTACATATCCTCTTTATCTTGAAAGAAGGCTTTTGAACATTTTTTTGAACCCCATGAAGGGATTAAGGATTATGCCAGCTGCTATTATGGTTGATTATGGTTGATGGGGGTGAAATAGTCTGAAATATCTGCCAAGTATATTAATCACGTGTCAAGATATTAATATTGTCCTCCTTACCTTAAGTTTTTGTTGGTGTCCATAGGCATATATAGTCGATAGGTCAAACTGAAAAATTTTAGTCCATCGTACAAATATCTGATGAGTTTTTATGTGCTTCAATCTATATGTCCAAATTTATTTTGAAGCATGCACATTGAATTTGTGTTGATCACACTGTGGTAGTATCACTGATCTAGACTGACAGTCAAGGTTTAAATTGCACAATAAGATCAAATGGAAAATTATTTGAGCAAAGGTTAATGGCAATGTATAGCTAGCCCTAATCCTTGATTACAACCAACTATGATACCATACCTTAATAAAGCTGTTGAAATTTTGGAATCTCAGGTGCTTTTGTATGTTGGCCATTTTTAGTAAGGCATTGTCTCTATTACCTTTTTTGTATTTCTAAATTTTTCAGAATGGGTAATGATGTGCCTGTAGTAAAAGATGTGTTTTTCTGGCACTTAAAAAATAAATAAATTGCCCATAGTATTAAAGGGGGCATGTTATGGGTGTATTCAAATATGCATCTCTTTTATGCGTCCTCAATAGTGTCAAAACGTGCCTATGACCCCCTTCAGCTGTCATGAACATGTCAACGTGGTGTGTCCATGACTCCCAATGGAGACAAGGCTCTCATGCCCAGGACTTTTATCTAAACTGCTATGTGCAAGGAAACTTTTCACTCCATGTGTACACTATGTTTAAAAACACGATATCTTTTATACAAATATTGTACAATTCCCTGAACAACAGGAGTATAGGGCACCATAAGAAAATGTTTGTTTCAATGACAATGAATGCATTCTTTCCCAAATTACAAATTGCATTTCAGACTTACAATGCAAATCTCAATGATGGATTTGAGGAAGGACCCCAGATTAATGATATGTGGGTGTCAATCACTGACTGAAAAACTTTAGGGGGTAAATCAATTTTTACCATGATTAGACTACCACAGGAAACCTCCAATCATGTATAAAAAAAAGCTGATGTTTATGTTATTGTATACATTTGTGAAAACCTATAATTAAATCCAGACAAGAAACCTGTGGTCAAGTCTTGCAAGAGATCTGAGTAAATTTCTGAGCAAGTGTGTTCCCTCTGTGCTGCTCATTTTAATCTCTCTCTGCTACTGTGTCCGGATTTCTGCTTAGAACAGCTCTATTCATTTGACTGCACAAAGCTTAGCAGGAGCCACTTCTCTGCCCCAATGAAAAAATGTTGCAAAACAATTGTGTTTAGCAGGCTCAAAGTCAAGTGTTCGGGCAGCAACGACAGCTGAGCCAAGCTTGTGAGACACAGACTTAACTGAATGAATGAGAAAAGCCTGCGGGAACTCTATGGAAAGAATCCAGGATGTCAGGGTGATCACGTTTACAGACCGTGCTCCCGCTACTCGCACATTGCAGCTTTTCTCTTAAAAATGGTAGGAAGAGAACTATGATTGGGATTCAACATTAATTATAATTTATGCATATATATTCAATTATTTTTTATTATTATAATTAATTCCAAGCGAAAATGATTGCACTAATTATGTTTTTGCAATGCAGAGAAAATAAAGGAATGCAAGTAGCCCTACTCTATGAAAAATCTAAAGTTTAATCTTTAATGCCACTTTTCACAGATTCTGCTGTATATGGTCTCCCTCTATTCTCTGTTATTGTTAACTACGACACCTCTTCAGGTTGAACAGTTTAAGTGTATTTTATTACCCTGACAAAAGCAAGCTGTCTTTCTGTGCAGGGCCCGAGTTAGCTGAGGTACAAACCATATATGCCCTTGATGCCTGCCGATAAAGTAATAACAATATACAAGGAGAGTGTTTAATAGAACAAATGGCACTGTACATGCAATAAACATTCATTTCGTGAATGACAGGCAAAGCAGTCCTTTCTACTTGCAGAGAGGAGAAACTTGGCATACATGGCATGATTTTCTGCTCTAATAAAAAATGTATTTAATTTAAAAAGATTGTATTGGAAAACATAATGTGATCGAATTACAACCAATCAATTTCTTTCCTTAGTTCTGTGCACATGCTCCATAGTACCATCAGATACAAATCTAGGAAATACCAAGATATATAAACTATCCAAAATTACCAACATGTCCAATCACTGCTCAACCGATTGTTGTTCGTTTTGGATTACTTTTGGTCGATCAATGTAGCTTTAAAGGATTTGATTTTAAAACAATAGTTTTTTAAGTTGATTGAACAGCAGAACTGAACTGTGTATGCCCACCTTAAGGCTATGTTCCCAACTAGGCGATTAATCGCCTGTACTGGCAATTTTCAATCGCCCACCAATCGCCTACACTAGTTTTAATGGGCTTGTCCCCATTGATAAGAGCACAAACGGTTATGATTGGGCCCGCGATCAAATCCTCCGATCACGCGGTCATAGACATGAATGGAGGCGTTTTGCGACCGCATGTGGAGGCGGTCAAAAAACGTGTGCAATTATTCTCTATGGAGGCGATTTTTTTGGTGTATTTTTTAAATCAATTGTCGGTCAATCCACCTGGCAATCGTCAGTGAAGACAATTAATCGCCTAGAGTGGAAACATAGCCTGACTCTGTGATAAACATGTAGGATCTATGCTGTACATACAAACTTTAAAATTCTTTTGTAAATATATGCTCAACAGTTAAACCTCTCTGGCAGTATGCCAGAACTCTGCTTGTGTTTCCCACCCTCCTTTCTCCCACCTACACATTGCAGCATCATCGATTGGCTGGCTGGGAAACCAACGCCCCTTCATTGAAATGGAGGTATATGGCGCTGAAGGGGCAGAGCCGGGAAAGACTGGTAGGGTCCACCGAGTATAGCCATGTTTGTCCGATCCCAGCTCCGGGCAAGTTTGTTTTTACTCAGATTTGTTTGGGCAAACCGTCAGGTTAAATGTAAAAATAAATGCATTTTGCATATGATATTATATTAAATTAGGCTTGTAAGGGCAGAGATACAGAAGCTGGCTCTGCAGAATTAGAAAAACAGATACAGGTTGCAAGGATGTTATCTTTATCTGGCCTCAGATATTCAGTAAGTTAATAGAATGGAGGAGGCACCCATTACCTAGCTGCATGCTTGCTACCCATCACTGACACTTGGCAGGGAACATGCTCATGATTACAGCTCAAGACCATGCACCTTTATGATCCAAGCTAGGAATGAGTCTAGGCACCTCTATTCAAAATAATGCTATTCATAACTACAAAAACACATGTTTTGGCACACATCTCAATGAACAGTATTCAAAGCAATATACTAGGTTTGCCTGTGCCTAGGACTAGGTCAACTAAACTATTCAGATACAATACGGTGACTCAATATGGATAGGAGAGAGCCTAAAGCAACCACAGTGAAATACTGTCATTGTTACAAGACCGAAGAACCACGTGTGCCTTTTATTCCCTTCCTGCTTGCTCATTTGGGGCTACATTGTTCTGCATCCTTGATTTTTCACAGGTAAATGTGGAATTCACATTTCCATCTGTTAGCACTCTATGCAAATCTCTGCCCCGTCTAAAACATTATTTTAGAACAAAAAAACCCTCTTCCATTTGTGCACACTGTTTGCAATAACTTTGCTTCAATGCAGCAGCTTTGTAACTATACATTTATTGTAGTCTTCAAACACCATATCTATATTCCTTAGCAACGACTGAGTTTACACTAAATTCATTAATGGAATACACAAAGCAAACAATTATAAACAGCACATATAAGATTAGTGTTGCTTGGAGATGTAAGAATGAAACCAAATGGTAAATTTAGACGTCTCTTACTTTTCATCACTATTTTTGGAGGCCATTTATGTAAGTAGTACAAATAATACAACCAAATGAAAAGACTTGAATTCAGAAACTATGCTTAGTGATTATTTCTAGTGACAGCAAAATGAGATGGCTCTCCAAACACAGTGCTCTTCTAGTTTTAGGGTGAACAAACAAAAGCACATTGATCATTCATCAACTGTGTGGTCTCCAGTATCCTCCTACTATATTGGCCACTACTCTTCAGGGAGCAGCCAAGTTCAGTTATTTATACTTGATGCATTTAGAATACAATTTTAACAAATACTGTATTTTAGACACAGTTTTAGAGCAGGTAAATGAGAAAAAAATATTTGAAGTGTTCAAATCAATTGGGGAAAAAAAACTAAATTTCAGCCAGAAGATGTCACTAATAGCACTTCACGGCTCACGTCATCTTTCTCATATCTGGGAAGAGGGGGGCAGAGGGGAAAGCTGTGTGCAGATGTCTCCCCTCTATGGCTGTGTGTGTGAAAGCTTCAGTGTGACTGCAACTTTCACACACAGGCAAAGATAGATGGAAGAGATGCCGGCTGTCAGCTTTTTCATCTTTCACTCTCTGCTCTTCCATTCCAGGGTTATATCAGCTGATATAAACCATACAGATCCCGTCTCACAGCGCCTTCACCTCCCTGGCTAATGTTCCTGCCGGGAGAGCGAAGACACTGGCAGGAGCCAAGGTGCAACCACACATGGCTGCGCATTCATACCATAAGATTCAGCCACTTCCCTCCCCACCCCCCGATTTCTGGGAGGAAACAGTGCATCTTATGGTCTGAAAAATACAATACATAACTGTCCAGAATGTTATGTCACACTCAAATGCAATATTTTATTATTATACTTCTTATACAATACAACAAAATTCAAGATGTCTGCAGTACTATGGGACAAGACTGCAACGTCTCTATTCTGAATACAGGAAAGTTTATTTATTTTTACCACCAAAAAATGTTATCACTTCAAAAATGAAATACCTAGAAAACCAGATATTCGAACCATCGACTGAAATTTACCAACATGTTCTATCACTGCTCAATCAATTTCTTTTACAATTTCGATCACTTTAGGTTAATTGATTCAAGAAAATGGTATCCATTTTAGAACGATAGACTTAAAACTGTAGTTTTTTTAAAGTTGGTTGAACAATTGAACTGTATATGACCACCCTTACCCTGAACATATAGGGTGTCTTCACAGGATAAGTAGAAAGCTGTTCACTAGAAAAGGGCACAACTATAAAGCAGGGAACAGACGGCTCAATATGACGTCATCACACTGCTCTCAGATATCGGCGGAGCTGGGAAGACAGCTCTGTTCTCTCTCCAGCTCAGCCAATGCTTTGCATGGAGACCCGCGGTTTTGGCCCTATTAAACGGTCATGTCCGATATGGCTGTTTTCGAGCGGGATTGATTGGTCCCGCTCGAAAACAGCGATGGCCTCATATTATATGGGCCAGATAGATGGCCGTGAGAGCATCGATCTGGCCCATATCTTCATGTCTGTACCCTGCTTAAAGCTTTAAAAAAGAGAGCTGATGACTGCATAGTTAGTATGTAAGCAGTGTCCCTGGGTGAGTGTAAATGCAAAATGTATATGTAGACTAGAGCATACCTTTAACAACCCCAGAGAAGCCATAAGCCTGCTTTGCTTTTATGAAGACAGCAGACTCACTATTATTAAATCTTATATGAAATATTCATTTTGACACAATGTTCCATCATGCTGGGATGAGATGCAGGATCAGCTAATTGTGATTTGTGTATATTCCATTGTGCTGTCATTTTGTTATCAAAGCCATCATCTAGAACACAATGGAAAGATGAAGGCAAACATTTTCAAGCTGTTCTTATCTGACATAAATGTCTATATAGTTGTCAAACTCTTCCTAGGAGGGCGCATTTCTGTTATTTAGTTGGAAAAAAACAGAGAAGTCCTTTTCAAAGGCCTGTCCAACTGATGTGCAAATATATTCAATACCCTTTAAAGTAAAATGCTACGTAATAGACTATTGGTATACAGAAAAGGGCATGTACCTTTCAATCCGTTAGTAAGATTCGCTCTACTGTTTACATTTTTCTGCATATTGTATATGGAAAGAATGACTTCCGTCCTAAGTGCTTTGTACCAAAGGCATCACTGATGTTAACATGACTTCCCTTCTGCCTGCTGTAGATCAGTACTACTTACTCTCTACTTGAGGAAAAAAACATCCACCTAAATGTCGCTGAAATAGACAGATCAAGATGTAAGTGTATGTCAAAGCAATAAAACCCTGCACAAAACTTTAAATCTCCACTCTGTGGTGTTTAGAATATTTCTCGATGTATGTAAATCTACTTACTTAACTACACAGTGCCACTGCAACACAATCTCAGTGTTGTCAGCCACGTCTACAGAACACTGCTGAGACTACAGAACATCACGTTTGTTCTGGGGGAGGGATAATCTTTAGTTTAAGGCAGTGGTTCCCAAATTGGGGGTGCATGAAGGTATTGCAGGCCCTCAATCTTAACCTGTGTTTGAATGAGAGGGGGGCTCGATAATGTCCCTAAATAGGAAAGGGGAGCCCTACAAGGAAAGTGTGGGAACCACTGGTTTAAGGAGAGAACTTATGGGTTGGTTTAGGTGAGTGGGAAAAAAAAGGCACTAGGAATGCTTCAAATGCTTTGATCATTCTGTACTGGCAGAGGATTGAGCAGTCAGCTGACTTCTCTCCGTATAGAAAATAAAAGCAGAAGTCTGCTGCTTTTGTGTCACACTGCATCCTTTTGACAAGTGGCCATATATACACATGCCATCAACTGGCATGATGCTCTTGCAAGCTGCTAAAAAAAAAATTATGGATAAAAGGGTTAAACCCCCCCCCCCCCAACCAAAATATAGAAAAATGCATTGTAGGATGAATAACACTCTTTTTTCCCTGATATATATTTTATTTAAGACACCTAACTGCCGTTAAGCTTTGACCTGAATGTGATTTCCATTCACAAGCCCCTTCTTGTACCAAGTTGGTCTGTCTCCTTATCGTTCCTAGAGTTGCAGTGAGCAAAAAAATTATAATAATAAAAAAATAAATGATTATATATATATTTTATGTTTGATAGTCCAATAAAGCAGTGTTTTTCATTTTATTGGTGTGAATTGTGTTTTAAGATAGAATTTTTTAAAAAAATTTGGTGCACCTTTAAACCCCAGGTATGCTGAATTATATAATTTACAAAAAAAAGGTATAAAATCTTTGAGTTGCTTTAATCCCCTTTACTTTTTTTTTCTTTGAGTGGCTGATGCAATGTTTACTGGACCTAAAACAGACTAGCCCTGCTCAGACTGCCAGTTATTTAAAGTGTTATCAGTTTGTTCAGTTTGCAGAATGACAGATGTGGCATGAACCAACATATAAAGGGCTATAAAAAAAAAGAACGAATGTATGCCAAGGGCAGAAATGGTGTCTGTTTGATCTGACATTGGCCGGATGTGACCTGGCATAACACGAGGAGTGTCAGTATTGATACTTGGATAAAACTCAGGACTCAGCGACCAGAAAGACGATGATGCGTGGATGTAGAAAGATTGAAAGAAAACACATGCAGGCTAAGCTTGCTACCTGTATAAGAAGTCAAAGCAATTCTTTGAAAAAAGATGACATTGATTCCTTTGAAAGACAAAGTAGAACAGTAATTACAGCATGTTACAAGAATGTGCAGGAGAGATTTACTCAGTGTTGCGAGGACGACATGATGATAAATCAGCTGATGAAAGAACAAGAAGAAAATAAATTGCTTGGCACAGCCATATGCATAGAAGTGATAGCTGAAGGCAATGTAAAACTCTCTCGAGCTGTAGAGGTTAAAGGAGAGTTTGCCTTTCTCTTTTATAACAAGTATGTGTATGTAATGGGAAGCCAGCCTTGTGCTCTTCACACCCTCGCACTGGGGCCTCAGAAGCTGGCAAATACTTTCCAAACTATCCATGCTTCCCGGGTAAGGTTTCTCTGTGCAGCTGCCATGTGTCAGTGTCAGGAGAAAGCCTTGTTCTGTAGGGACATGTAAATATTTCTGATTTACCTTAGAATTAGCTAGGTAATAAAAGACTACCTCAATACACAAGGTTTTCTTAAGGGACCATACACACGTCGATTTGCATGCGTGTGATCATGATGGCTACCAATGTGGTGATGAAAAAATCATCGAATCAATATGCATCACTTGGTGCTCGATCCCTGGTTAATACTTTGGATGAGGATCAAATGTCCCCCATTCAAAGTAATGGCGATCACACAGGGATTAATTAACATGTTGGTTCCCTGTTCGATCAACATTTTCTTGGAGCAGGATCGATGGCTCAAGGTGGGCAGCGAACGTGCATGGGAGAATACATTGCATTCCCTTTATTCATGGGAAACAAATCTGTCAAACACTATGGTTGTGCCCATACACAAGACTATACCCGTTAGATTGACGAACGATTGATTGTGATGTAATGACAACAGATTGCAACCACTATGCACAAACGATTTCCGGTCGATACTTTGGATGGGGACCTTGTCACGTTTCGCAGCAAGCAAACAAGGCGATCGATCGTTCGGGAATCGAAAGAAAATCGACTCGTATATGGGTACCTTAACTTTTTCTATGTAATAGGAGACACAAAAAAAGGAAAATTATTTCTGGAACGTCTTTTCCAAAAAAAAGGAGGAAGAAAGTGGCTGGAAGACTCTTTCTCAGGGTTTGTCCCCACTTTGGAGGCTGGCCGTGGAGTGGCGCAATATTGAACTGAGCCGCAGTGACCGCAGGCGGTCGACTGCTCGCGTCTTGCCACTAGTGCATTAGTGTTTTTTTCCATCATGCAGAGCCAATGCAGCTGCCCCTGATCGCGCATGGACACGATTTTTGACCGCATCCCTTCATGTCTATGGGTGCGATTTGTGGAAAATCAGCCACAGCCGCCCGCGCCCAAAAACGCTGCCCGCCTATGTGTGACAGGGCTATTTAAATTAATGGAAGCGACCTCCCGCGATCAAATCCTTTTTCTATGATTAGATGCACGGAGCAGACGAGAAACCGTGCCCTCTGTCTGTCCCTTCTCCTAAGTGCTGGTATACACATTGCTTTTATCAGTGTGTATATTGGCAATCAGGAGGAGAGAGGGGCAGTTGCAGGGAGTACTCAGAGTAGGGAGTGCTCAGAGCAGAGAAACACAGAGCAGAGGTAAAATATTTGCAGCAGTGCCTATATACAACATGTATACAGGTACTGCTGACCACCCAGAAAGAGTATCTTCTCTGCATGCACTCTCAAACATGCACAGACATTTTCCTCCATTTTGGGTCTAGAGTGATCTAGAGTAAAAAAACTAAACAGGAAGTATTTTAAAAGTACTTAAAACTGGTCTTAAGAATGTTTGGGACCAGTGGCATTTACCTTGTATTATTGATGCAACATATACCACCCCCGCCTCCCCTAGCATTGTTTGTACTAAAAACTGTTTTGCATGCCAGTAGTCTATTGAGGATAGCTCCCTCTGTCCTATTAGTGGTATATTTTATTTGTATAGGATGGGTATAAAAACATAATAAAAATGCCCAATATGGATAACCTATGAATCTTGCGTTTTATTTTTTAATAGAGTTGATCTTATGTTGTCAAATAGATTATAACAATGTCAGATAATAAATGAAAAATCCAATAAAACTAAAATCTGCACTGACAAAGGTGATGTATATTTTCATGTTCTTTATGATTGCTGTATTCAAATTTAATGTCATCGCTGATCCTCTAATCACACTGTTCTATGAAGTTAATTTCTCGGAGGATACAATGTCCTAAAAACCAGCGGGGATACGGGGTTATGGTATGTCAATGAAGACAAAGGTTTACATTCCAAAGATTGTACATTTCCAGTAAAAATTATTGCTCAGTGCTTAGCAATTGATCCATCAGAATGCCCGGTGGTCATAAAATGAACATATTATGATTTCTTCTTGGTATAAAAAGAGGGCGTCTAATCCATACATCATAATGAAAAAATGTAAGATGATAACTTCCAGCTAACACTTATTTGTATTGCTTTTCTTGCTACTGTATTGATTCCCCAATGTTGCATGCATTTATTTCCCAAAGTTATAAGACCAGAATGTTATCTTGTCAAATCCAACAGGTATTTTTTCCAACAAATGATTTGTGTGTGACTTGTTCAAACGAATCACCTTTTACTTTGACAGCCCATCTCTCATGTAGAATATGAAAACAAGAAAACACACCCCCATAGGTGGGACTATAAATGGCTGTCAAAGTAAGGAAATACACATATAATTTTTTTTATTAAGACTAAATATTATAATATAAATATACACTTGTATTGAGAATATACATCTACAGGTATGCAGTATACATTCAATACAGTTATCACAACATTAATCAATAAGGAAAGCATCTTTACGTATTGATTACTGCATACCTTTAAATTGGTGTCATAAATTTGAAGGAACTTGCTGCTTTTACTGTGCTTTTATTATGTACCACTAGTGATGGACAGAACTGTTCGCCGGCGAACATCGCATGTTCGCATTGCTAGTTGCGACCCGCCCCCTCTCGTTTTACATTGTGAACCTTTTACCCTGTGAGTCCACAGTCAGCATACAATCCAAGCCAATCAGCACCCCCCACCTCATGAGCCATCCTACCCCTATGCATAGCAAGAAGAGGACGCCAGTTCACATGCTGCTGGAGAAGGAGACAGTCAGATCAGAGAGCTGCTGCGCTGCATAGGGAACTATTAGCTACAGTATTTTGTTCTACAGTGTACTCGTCCTCTTTGCTCTTACTCTGCTTTCAGGACAAGTCCTGAAAAGACCCAACAGCCTTTTTAAGGGCTATTTTTTTGGACCTGTTGCCTGCTGGCTGGCATGCCCGGCTGCTGCCCAGTGATCCTGCAACCACATATTGCACAGTGGCCTACTGCCATGCTCATATCTGTGGGTACTTTTACCACGGGGATTTTTCACCCTATTGTAGGGTATTATTACCTATTGCCAGCTTTTTATCACTTCACCTAATGCCAACTGTGTGTGCGCCCCACACTGCCCAGTGCCGCCCCATACTTATCTGGTGCACTTTGTGTACCCCAGGGATTTTTTTCACCCTATTGTAGGGTATTATACCTATTTGCATCACGGCTTTTCATCACTTCAGCCTAGTGCTAATCGTGTGTCGTGCCCACTGCCATCCATATTTATCTAGTGGCACTTTGTTCCCCCAGGGGATTTTTTTTTCACCCTATTGTAGGTTATTACTAATATTGCAGGGGCTTTCATCCATTACAGCCTTGTGCCAACTGTCTGTGCCCAGTCCCAGCCCAGTTATCTGGTGGAAGGTAATACCCACCAATTTTTGCCCCTTTCATAATGGATTACTAAAAGTCACGGCTTTCCATACATTACAGCCTTGTGCCACTGTCTTTGCCCAGTGCCCAGCCACAGTTATCTGGTGGAAGGGTAATACCCAGCAATTTTTTGTACCCTATTCATAAGGGAATTACTAAAAAGTGCACAGCTTTCCATACATTACAGCCGTTGTGCCAACTGTCTTTGTGCCCACCCAGAGTTATCTGCTGCCACAGAGCCTTGTTCGCAAAACAGTAAAAATGACAGGCAGAGGCAAGACCATCCCCAGGGTCTTGGTGGTTATATTTCCTTTGGCCCTAGAATAATGGCCAGTGTTCCAGAGGCCACCTACCATCAACACAAGAATGCTGGGGACTTAGTTTGACTGGTTTACACAGGAGGACACCCAATCTTCGACACTCCACCGCTCTGGACCCTGGACACAACCCTCCTCCGCCGCATGCTCGGGTTGCTGACACCTCTCAAGTTGCCACTCGGCTGCCCACCACCACTACTAGCACCACAAGCCGCTACATTTTGACCCATCAGAGGAGTTGTTTTCACATCCTTTTGAAGAGGAGATGAGTGAATGCTCAACCATTATTTCCAGAGCATGTAAATGAACATGGACATGCCTCTGACAGGTACATTACACACATGGAGTTGCGTGTTGATGACGATCATGTTGTACCCGCTGCTGTTCCTTTGCTGAGGTGTCAGATAGAAGTGAAGCGTGTTGATGACAATGATGATGATGACATGTGTCCGTGGATGTCACGTGGGGACCCACCCAAGAGATGAAGAACAGGGGGAAAGTTCAGATGGAGAGATAGGAGGGAGGATGAGACGAGTTGTAAGCAGGGGTCAGGTCATCGCAAGGAGCTAGTGTGCACAGTCAGGCAGCAATGTATCGGCAACCTGGGTCAGCCAGACAGCAACGTCAATCAAGGCATGCTGTTGCCACCACCAGTATGCCGTCAGTGCAAAGCTCATCAGTGTGGCATTTCTTTTGTGTGTCTGCCGCTGATAGCAGCGATGCCATTTGCAACCTTTGCAAGAAGATACTGAGTCGTGGGAACGTCCAAAAACCCACCTCGGTACAACTGCTTGAGAAGCACATGATGTCGCATCACAAACGCCTATCGGATCACCACCATGGCTATAACGCAGCATACACACTCGAAGCCCACCCTCTCTCTTGTTCCAGCATCTTCAGCCACTTCAACCACTGCTGTCCTCGCCTTGCCCCCTCTCAACCAAACCCCAGCCACTTCGCCTCTCGCTTTGAGCAGTCCCAGCTCATCTGGCCACGGTCAGGTGTCAGTAAGGACATGTTTGAACGCAAGAAAACAATTTCACAGAGTCACCCCCTTGCCCGGCGTCTGACAGCTGGCTTGACGGAGCTCTTAGCCCAGCCAGCTTTTACCATAACCAGTTAGGTGGAGTCGAGGCCTTCAAAAATTTGTGGCTATTGGGACCACACCGCAGTGGAAGTACCCGTCCGAAAATTTTGCACAACGGCAATCCCCATCTTTATTCCCTTGTGGAAAAGGAAGTCCATGGCATCTCTGGCACACAGTGTTGGGGCAAGGTCCACTGACCACTGATACCTGGTCTGCAAAGCACGGTCAGGGCAGGTACATCACGTACACTGCCGGCATTGGGTAAACCTGCTGACAGCTGCCCAGCAGTGAATGCGTGGCTCTTGCATGCCGAGTTGGTGACACCGGCAAGATCTTGCCAGGCAGCCTGCTGCCACCTCTTCTACTCCTCCTACTCCATCCTCCTCGGCTGAGTTCCTCTTCTCTTGATGCGTCTGGCTCCACAATCATCTGCATCCCTGGCAGCTCCCAGGGGTATTCCACATCCCGATAAGACTAGTGTCACGCGTCTGTCCTTGGAGCTAGACTTGCCTGAAAGCAGAGACCACAACCGGACAAGCACTCCTGTCCGTCCCTTAACGCCACGGTGGCTCAGTGACTGACCCCGCATCCAACTGGAGATTGGCAAAGTGGTGTTGTGACAACAGAAGCAATCTGTTGGGCGCCATTGAATTTGGGCAAGTTGTCACATGTTGCCGTCATGGCACATGTTTTAATCTCATTGTGCAACGCTTGTGGCACAGTACTGGCTTACAAGGATCCTCAAGAGGGCTAGGATGTGTGGTGCCCATTTCAATTCAGGCGTTTCCTACACGGCTATGGCGCAGTTTTCTGAAATTACGCGGCCGCGAAACAACATGAGGCGCTTGATTTGCGACAGTCCGATGCGTTGGAATATCAACATCTCCAATGTTCGACGAACCTGCCGTCTCCAACAAGAAAAAGCTGTCATGAGTATTTGTATCCCGAGGTGCTGGACACCTCTGCGTGAGCTGGGTATTTTTTTGCCATCTATCCTGGACGCTCATGCGTCTGCACTGTAGGCTCATGCGTCCTTTTGAAGAGGTGACAAACCTTGTTGTCGCTCAAGCGCACCATCAGCGACCTCTCCCTTTGCCTTCTTCCTGGAGCTGCTGCCTGCGAAGAGTGTTGGATCAGGCTGTGGATACGTGAAGAGGAAGATTTTATGGTCACCATCACCACCAAAACACCTTAGCAGCCTCGTTTGCCCGACCGCAGCAACGCTGGAAGCGGAGTCTGAGAGTCAGAGGAGGAATGTGGCTTTGAGAGGAGGAAGTCCCAGAACCTCAGGCATCCCACAGTGTGCTCCTTGTGTCACCTATCTGGGACCGCGTGGTGTTGTACGTGACTCGGGGGGGGGGGGAACG
>CM070039.1:35151677-35163749 GCA_036250615.1 Ptychadena robeensis | reverse complement strand
AGAGGCTTAACGGGGTGATAGCATCTTTGATTCATGCAGACCAGACGGGCTTTATGCCTGAGAAAAACACGACCTTTAATACCCGACGGCTCTTTATGAACCTGCAGACGGGACATGACGACCTGGGCACAAGAGTGGTGGTCTCCTTGGATGCGGCTAAGGCGTTTGATGCTGTTGAGTGGCCCTTTTTGTGGGAGTGTATGTCTCGATATGGCTTTGGTCCCTGATTTATTCAGTGGCTTCGGATGCTGTATACGGGCCCCCGGGCTAGTGTCATCGCTATGGTTGGGTGTCTGACCGTTTTTCTTTATATCGAGGTACCAGGCAGGGTTGTCCGCTGTCCCCGACCCTTTTTGCCCTTGCCATTGAACCCCTGGCTGTGTTAATCAGGGGGGATCCTGAGATAGTGGGTCTGCGAGTGGGATCGTTTGTGGAGAAGATTGGATTGTACGCTGATGACATGTTTCTGTATTTGGCTGATCCTGATAAATCTCTATCTAGAGCTCTTCAGGTCATTGATGAGTTTGGACGTTATTCGGGTCTAGGCAGGATTCGGGACTTCTTGTCTCTGAACTTTGATCCCCTGTTGACTCATATCAAACAAACTTCAAGTATGGGTCAGATTACCCTTGGGGGTTGCTGGACGGATTAATTTGATCAAGATAATCCTGCTTCCTAAAGTGTTGTATGTGATTTGGCATTCCCCAGTTTATATACCATTGAAATACTTTAAACGGTTGGAATCTCTGCTGAAACCCTTTGTATGGGGCAAATCCCGGCATAAACTGGCCTGGAAGACTCTAACGCTCCCGGCAGATGCGGGGGGTATAGCTCTTCCGGACTTTAACTTGTACTATTTGGCGGCCCAGCTGTCTCATTGGCATCATGTGTTTGTTGCGGACTCTGCAAGGTTCTGGAACCAAAAAAGCCTTCTATACGATCCTTCCTTGGTGATGCTCCGGGGAAGCCGTGGTTTGGTACCAGGTAAGATGCGTAGGCCTGTTGTGGTGTTACCTTTATTGAAGTGTTGGGATCTCGTGTTGTCTAAACTGGAGTGTCCTTCTGTACATACCCATACTCCCTTATGGGACAATGGGCTCCTCCCCGAGTTTGCTAGGATTCCAGATGGTGCGTTGTGGGCGTCCAGGGGGATTACAATGCTCTCTCATGTCTATACTGAGACTGGCTTACGACCTTTTGACGA
This sequence comes from Ptychadena robeensis, assembly GCA_036250615.1. Classification (NCBI taxonomy): domain Eukaryota; kingdom Metazoa; phylum Chordata; class Amphibia; order Anura; family Ptychadenidae; genus Ptychadena; species Ptychadena robeensis. Next base: position 35,162,545 of record CM070039.1, on the reverse strand, counting down.
CTTAAAGACGGATTTTGATCTGCCCAACAACATGTTTTTCCGATACCTTCAGCTGCGTCATGCGGCTCAGGTTCAATTCAGGGCCGGGTTGGCCCCGTTGCGGGAACCTCCTGTGGTGCTGTACCTTATGGCCCCTAAATCGTCAAGACATATTTCAGTGATTTATGGTGACTTATTGCGCAAAATACCCCGGTCTAGTGGTGGGTCTATGATTGGCAGGAGGCACTTGAGGCTCCTGTTTGGTTCCCCGTACTTTCAGGACCGCTTGACGCAATTGGACATTCTTGCAGCAGGAGCGATTTAACGCCAATACGATGCTGGGTTCAAGGCCGATGGGGCTCCACAATTGTCCAAATGTGATTTATCAGGGCACTCTATGTTATTGCGTTGGTCGTGTCCGGTGTTACAGGATTAGGGAACAGGGTGGTCAAATCCTTTCATGACGTAGGGGATCCCAGTTGCATTGGATCAGAAGTTAGTGTGTATTAGGTGTGATGGGGGAAACTAGACTTAAGAAAGGCTGAGATTCAATTTGGTCCAGACGCGATGTTCCTGCTAGAAAGTGGTGGCGCGTCTGTGGTATACCCTCTTCCCCCCACACTGGAAGTCTGGAAAAAGTCCCTGAATGATGTTTTACCCCTTTTGAAATGTGTGTATATGAATAGAGGATGTGAGAATAAATTTGATAAGGTCTGGGGGACATGGATGTCTAAGGCGGAGTCTTGCTCTACGGATATGGCATTCCTTTCCTCTGGTTAAATGCTCTGATACTAGTATGGGTATCTGGGGGTGGGTGTGTGGGTTTTGGCGGGTGGTGGGTGTCAGGACGCCGGGTTGTGGATGTCCCTTTATTAATTGAGAAGAGATCCTGCTAGATATGTACCGGACTGTATTCGGGAGGGGTATTGTGTTAATAAACATGTTTTTCCTTTGTTTAACTTAATAAGTCTATTTTAGGGGAGGAGTTACTGATGTGTGTGGGGAACAGGGGTTTTGGTTTTTTCTGTTTTTGTATTATAACTTGCTATATACTTTATTTGTATGTATATCCTTGAGTTTGTTCAATAAACTTTATTGTTGAATAAAACTGCAGAACGTCTTGGCAGTCATAAATGAACCAGGTAGGCGTGGACCAGGTAAGACATCAGGAGTCACACATTTTGGAATATTGACTGGAAGGGTAATGGTTAACTCAAGTTTAGCCATACATCCTTAGTGGAACATGTTGGATATCAATTTTTTCCAGCCACACAATGCCCTGACATATTTGGTATCATTTTACTTGACTCGTTCACTTGATCTTTTATCATTTAGAGTTTTTAAGGGCAATATAGAGTTAAGGTTATCTTATAAAATAAACATTTGCAACCACAATTTTATTCTACAAGGTCTTTACTTTCAGAATATATGTTTATCCTGTGGTGTTCAAGGCCTAAAATGTGAATGTGTGCAATTTATGACGTCGCACATTATATTACAGCTGTTGCAAGGCACGTATCGAAGACTAGTGAATGTTGTCTTGGTAGATAAGCAATAGCTTTCATTGTAATAGTAAGGAACATGCAGAAGAAAATAGAACACACAATGAACAACAAGTGCAGGTCAAATGAAAGTTGCCTTTCTTCATTTAGAAATGGTGAAGTAAGTGCTCCAAGGCATTCTAAGTGGTTCCCCTTACTTTAAAACCATTTTTTTTACTATAAATGAGGTCTTCCTTTAGAACAATATCCCTGGGTGATATTGCATGTGTTCTGCATTGAGCCAATTTAGCTGAGACTGTAAGATTGTTAATGAAGAAGGGTTTTGTTCTCCAGGGGAATCTGATTATTCATTTGGTAAGAGTCTATATCAGCAGTCAGTTTGCTCTAGCTCAGCTCTCATGTCTCCTTGCCACCAGTGAACACATGCTGGAAGGAAGAGATAGTAGCCAAGATTAGGCCTGGAGAAGCAGCTGCCAGAGATCTCATCTGCTGTCCTCACTTCCAGTTTGTGGGGGGGTATAGGGACAAGAACAAGGTAGCAAACTCTGCCTACCGGAGTGGGGGCAGAGGATAAGTGAGGGACTAGATCAAGGAGCTACACAGGAGATCTTGGTTGATCTCTCTTCCGTGTGGGTGTTGTAAGGGAGCTGCTTTCCAGTGTGGCTCCTTGTTTTGTTGCACAGCCTAATCTCCCCACTGTTGGAATAGGGAGTGAGACAATTTGCGAAGAAAAGATTGGCTACACCTTTAAGGATTTGTTTTATGTACAGATAAATTAGGGGAAAATATTGCGTGTGAGCGTTGCTTTTCTTTTAAAGGGAATTCTTTTGCTGCATTTCTAGAGTGGTTCATCAATGGCAATAAGCATTTTGTAAAATTATACACAAGCTTAAGAACTGTTTATTCAAAGTTATGCATTGTTTTCTGGAAACCGTTGAAGATCATTGACTTCTTTGAAGTGTTACATGAAAATGCATAATAAATATGTAAATTAAAATATATATATAAATATAGGACTATATAGATCTGAGAAACGTTGGCTCACCTTTAAAGTTCGTGTTGGGGCCCAGCCCGTTCCATCTATAGAGTGCTCTCTCAGCAGGCTGAAATATTGATAAAAAAAAGGGTTAACATTTGTATTTTTGCACCGTGTTCATAATGATGAATAGATTAGTTATGTTTATATAAATGCAATCAACCTCATGTTGGCTTTCAGTAGCCATAATAGGATGTAAACAAGATGGAAAAAGTAATAAATTATGGGTATTATAGGTATATGCCATACAGCTAGGGTATACATCTACCTTAACTGAAAATTATGTACTGTAGGTACTTTAAAAATGTCCATAGACTTAAGGGAAACGTGGGGTTATACAAATCTGAAATCAGATTCTGCTGTCCTAATCAACTTAGAAGTTATGGCTTAAAAACCTTCAATACATGTTCCAGGACAGTGATTTTAGGTGCTTAGAGGGAAAGCGCAACTTATGGTTTACTCATACCTAATTGCCTAAATTGGGCTTTTACCAAGAACTGCACCAGTAATGGTGGCACCCAGCAAAACATTTTTAAATATGTCAGGAAAGGGGGATTGGGGGACTCTGGTAGCCGACTCACCACATCCAAATAAGTATTAAGAAGAAGGAGGGGGGAACTCAACCCCTAGGGGTGGCCAGGCCCTTGATAGACTTTACCGGTGAGTATAATAAAATGAGTTCTGGTCGAGGGATTGACGTTTTTGTCGTTTTTCACATGAAATATGGTCACAGTACATAACAATGATGTTCCATCTCAAATATACAATTGACTGCTGCCCCTTGAGGGATCAGTAGAGCGTTTGGTTCACCATATATACACACAATTTACAAAAATTTGAAAATACATCACATATCCTGGTAAGCCAGGGACTGAGAGTCCAAATAGTAAACTCCAAGCATTCCAACGTGTTTCTTCCCGTTAATGGGACTTCTTCAGGGATTTGTTGGAGATAATTGTCAGTATGTTCTTGGTTCCATATATGCAGGTCGATGAGCGGGTCGTGGCCGTTTCCCAACTATCCCTCCTTGGAGGACAGAGACTAGCCTACTGGGTCTCCAAACACTTGGCGTGGAAGTTCTGTAAAAGGGACATTGCGTATTTTCTATGTAAAGACGTACTCCTGATTTGATTGGGTCCGTTGGTCTAAAGTCAGAGTCCTTGTCAGTCCCGTCCTAGTCCTGTCCTGTTTCCTTCCGCCAGATTAATGGGTCCAAAGCAGTTTTATGGGTATGTCCTCAGTCATGTCCATCTGGTGAACCAGATGGACATGACTGAGGACATACCCATAAAACTGCTTTGGACCCATTAATCTGGCGGATGTGAAAAACGGCAAAAACTTCAATCCCTCGACTCACCAGTAAAGTCTATCAAGGGCCTGGCCACCCCTAGGGGTTGAGTTCCCCCTCGTTCTTCTTAACATTTTTAAATATTTTTACAATTTAAACATTTTAGTGAAATTCCTAACTGACCAAAAAGTTCCCTGGCCAAGAGCTACCATTATGACCATCACCTACTCATCACTTCCTACCACGAGCATCAGAGCCAGAGACTACTTGATGCGAACTGCACCTTATTTAAATAATCAGTAAGTTTGTCTGGCAGAGTTGGAAACATTTGATCAGTTTCCAAAAACTTTACATTTAATCTAGAGGTGCATGTGTTCCTCACAACAGAAAAGAAGAGCAAATCTGATGGGCACAAACTCTTGTACTTAATGTTTAATTGCATTAAAAATACTTCTGTTGGAAAAACAAACTGCGCCTCTGTTTTCTAAGGACCAAAACAAATTTACAATTACATAAAGTAGTAAATCTTTACATGTGAAGATGTATTACCATTTGTAATGTACATGTTACTTTTAAGATGTCTTCTGATTCTTTACAGAGCAAATGGAGATAAAATGACTGAACTTTAAAATACCATAGACAGAGAAGGTAACACCTACCCACCAATGTCTCCTAATATTTCTAATACAATATAAAGCTAAAATAGAAGTTTAAAAGTAATGAAATACCAAACCCCAAAATAGAGAACCTGAAAGAGTACTACTGCGCTAATAAGAAACCTTGAACGTTGATTTAGATTCCAGATCTCCCAGTGGAACAAAGTTTAAGTGGAACATTGGTTTCCATTTATTCAAACTATGCAATCAATTACAGTAATTGTGTCATTGAGCAAGCCTCTTCAATCTTCTGTATAAAACACATTAAAATCAATACATAAGAGGAAAAAAAAAGGTATTTTAAACTTAATGTGTGAAAACAACAATTAGGACAACACTTACAGAATCAACTAAAATGTCATAATTAAAAACAAAAGGCTAATACTGATTAATTCACGGTTTCCAAAAATATTAGAGAGAATCTAGAAAGTAGAACATGGGCAGATAGTTGTTAGCATGTTTGACTGATTGCCCTGGAAAGCATTTGGAGGTTTGCAGTCTCTCTTGTGATGTACTTACCCCTGCCACAACACACAATCAGGAAAATCTACTACTGGTTCTGCCTAATGTCTTATCACTTAAATCACTTCACTTGAGAAATAAGTTGTAGGTAGAAGAGCGATAGAAACACAAATTCCTTTATGAGTAATCCTTGTAAGGTGAAACGCGTCAGGGCAAATATTCAGGGGTTTGAATGTCTATATTTCCTGTGTTTTTAGCCTGGAACAAATACATGTTTTAAAATTAAGAAGGATGTGACTTGATGAGTGCAACCATGAATCTGATCTACAGTTTTCTAAACTACTCCGTGAAAGTTTGAGGGTCCGGGACCTGCAGAGCATAGAACTAATCTGGAGATGCGGATAAGGCGGACTATAGATACATGACTTACCACATAAGGAAAACGTATATTGCTTGACACATCTAGATTGTTACGTTCCATCAATGAAGAACTAACAATTTTTTAGTTGATTGAACAAAAATCTAGAATTTGTTTGACTGATAAATTTTTTTCGACCTTGAACACAAAATCGTTGAAAAGGTATTCGAATATGTTGGTAAATTTTTATTTGTTGTTGTAATTTCGAGTAAAAAAAAAAAAAATCCACCTTTATTTCACTCGATATATGTTTGTTCAATTTCAACATTAAGCATGTCGTATTCACTGTTTGAGGGATTGTGGGCTGGATCTTTTTCAGGAAAAGGTATCTTTTTTTAATTGTTCATTCTTTTATTTGTTCGTACTAGCATATAACGAAATAGTAGTGTGAACGAATGAAACCCAGCCCCGAATAACTGAACAAAAAAGTTATTATGGTTTCTTTTTATATTTGGTGTACAATCCATGTATAGCTGAAATGTCTGTGTATTGCACAAAAACATGTGTAAAGGCCCCCATACAACTTACAATCTTTTAATACAATTTCTGTACAATCAAATTTTGTTCTACCAAAACCATGTAATATGAGGACCTTTCTAATCCTTCCAACCACTATGTATTATGTATTATTAGACTGTAAGCCCAACCGGGCAGGGTCCTCTACTCCTCCTGTGTCATTACCTGTACCTGTGTGTTATTGTGTGTTGTATCTCCACTCTAATGTATTGTACAGCGCTGCATAATATGTTGGCGCTATATAAATAAATGATAATAATAATAATAATCAGGGAGGCCACTATACTACACAGTTGTTGGTAGATCTAATGGAGATTGTATGGATCGATCTTAAGGTATATGGGGGGCTTAAGAAAAGAAATTGTAAAACAAAAAATAAAAAATAAATCTCTGATTATTTGTATTCGTTTGTTTTTTTATTTGTTCCTACTAGCATATAACGAAATCCCAACAAAACAATGAGGAGCACAAGGCTAGTAGAAGAAGCTTGAGCATAGCAACTCCCCCATAGTTAATCACTTTCGAATAAAAAAAACAAAGGAATTTTGATTCAGCGATGAACGAGCAAAAATCTAATGTTACATTCTATAAATGAATGAACGATGTTTGACAACGACATCGAACAAAAATTTTTATTAGCAGTTGATTGAAGAAAAAATCTACACGTGTAAACCCAACTTAAGCCTGTTTTGTATTATTGTGACTATTGTGACTATTTCATCTTTTCCTTTATCACTTACAGAACCTACAAACAGGAAGCTCTGGTAACACTCACATCCGGAGTTGAATATCATGGATTGAAAAAACTATAAATATTGTGGGGAAGAGCAGCCTATGGGTAATAATTATAAATTGGACATTGCCAGATCAAGAGTGTGAAACTCAAAGACACAGAGAGGGCCAAATCTAATAGCTTGGGACTAGGTCAGGAGTCCATCATAATGTTTATTGAAGAAATGTCTCATCAGATATCACGAAAAATATTTTAATGGAAACAAGCTTAAGTTTTCAATCTGGAACAAGAACAGCCTGATACTAGAACACATGTGACGTCAAATAAAAAACACATCAGTGCCATTAATGTTTTTAAATGCAGCTTGTTTGAAAATCTTACAGGTCGAATATATTTGCGCTGTGGGGCGGTGTTTAACAACCCTGTGCTAATGTATATCGAAATATCGGAAATGTGTTTACAAGTTGTATCACCCTTTTTGAAAAAATTATAGCGATATATGATATTGAATTATTGTCCAGCCCCTAGTTTCAGACCCCCTAAACATAGTGTATGGTTCAACCTATCCTGCTCTTACATATGTATACCATCATTGGACAACAACTGAACTTTATAGTGGGCATTATAAAGTAATACCAGTTACTAGTGTTTATCCTTTTTTGTAAATTCCCTACAACAAATATCTGTATTATATACAGACAGTGTAAAAACAGACACACACACACACACACACACAACCCCAAATAATTTGATTTCTATAGATTTGAGGGGACGGATTTCCTAATTACTTCAACCTGGCAAGTAAAGAACATGAAAAGACAATCAATAGGTTACAACCTTTACTTGCTCAATTAGCTGTTTTCAGAGTCAAGATCCAAGTCAGCAAAATAGCATGAACACTGAAAAGCCCAGTTAAGCAGGGTACAGACGGCTCGATATTGGAGCCCTCCGATGTTCCCTGCAGCAGCGTGGTGACATCATCACGCTGCTGTCAGATATCGGCGGAGCTGGGGAGAGACAGCTCTGCTCTCCCCAGCTCAGCTGATGCTTTGCCTGGAGACCTGCGGTCTCTAGGCAAAGCAGCGGACATCGGCCATATTTAACGGTCATGTCCGATATGGCCGTTTCCCGCTCGGAAACAGAGATGGCTGCATATTATATGGGCCAGATAGATGGCCGTGAGCATGCACGGCGCTCGAAGCGGCCATCGGTCTGGCCCATACGTGCAGGTTTGTACCCTGCTTAACATTTCTAGTTTGGCCATACACCTTTAGATCTCTCTGTTAAATATCCTTTAGATCTACCAACAACTACTGTATTTTTCGGACCATAAGACGCACTTTTTCACCCCCAAAATTGGGGGCAAAAAGTGCCTGCGACTTATGGTCCGTATGTGCGACCCCCGCGGCCACTCGAACGCATGGAGATTAGCCGGGGAGCTGTCAGTTGAGAGATGCCGGCTGGTGTCCGGCTCTCCCATCTGAACTGTGTAACTGGCATAGGCAATGGAGAGAAAGATGAACTGCCATCTTTCCCTCTCTCAGTGTCCGTGGGAACTGCAGTGACTTTGCAGCTCTCACCGACACAGTAACAGCTGATCAGAGGAGAGGGAGAAGACTGCAGATTTATGCCCCCCCCCTCCTCCTCCTGCAGAGGACGCTGAGTCTGAGAGTGTACTGCTGCTGGTGACACCTTCTGGCTGAGTTTAATATTGCATTCACTGAATTTATTGCATTAACCCAATTGATGTGAAAACGTATTAAATCTTTTTTTCTGGTTTTGCTGCCCTGAAAACTGGGTGCGTCTTATGGTCCGGTGCATCTTATAGTCTGAAAAATACAGTATGTAGTATAGGGTCCTCTGCGATTAAACACAGGTAGACTTGATTGTGTAGAAAACCCCTCATAATACATGGTTTTGGTAAAACAAAAGGAGATCTAAAGGAAATCTGACTGACATCTAAAGATGTATGGGGACCCAAAAGGTGGCACAAGGGCAGCAAGTTCAATCAAAGAAATACATGAGAAAAAACAAAACAAAAGCATGAAAAGGAAACGTGTCACCTTAAACAGATCTCGCCTGTCTCTGTGATGTTCGGATGCCAGATCCGCGTTAAACACTTCACTTTTGGAGGCTGCACACAAAGCACAAATAAATTAATGTCACAATGGGATGAATGAAGTGAGAAACATTTGAACACACACCAAGACATTCTCTGCATGCTGGGAAAGCTACAATATTTAACTTGGATGACATTTACTTGTACAGGAGAATATGGTTTCGGATATATTTGATAGGCTGAGGAATATCTGGTGAGTGAGCGGACACGTTCTGACAAATCCTGGGAAATGGCGGTCACAGGCGAGTAGAGGTGTGTGAAATTCAGATTTCCTGCCAGTAAAGGTATAATGGTCCCTCTGTGATTTCACACAAGATTTCAATTTATGAAAGTAATGATATAAACAGATGTAACTGCCACGTGACCCTGTCCCCGCAGACCCATACGTGTCCAGAAAAGGTTATATCCAGACCTGAAACTCATAGAATTTATTCTTATTTCAAGTGTTCAACTAGTTAAAGCTTTTCCCATGGAATAATATTAGTACATTATAAAAGTCTTCTGAATAGATATACAAAAGTGAAATGACATTTATTCTTTATAAAACAGCTCATGACCTCTGCCAGGTTTCTGCCAAGTTGCTTCAGCATGATTATTGAGATTGGCTTACTAGTACTTGCTTTGTAATCAGGGGCAGGAAACCCTCATAGTCACATGTTCCTGTGATTTCTGGATGCAAGATTTGGGTTTAGAATATTCATGTTGGGAAAGGCACAGAAAGTAATGACCTTTTTCAATATGTCCAAACAAATTAGTTTGAGGTTTTAAGGTTGGTTTACACAAGTAGATTTTTTCATTCAACGAAGAATGAAAGATTTTTTGGTTGGTTGAACAAAAATCTAGAATGGCCAATTTGTTCGATGGATACATTATGTTCGACCTCGAACAAGAAATCGTTTGAAAGGTCATCGAACATGTTGGTACATGGTTGGTCAACTTGGGGGACAATTTGGCTACGTAGTTACATCTGTACTATTATGAACTGTGGCCAGCTTTGGCTTTGCTTTTATGAACGTATGCTCTATATTCTTTTTTGTTGTAATAAATGTGAATTGATTTGTTTCATACATCTAATCGTGGTTTGATCTATACAAGTCCCATATACTTTTTCTTTCTTGATCCATGTTGGTACATTTTTATCTGTTGTTGTAATTTCAAATGTATTTTCATTGGATATCGGGATGGATGAACAAAAAGTCTGATGTTACATTCGATAAATGAACAAACGATGTTCGACAACGACATCGACCAAGAAATCTAATTGGCAGTTGATTGCAGAAAAAATCGAGACGTGTAAACCCACCGTAACAGTAAACATGCAATGTTGTTCATGAGATATATCTAAAACATACACTTTGTTGCACACTTAGCTAAGGACAAACAATTCTGCTATAGCAGTGATGGTGAACCTTTTGGAGGCTGAATGCGCAAACTGAAACACATAGTGTATTTTTTAGGACTATAGGCACACTTATGTTGGGGAGGAGCTGTCAGAAGAGATCCACCCATGGGCGGATCTCCAATCTTAACTGCATTGTTTACATGAGCCCAAAATGCCACCGGAGTGTGAAATGGCCCTAAAATTGTCAAAGCTTTACAATTTTGCCCTGATACAGGACTGAGGAGAAAGCAAGGAGCTCAGAACTCCCACTTCACTTTACCCCCAACCCCCACACAGGACTTTAACATCAACCCACACCCTCAGGACTGTAGTACAGCTGCATCTCTGTGTTTATATGCCTGCACGGCACCATAGTAATTGTACATGTGGATGTATCACAATAAAACATAACACAAATAGGCAAATTTCTTGAATTTCCCGGTAAATTTAAGTGCAAAGCAGAAAGTGGGTACAGCTTAAACTGCTGCAACCAAGGCACACAGTACGAGACAACTGAGGTTCACAAAAGAGCACATTGTCATTATAAATATAACACATTAACTGGCTTACATGTTTCTGAAAAAGAGAGGGACTATTCTCCCTGGCTGTCCAATTCAGTCCAGTTTCATGTGCCAAAAGCAATACGAAAATCTATATCCACCCACCAAAAGAGGTACATTTACTGTAATGAAAAGTCAAATTTCACTATCTCTTGAAAATAATTAACCATTTGGTCCATATCTTGTCATCTGTTTACATTTCCCCAGCCAGGTCCAGA
>CM070039.1:35111156-35144709 GCA_036250615.1 Ptychadena robeensis | reverse complement strand
ACATTGGTCGGTCGGGCAAAATTCGTACGGAAAATCGGAACGTGTATGGGGGGCTTAAGTAAAAGACACATGGCAGCCCGCCAGGAGTTTGTCAAACGGCACCTGAAGGATTCTCAGACCATAAGAAATAAAATTCTCTGGTATGATGAAACAATGCCAGGCATCATGAAGGAAGAAAACCAGGCACCACTGATCACCAGGTAAATACCATCCCTACAGTGAAGCCTCGCGTTGGCATCATAATTGCGAATCTCTGGAGAGATTTTAAAATGTCTGTGCACCTATGCTTCCCATCCAAGCTGCTGGAACTTGAGAGGTGAATGGGCGAAACTGGCCAAGGATAGGTGTGCCAAGCTTGAGGCATCATATTCAAAAATACTTGAGGCTGCAATTGCTGCCAAAGGTGCATCAACAAAGTATTGGGCAAAGGCTGTGATTACTTATGTACAAGTGAATTTTAAAAAGTAAAATTTTCACATGGTCATTATGGGGTATTGTGTGTAGAATTAGAGGGAAATATGAATGTTATTATTTTTGAAAATGCTTTAACATAAGAAAATGTGGTGTGTGTGAGTATATATATTATATTAGTGTAGTTTTGCTAATATTTACACACCAGACCCCAGCTATTTGCTAGTTCTGACCACATATTTTACCCCACTGAAGTCAGAGTAATTATAGATGGGGACCAGTCGCTGGGGACATTGACAATTACTATGAATGTGCACTGTTGTTACATAAGATTCATTTTAAAATGTAAACACTGCATTCCACGTCCATTAGAAATGCATTGCCAGCTGATTATGTTCATTAACCTTTATACATGTGTTAATGAATACACAACTGGATTAAACTGGGCTTTTCACATCTGCCTGTTATATACAATGATGTTGTTTAAAAAAAAAAAAAAAAATACTCAGAATTGAATATGTATGTTACATGGCAGGTTTTGCAGGGCTGAAAATTACTGTGGTATAATGAGGGTCGTACATGAAAGAAGAGAGAGACAGACATTGGAAGGAAGTTTAGTGTGTTTTCTGAACAGGATATTACTGAATAATCAAAAAACAATTGAGTTATTTTGTCTAAAGGTGGCCATACATGGGAAGATTTTCCTTCAACGGATGAACCCTTGAGCACAGCGTGAGGACGTCACCACGCTGCACTGGAGCTTCGTCAATTGAACAGAGAATCGATGTGCACCACTTTGCGCAATCGATCCCATGCGATACTTTGGATGGGGACTCAAAGAGGGATTTACCAACAGTTTTACCAAGGAATTTACCAATGGTTCCCTGTTTGTCCTTCAAATGGGATCGATTAATCCCACTCAAAGAAAGGCTGGATGCAATTGATTCAAGAAAACAATTGATTACCGCAAGCGCGCACATAGATCAAATGCTCGGGAATCGATAAAAAAAATAATTTGACCCATGTATGCACACCTTAAGGCATAAATGGTGTATCTACCATGTCTACTAACATAAGCACTCAACCTATGCTTTGCCTATGGAAATTTAATCTGCTGAACTCCAGGAATCAGACCTTCTTAAGCAGGGTACAGATATTTGAGCCGTCCGAGCCGACGTCATCACGCTGCTGTCAGATATCCGTGGGGCTGGGGAGACAGCTCTGTTCTCTCCCCAGCTCAGCCAATGCTTTACATGGAGACCCGCGGTTTACCATGTAAAGCAACGGACATTGGCCGTATTTAACGTCATGTCCGATATGGCTGTTTTCGAGTGGGATTGATTTGTCCCGCTCGAAAACAGCGATGGCTGCATATGATATGGGCCAGACAGATGGCTGCAAGCACGCACAACGCTCGAAACGGCCATCGATCTGGCCCATATCTTCACGTCTGTACCCTGCTTTATACTTGCAGTGGGTCCTTGCTTATTGGACCAGGGGAACCAAAAAGAAAAAAAGATACACTTTGTAGGAATAAAAAAAAATTTCCCCCAGAGCTCAGCTTAAAATGGCCATTGAAATCAAGCTATGGCTGAATATCTCCTCTGTTGTGCTTCAGATATCTTCAGGGTCTCCAAAAATACAGGACACTCAAATATTGCTATGTACTAGTATCCACTAGAAATGGAATGTGCATGGTCTACATATAAAATGTTGCAGAATTAATTGGTGTTCTAAAAGGACACTTCATTAGCTAATCTTTATCACACATTAGAAAAGACAAAGCCAAACAATGACATAAATGCACAAATCACAAAGTCTGCATAAAAAAAACGTATTAATTACTTAAATTACATTCAATTTTATATAGACAATGTTCAAGGACAACCTAATGCAGTCACTGATAAGGAATGCCTATTCATTTAGCTCTTTGTAGCAGTAGCACATTTATTCTATAATGGTAGAAGCCCCATTCTTTACAGATCATTGTGAGGGCTACATTGGTTTAACACTGCTATGCACTATAATTAGTGAGAAAACGCTTTACCTATGGACAAAAGCCAAAATTTTTACATTAGTTATTGACATTACTTAAAAAAGGAGATGATCAAAGTCAAGGACTTTCATGTGATATTGTCTTAAGCTAGCCATACACAGTCGGATTCCATGGCCAATTGATCACTGGTCCGATCGATTCCGGCGATCTCAGCGGGAATCGGAGGTCCGATCGATCGGCCAATTAAGTGTGTCCGATCGCTACATACCACCTTGTCCCACGGATTCCTGGACGATTCCGTGTCCGATCGCTTACTCCACAAATGGCAACTCCCCCTGATGTGTGCAGAATCGGATCAGAAAGACCAACATGTTGGTTCTCTGTCCGATCCGATTCTGGGCCCCCGAACGATCGGACGTGATCGGACGGACAAGGTGGGCTTCACGCGATTCCGGGACGATCGTTTCGCGTGCACGCGCCCGGAATCGATCATCCCGGAATCCGCTGGGAAACGGACCCGTGTATGGGGGCCTTTACTCTTCCAGTATGTTCTTTTAATGCAACATATTACTAAAATGTGTCCTATTTAAAATGGCACTAATATTAGATTTTTTGGCACAAAGAATTGCAAAAGTATTTAGCAATAAAAAATTTTTTTTTTCATTAACTTTTATTTACATGCTTAACCAAAACAAGTTAAATACGTCATAAAAATATCTATTGTTGATAAACCCCCCCCCCCCCAACCCCCTCATTTACCATTATTAAGGCTATGCCTCCACATCGGGACCGTCGGGACCCCCTCTGCTAAGCACATTTAGTTATGACTTTCAGCAAGACAGGAATTTAGGTGGACCATGGATCTGTAGCCCGGTAGCTGACCTGCATGATGTTCATCATTCTGTCTGTGTAGGATCCCATGCAAAGCTCAGGAAGGCTTGAAGACCTTTTTGAGGAACCCACCGGAAAAGCTACTCATAGCTGGTGAGCCAAAGACTGAAAAGCAGTAGATGCTTTGCCTGCCTTAATGCTGCCATACACACCCCGACGGGTGCAGACAGACCAGTCCCGATATGCACCGGGATGCAAACGTGATGACGTCATCACGTTTGCATCCTGGTGCATTATGGTGCCCCTTCAGTCGGCCGGCACCCTTTGCTTGCCGGCCATTAGCTTCAATGAAGACGCCGGTCTTCATTGAAGCTAATGCCATCGGCTTCAATCGGCCAGAGATTATCGGACATGTCCGTTCTCTGGCCGGCCGAGCAGTGGAGCGACAGGGATCTGTCACCCCATGTGGGCACATGCCGATTAGCGCAAGCGCGCACGCCCGTCGGTCAGGTGAAAAATCGGCCGCTTATCGCCATGTGTATGGCAGGCATTATTTGCTGCAAGAGTTGCTTTTGTTTCTCTTTGAAAATATAAACCTGCGTTTTGTTTATTGAAAATGGCTGTGCTGTGATACCTATCCTCTGAACTTAACACTAGACTTTGCAGCACAATAAAATAATCTTTGCTTTTTTTGGGCCAAAAATATTGAATATCTTTTCCACCAAATAGCATATGCCAAAGGATGTGCTGGATTGAAAGCATTATGAAAACATAAAAAAAACATTTAAACAACAATACATACATTTCTGTAAGTAAATGCATCATTATCCAAGCTCATTCTTTTTAATTAAAAGAAAAATATGAAGATTGTGTTCACATAGCCTGAAAGAAAACAAATTCTGTCAGACACATTTGGTCTGTACTATGTTTATACGCACTGTAGATTTCTTCTTAAATTACTGATTAATAGCGGCTAATTAATAGGAAAGGTGAGAAACCCTCTAAGATGTCAGGCAGAGATGGAGGGCATAATTGCGATGATCAGCAAGGAGCTGCTATCTGGAATATCTCCTCTGCTTATTTGATTAAATCAAAGCAAACTGAGCCACAGGGCTGAGCCAGATACCGCTCCTTGGCTAAAGCTCCTCGATTAGAATAAACGATAAACGAAAAGTAACATGTAAGCCAACTTTCTCGTGGGAGCCTCTACAACTGCAGAACCTCTCTGGTGATATTTCACTGGTAATTTTGGTAACGTGGTTTGTTTACAGAGTTCAATAGCTAGAATGAAAAAAATTTACAGCTAGAGGTGACTGCAAGTTCCTGCTCTTCTGAACCTTCTTGTCATGCAAATCCCAATCTGTAATGAAGCGCAAGCAAAAGTAATGTAATTTGCTTACTCTTAGCAGCTACCATGTTTCCCCAATGATAAGGCACGGTGTTATAGTTTTTGAAACGCCAAAATATGCCCTAGGTCTTATTTTCAGGGGGGATATCTTTTTCTGATCACTCTGTGTAATTCAGTGTCCCCCTCTGATCACTCTGTGCCATTCATTGTCCCGTTCACTGACTCACTTTTTTTTGGGTTCTAGGGGTACGGCCGGGTAACAGACTCCGTTATGGCAGGGATCAGCAGCTTGTTTGTCCTTCCGGCACTGATGGAGCATTGACAGAGTCACACAGTTACCCATTGTACCACCCGAATGGGAGATTCAGGCAGGGATCGGTCAGTGTCTTATTTGCAGGGGGGTGGCTGATTTGATGGGGATTGCTTATCATAGGGGAAACAGGGTAGCTATCATACAGATAAAGACTATGTGGGAAGTGAAACATAACAGCAAAATCTGCCAACATGTGTAGTAGTGAGAGCTGTGTCTGTCAGAACTGCCAAATCTGCCCCCATCCCAAGGTACCCTAATTCTATAGAACGGTCTACACAAGTTGGTAACGCCAGCAGCCCCTTATCCTGCTCCCCACTGCCAACATAAAGCAGACCTTTATAAATCAATATGCTTTACTCCTAGCCAGTCCCCGCACTTCCTTTGTGGAAAGACGATTGAAAACCCTCCACAAACAGAGAAAAGAATAGGTGATTATTTAATGTCCAATTTGCATAGGTGATTTGGGATCTTGTGAAAAGTCGATTAACCAAAATCTTATATCTGTGGAACAATGAGGTTATGCTTTGGCGGGTTTAAGCACCAAATTCTCCCTCTCCTCAAAAGGTGAAGGAGCTCCCACACACACCAAAAATAAGTACCTTACAGATGCGAACGTGTAAATCAAGACTTCAAATTCAAAGGAGCCAATCAGAATAATGCAGAGTGACAGAAAGAACTGGAGGCAATCATAGCAGATGTTGGTGTTCATTTAAGCAAATCTGAGGAAAAAAAGTTCTCCAAACCAAAGGTGAAAGTTTTAGCACATGCTTTTCTTTTAATGGACTAGTAACACTTAGATTTTGAGTTCTGACTAATTTATGCGCTAACAAAACTTTAGAAACACAACCAAATGATTAGAAATGCAGGTCATGGTCCAAGAATTTTGAGGTAGTAATTGCATTACAATCTACTTCATGGCAATTTCTTTGGTAGAAGAGCTGATGAGTTGGCAAAATACACTGAAATTGATTTATGACAATGGACACAAACAGATAAAGCCGATATAAGAAGCTGCGTCAAATCAGATTTAATTTTAACTTAAAATGAAATAAAAAAATGATTGAGATTGGATGTTTGATAAGTCCATGACTCCTGAGAGACGTCGACAAGTTGTGTGCGAATTTTCTTCTTGCTGTATGAACACTGGGTACGCTGACACACAGCACCTACCCCCACAAATTCATTACAATAATGACACTAGAAGTGGCAATAATAGGGAGGAATGCATAAAAAATACTTACCTGTAAGGAATAATTAAAGAAAATGCCTCACACCACCTCCTCTCTCCCTGGCTTGTGCCCTGGCACCCCCCAGAACTCACTGCAGAAATAGACGGGTAAAACTCTTGGCTGTGCATTAAAACGCATGAAACGTATTTACCTATAGAAAACCATTATAAACGCCCTTCAGTGGCCACTCACAATATTGCACCCTGAGTTTACCCCTGGCAGATAAAAATGTAATTACTCATACAATTTCAGGGAACAGCAGGTGAGTTTATTTTTTTTAGGATTGTGGCGAACTACCACCATCATACAAGCTCAGAGGTGAGTCAAACTTTAATTTACATATATATATTTTTTAGATTTGAATTAAACATCGGCTTTAACCCAGTGGATCGGCTTTAAATGCATTGGATGCCTTTCAAAACGTGCAAAAATGCATGGCAGAGCAGACGCGGATGCGTATTCTGGGCGCGTTTGAAAAAAAATCGCATCGCAAAAACGCACAAAAACTATGGCATGCGTTCTCACGCGGACGCGCATGCGGTTACAACCTTACGAGAACACAAAAGTGGAAACAAGATAAATGTTTCCGTATGATTGATGTGTGCGTATATAAAAACAAATAAAGTTATATTTTAAATAAAGTTTGAGGGCAATTTCACACCAGTACACCAGTGAAATAGATGTTGCAATAAATAATGTTACAGCTACAAATGAGCAAAAAGAAGAACTGAGGAGTTAGCTGTGACTGTGAATTGGCACAGTTGGAAGGAAGATATCTGCTACTATTTTAATCTCTTTGAGAGGTGGAACAGCTGGAAAAGCCAAATACGATATGGAGAAGCCAAAATCAGAAGATGTGAGAAAACTAGATCAATATTTCACACTGACACACCCAGGATTTCAAATCAATCTGAACTTTATCCTAAATAAAAATGTTAGCCACAGCAAAATAGGCCAATTGGCTGATGATAAATATTGATTCAGTTGTTGGGATCCCTACCACCCTCTAGAGTAGTGTAAAGTTCCTTGTTGAATGTGTTCTGTGGTCTGATTTTACTGACCAGTGTCCTGCAGTGCTGTAGGGCTCAGGGGATATTTTTCAGCAGCAGGAATTGGCAGACTAGAGAGCATAAAGGGAAAGATGATGCAGCGATGTACAGAGACATGATGGATGAAAACCTGCTCCAGAGCACTCTTAAACTCAGACTAGGGTGATGGTTTATCTTTTAGGACAACGACCCTAAAGCTAGCCATACACAGTTACATTTTAAGTACAAGCGATGTTAGATTCGAAAAATGTGGTGACAGGGTCTCTTAAGCTAGCCATACACAGTTCAATTTTATGTACAATCAATGTTAGATTCGATTTTGGAGTTCGATGGATTACCCAAAAATTTATCATCATTTAAATCGATGTTACACCACATGGAGAGTATGATTATTGAGCGATTTGGACTGTAAAGTTCATCAAAGTAATGTAAAATTGTCGATCTAACATCATCTAATGATTTTAGTTTTGATCGGAAGTCATGTGTTAAAGGGGAGTAGCCACACACAGAGTATCATTGACTCGACCAAAAAAAAGCTGCAAGGAATGTAGTTCGATGATTGTACAATCTACCAAAATTTTCCAACCTGTCCAATCAAGTTTGAATCGACGATTTGACGAAAATCGTTCAATTATCGTCGATTGTACCATGTGGGCAGAAAAACTATTTTTGTTCAATCGATCATATTTCTCATCTAAATATGTTGATTAAATGCTAAAATTTTAATGTGTATGGCTAGCTTAAGCACTCAGCCAAGAAAGCAAAGAAGTGCGAAAGGAAATTACCACTTATACCTTTTTGGGGAGGGCCACCATCCCAAATTGCAAAGTGTACAGAGGGGGGGTGGAGGGGCAGTGAATTCCGAAAGTTAATCGGATCCAATGTCCTTCCAATTTATTTCTCTTTGCCCGAGGGCAAAGACACGGGGACTTTAGATGTGGCCAATCCAACCCTTAAAGATTACCTCAGATTGAGGATTTTAGGGAAGATTAGAATACAAAATACATATCAAGTAGAAAACAAAGAGAAAGAAAGCAAAGAAGTGGCTTCAGGACAACTCTGTGAGGGCTCATTTAAATGATCAAAAATCGCAACCGACCAGTGGTCAGTTTTCATGCTTTACCCCGATAGACCGGTAATTGGGTTGTTTTTTTAAATGATCCCTGAGAACCAGCACAATTTTGCAGGTGCTAGTGACAGACCGTGAAAATGTAGCTCGAATGTCCTTGAGTGGCCCAGCCAGAGCCCAGGCATGAATCCAATTAAACCTCTCTGAAGAGATCATAAAATGTCTGCACCAATGCTTCCACATCCAACTTAATGGAGAGGTGAGAGGTGCTGCAAAGAGGAATGGGTGAAACTGGCCAAGGATTGGTGTGCCAAGCTTGTGGAATCATATTCATGAAGACTCGGTGTGAAACGTCTCAATATTTCATGAATTTGTTCTGCAACATGGGAAGTATGAGCACTTGCTTTGTAAAATGCCATAGTTCTACCTTTTTGAAGAATTGTATCAGTCACTAATGCTTCTTTGTAGGAGAAAGAACAGCAAGAGAAAAACAAAGGATTAGTTCGGGAATGATAGTGAGAGTGAATCAAATTTCAAAGAGGTATAATCGTGGCTCATTTAAAGAGAGTAGCAGTGCTTCACTGTAGATTGTAACCTATTTAGAGTGTAACACGGAGTTCTGGAGACATAAATATGAAAATTTAGCGAGTGCACAAATGGATTTCGACATGGCATAATAAACTTAATTCCATCTCCTTTCTGGACTGGCAGACGTGTTGGCTGCACAGAATACAAGCTGGCATAGCACATGCTACGCTTATTGCAAAGAGATGTATTGTAATGGAACTAAAAATATCACAGAGAGTTCATACAGAGCAGAGACAAGCTGGCAACTGGCAGAGAAAACTTGGCTCTGAATGGTACAACGCATAACCTTATTGACTAACATTTTTGAACAACTACAGATGGCGGAAAAAAGGAGCTCTCAACCTGAATAATGCTGTAAGTGCCAAGTTCCATGAGAGCTATCCATGCAAAACAGGGTAAGATAAGGAAAACTTTACAAACTATTACACAACCATACATATCAGTGAACCTGTCAACATCTGCCTGTAGTATAAAAACAAAGGTGGTAATCGCTCAACTTCTGGCTGTCTAGATGATTATCTGACTTTAAACCCCAACTCCCCACCCATTCCTAATGTTAACACAATTTTCTTCCCCCACAGCACAGCCCAGGGAGGAGAGAGATGATCTTTCCCTGTTGTAAGTTTGACTTACCTTTGATCTGGTATGATGGTGGCTAAGGGCTTGTTTCCGCATACATCGGGACCCCCTCCACTAAACCTATTGCTTGGTGGGGATCCCGACGTAGCACATAGACTGCATGCTCGGCGGATGCTGTGTTTAGACATCCGCCGATGCAGAGGCTCAAAGTACTCGACTATGTTCAGCCTTGTATCAGCAGAACGGCTCGGCACAGTGAAGACACAGCATCTGCCGAGCAGGTAAGTGAATGTGCTCCATCTGGACCTCCCGCCAAGCAATATGCTTAGCTGAGGGGTATGGACATATAGTGGAAACATAGCCTTAGGGCTCCACGATCCTAAAATAATACACTCACCTGCTGTTCTGTGGTATTGTATGAGCGATTCCATATTTATTCGCCAGGCTTCCGGGGGTTAACTCTTGGTGCAATATCGCAGGAGGCTGCTTGTGCGTTCAATGATTTTCTATGGGAATTTTTCTCAATATACTTTCAATAATGAGTTGAGATAAAAAAAATTAACCAAAAAACACTTCTCTCTCGTGACGTCTAGCCTCGGCTATACATAATCAGGACCAGGAAAGTGAGGGAGGGCTGCGGGGGATTTTCTTAAATTATTCCTTAAGTTTTTTTTTGTCTTTTTATGCATTCCTCCCTTTTATCAGCACTTCTAGTACCATTAATGCAATGATCATTTTCTGGTGGTAGGTACACTTTAATGGTCCTTTGCCTTCCCTCAACATTTAACTGAACAGTGAATGGGGAAGAAGCTCAAGTGAGCTCATCCTTTTGTCACACAGCTTTTTTACCCTATGAACATGTTCCCTGCATAATAGCATGCTTACTGGTTCGTTGTGTGGCTTCATCTGCTCGCCCAGTACATTGTAGCAGGCTGATACAAAGCCATACTATCTGCAATAATACATTTATTACTATTTTACTTACTTGTCTAGGGCCGCTCCTACTCTCTCCCTTATCTCAGACTTGCTCCTACATTCAACAAGCCCTGAAAACTCAAAATTTTTTGGGCTGAAAAAGTTGGCTTATACACGAGTATATACTGTAATTAAAGTACTGCAGTGATTTGATTCAGTGACTGATATATGTCAGGAGTATACAGAATAAGAAGGCAAAAAATCTGAATTGTATACTTAAAAAAATAAACTGCTAACTATCTCTTGATTAAGGTGGATCTAAGCAAAAAATATATACACAATTAGTACAAAAATGTTAAAATTTAAGCTAGCCCATGCATGTACGCCAGTCTTGCATAGATCGTAAACAAATGAATCGAAATGACTAGAAAACCGATCAGATATTTGTACGATCGACTAAAATTTACCAACATGTTGGATCATATTAAGATCAATTATAAGATCAATTTCGATCCCTCTGGGTCAATCACACCAGGTGGGCAGGTATCGGTTCTTGTTCAAACAACTTAAAAATCTATCATTTTAGGTCGATTGAATGGAAATATCCATTTTTACTTTACTTTTGGAATCTCACAATGACAAAGGTACCAATCAAATCCACACTATTTTGTAGCAGTGTAGATCAAGCCAATCAATTTGGATCTTCTCTACCTCCAGTCCTCTCTTACCATGCACACACATTATTTATTAGTTAAGCTGGGTATAGACAGCCAGATTCCTGCCCGATTCGAGAGCCGATCGGCCGCTGTGCGCGTTCCCACAATCAATTGGTGGTCGGATGAGAATCAGGTGCACCCCCTGGTCATATTGACCAGGAATCTGCAGCATGTCGGATCGCACAGTGCCGGTAAATTCGCAGCCGTTCCCATCCGAAGTAATGCCCGGCACACAAAGGGTGCCCGGCCGATTCACGGCACTAGCGGCCGTTCGTGATGACGTCATCACGCCCGGTCAGTCAGCTGGGCAGTCGACCCGTCTATGCCCAGCTTAAGAATGGGCACTAGCTACACCAGCTACAGGCCAAACATTGGGTGTTACCTTAGGGGGGAGGTATTTGCAGGTATTTTTTGTTCCACTTTAAATCCACCAACTTGCAGCCTAAAACCTTAAAGGTTTGCTGCTGAAATCTGAACAGTTGTGACAACGCATATCATTTATAGAGTAAACTTTAATAACTCAGCCACTGGCAGCTGCAGCATCTGATGAGCAGCCGTTCATTTTTAAGTATCGGCCTCAATAAATGAAGTATATTGAATGTTTTAGAAGCACAGCCATCTGTTAAGGGTCACTGGGACACTCTGCGTTTTAACACACTGTGCAATCCATTTCTGTTTGGAAGAAGTGTTGGAACATGCCCAGGCCAATACGTGTAATGATTTATAATGCCCAGCACCATGTGTATGATACTGAATATGGTTTAAAAGTTGTCATGGGCACTGGATATGATTTAAGGGGATAAAGAATGTCTGTCCTTATAGGGTATGCCAGCAGCAATTATTATAAATAAGGGTGGAAATGTCTGTGCATCTTATAGAGCAAATGCCTGGACTGTACACTGTAGGGCGTTCACCGAGAAAAACTGGCTGCGAAAAGCACCAACCAGTGTTTCTCCTCTGCTATGTTACCTCCCTGCTCTCCATCCTCCCTCCTCCTAAGTGCCATCTATCAACACTTATAGGGAGGGCAGAGAGGAGGTACACTGACGCAGCCTCGGTATACATGCTGTGTACAAGGAGGCATCAGAACTTCTGATGTGCATTTTTGTGTACAAAATATGGTAGATTAATGGTAGATCTTAATATATATCCACAAGTTGACTACAACCAGACTAAACCCTAAGCAAATGTTTAAATTCACACGTACGCTCACAAATGGGCGTTTCAAACCGCCCCCCATTGTGCAGGCGCCGGTAAAGTGACTGGGGAGTGCCTCATGTCGCATATTCCCAACTTAATTGCTTTTCAGAGGTCTGGGCACTGGAAGCACATCGCTTCCAGACACCCATGTGAATGCCCCCTTAAGGCTTGACATAGTTTTCTGGAATTATAGGCACAGTCAATTATAAAAATTGTGGCACAATAAAATTGCAGTAAAGACAAAAAAAGTAAAAAAAAAAAAAAAAAAAGAAGGACTACTGCTAGGCATACACAGCTTGCTGCCTGTATGATATAGGGGCCATTAGAGAGCAGCTTCCTCCATTTGGAGCCGCAGAACATCTGCACCATCGATACTGTCCGATACTTCTCACTTCGACCCTCAGTCCCCCATCCAAAAACATGGAAATTGAACTGGGTTTACCAACAAGTTGGTTTCCTGTTCGACCAAGATTTCTTCGAGCGAGATTGATTGATCCTGCTCAAAGAAAGGCTGGGCGGTTCTATTTTTAAGATGTGAGCGCCGTGAACAGGCATGGCGCACGATTCTATTAAAAAATCGAGTCGTGTATGCCTAGCTTAACAAAGAATTTACCCAAGGTGTACATAAATTTTTTACTGTAACTATGTATACCCCATTAATCTTGTAGGCTAACATAGAAGATAATTGAGATGCCAATGCTGGTCTCAAAGCATACATTTTATTTATATATATATTTTAAGCTAAAAGATCCTGTTCTCATGTTCTACTGGCAACCGGTCTAAACACACTTCACAGGAGATCATCAACCATACTTTATAAAACTACATGTCGATTATGGTGCTCACTTCCAAAACGCGCACAAAGTCTTTAATCTTCCTGGGCTTTTATCACAAATCCATCAGTGAGACCTATGTGGTACTCATCCATAGCCAGAACATAACAAGGGCATTGCTCAGGGTCAGAAAGAAAAGTAGGATAAGAAATTGTATTAAAGAGAAGCTGCTGAATTGATCCGAGCCTCAAATGTGCAACACACTGAGAACAGAGCGGCTCTTACACCCGATGTCTGGTGCTTCTACGTTGTGTATCGATTATTTCTGCATCTGTCTGGAAGGTCTACAAATTGCAGTGAAAAGGCGCAGCAGGAACTAAGAAACATTGCTTATAGTTCTATTGATTTTTTTATAGTAGAAGAAAATGCGAGTTAATCTATGGGAAACATGTTCGGATATTATAATCAACATTATCTAAACTAGTCAGACCTCCTGGTATGTGGAGCTAGTCATTATTATTATTCTCATCATCATTTATTTATATAGCGCCAACATATTATGCAGCGCTGTACAATACATTCGAGTGGAGATACAACAGGAACAGGTTATGACACAGGAGGAGAAGAGGACAATCTAATAGGTTGGGGATCAGAGTACACAATAGATGGGGGGGAACCTACAGCCACCTACAGTACTCCACATAAGCACCCATGGGGGTGGAAGTTTTGAGGGTTTCTGAAAAATCTTTGAGTTAAATCACACAAATAAAATTATTAAAACACAACGTTTACATGTTTGTGTGTTTTTGAGGGTGGTGCTGAAGCATCTTAAAGCGGACCTACCACCTTGTAGGTCACCCCTTATATATAATAATATATATTTGACAGCAGGAGGGGTAATTTTTCCGAGATCATCCCTTCCATTGTGTGACGTATCGGCAAGGCGCAACATCATGCAGCCACAAGGGCACCTGGGACATCTATCTATGTATCTTTGCACACCTCTCATCAACTGCAATTCCCCGCCCGGGCCCACTGCCAGAGGGAATCACTTGTCTCTGAAGGAGTTCCTCGGGGGTATTTGGTTGCAGTGATGAGCCTTACACATCCAGGAGGGGGAAAGTGATACTCCTTCTCTGGTGGAAGTGGCTACCGGTCGCCAGCAGTTAAGATGCTGTCGCCAGAAGTGAAAACATGAGGAGGCCAAGTATGTTTTTTGCGTGTAGAATTTCACCAGGCTTAGCAACTGCTGACAGGTGAGTATTATGTTTATTTAATGTATGTTTTTTTCTCCTTAGTTTAAAACTGCTTTAAGAAGACATTTTGCCCAATACAACCTACAGCATTCTAAAGTGAATACACCAGCACACATGCTTGTGAATTGCTTCATTCCGTAACACTGGCAGGAACCTCATTGACTTTTCCAGAGCAGTTAAACACAATGAAAACAAGATGGGAACCAACATGTCAAGCAAAGTTAATATTCTTTTAAGCACATGGGTCAGCCAGCATGGGTTAGTTTTGGCAGAGGGACAAAGTAAAATAGACATTTAAGAAAAGGAAGCGTTTCATTACAACTTGTCAGTATTGCTGTGAAACAGACACTGGGCGCTTTCATAAAGTACCGACAGAAGGATTCTCAAAACCAGACATCGTTCTGAAGACAAAACAGGGTAAATACTCAAAGGATAAAGTAACTGCTTGTAGCATAGGAACACATAATGCAGTTCTACCAGACTCAAGCCGGCCATAGACGTTTCGTTTTTCCTTGGATTATCCTGCAGATCAACTGTGCGTGATGTCATGACACACGTCCGGTCGAGCAGAGAATCAGCCATGCACCCTTTTGTGTGCCGGCAGTTCTGTTGGATGGGGACGTTGGTCCCTATCCAAAGTAATTAAATCAGTTTGGGCCGATTTAAGGTGGGCATGTTAGATTTGTGGCCGATTTTCGCTGCAGATTGATCGCCGCGAGTGCACACGGCAGTTGATCTGCAAAGAAATTATCCACAAAGGCGTCTATGGCCAGCTTTAGCTTTGGTGTTGACTGTGTCAGAACCTATAGGGATATATTTCTACAGAATAGACAAGGACACAAGCCTAGCTCCATTAGTAAGGGCTCCAGAGGTGCGGAGAGGTGACAAAGGAGAATGGCCAGGGTAATGACAAATGTTACACACATGTTTATGTGCAAATAATTGCTATAAAGTCACAATGTCAATAAAAAAACAAAAAAACATCCATTAGAATTCGTAACATCACATGCGTGGCTTCAAGATCTCTCGGGCCGTTCCTACCCTATGGAACACTCTCCCTCTTTCTATTAGACTTGATCCTACATTTAACACTTTCAAAGAAGCCCTGAAAACCCACCTCTTCAGTCTGGCCTACCAATCTTCTCATTCCTATCACCACCATAACAGTCCCATCCCGCCACCTATTGCTCCCCATCCTTTTAGACTGGCCATACATGGGTCAGTACCCATGCAATCGTTGAACCCTCGAGCGCATCATGATGATGTCACTGGAGAATCGAGACACAGCACTTCTGCACAATCGATCGTGTTCGATAATTTGTATGGAGATCCTCGGTCCCAATTGTTGGCAAACAGAGATTTACCAAAATGTTCCCTGTTTTTTTCGAGTGGAATTGAAGGATCGCGCTGGATGAAAGATTGGATGCAATTGATTAGAGCATGTGGTGATCAATTGTGCTCAAATCGATTCCAACCACATATGCCTAGCTTTAGATTGTAAGCCCGATCGGGCAGGGTTATTTATGACTCTCCTCCTGTGTCATAACCTGTGCCTATGTGTCATCTTGTGCTGAATCTCAACTCTAATGTACAGCGCTGTGTAATATGTTGGCGCTATATAAATGAAAAATAATAATAATCCGTAATATGATGCAATTACATCTTTTTCCGGAGCCATTTTTGTTTTGTTTAGAGTAACAGAAGTTAAGACAAGACGCCATAACACATGGCTATACGAGCCCATTTATAGGTGCGCGCTTCCCTTGCCATGGATGTTCAGAAGAATTCCATAATTCAATTTGGGTCCAGATGAAAGAATAGCCTAGTTCATTGGCCCCAGTGGTTCATTATCAAAAAGAGAAGACTCTGGTTCTGTGCCATAACAACTTTGCTATGCGACATAAGTCCCAGAACAATCAGTAGAGAAAGCCTGCACTAGATGCTGGCTGGCAAGTACTATTGGGTCTTCCCCTTCTCTGTCCTAACCTACCGTACAGGGCTTACCAGAAAAGGTTTTAACTTTAATACAACAAGCAGATATTAACTACACAACACCCCGTAAACTGATGTGCCCACCAGTTCAGTGTGTACTGATCAAGTTTATGCAAGGTCAGTACAAGGAGGTCCCCAACTGCATGATTAACACAGAGTACTTTTCTATGGTTTCAAATTAATCAGATGGGACAGGAGGCAACATATATGAACATAGGGCCTCACATGTTCATAGTATATTAATGTGCCTTGCCTGATATAAACATTTCCAGGGATTCTAATTGAATCAGCTCGTTATACCATGCAGCAGATTTAGATACAAAGCGCACAGTGGATTCCTTCTGTCTGGTACATGACCCCGCTGTGACATTTTGTAAATGTATGCCCTAACCACCCCTAGAGCAATGGAAAAGTTGAGTCCACTTCTGTCACATACAAATGGTTTTTGTAGTGCCCCAGATAGCATAGATGATCTAAGTCCCAAATTATTTGTGTCACGAAGATTTACATGGCCTTTTCTATTTTGGTTCTGTTTTTATAACCTTTAGAGTAAACAAGGTTTGCCACTAACTACATAGGCATAGCTGGTAGAGACAGAACTGTGGGAACACAGAGCTTGATTATGACAGGCTATGAAGGATTGTTTTTTCTCATTTAGAGTATAGGTAGTATTATTCCTGTAGCACCTAAGCTTCTACGGAGCTAACATTATAAGCACACCTTGTTATCCAATGGCTGGTAGGAAGGGAAGAACTGCGACATAGAATAAAAAAGCCTCTTTTTGATTTGAGTTCTGTAGGTATATATTCTGCTTTTCAAATGAATGGGAGCCTGAGAGATGTACACACCAATTAAATCTATGGTGTGGCAATTAAAAAGTATGTGCGTATGAGTGATATCTTTGGAACAGCGACAGCGAGGCCATTCTGCATTGTTATGTTGGAAGAGCCCTTTTTGCCACCCAGACAACCATATGTTGGGAACTATGTGTACCTACAAGCAATTTACTTGCATTTTTGTCAAATCTATTTTGTTGATGTATGGTGTACATACTGTATTTTTCAGACTATAAGACAGTCCAATGTACAGGACTACCCTGTATTTCGGAAAGTCTGATGGACGAAAAATATTTCCGATTTCTCCAATTCTGCTAGCCAGAGCTACATGCTCAGGCCAGCAAAGTAGGAGTTAAAACAGGTGGATAAGCTGTCTCCGATAGCTTCCCTGTCTTTAGCCCTGACCGGCAAAGCTGTATGTGAGGTAGCTTGATCCCAAACTCCCAATACAGTGCAAATGGTTGCTCTCCAATCTGAATCTACACTGTGTGCAAGTTGGGCTAAAGCAGTCCAGCTCACAAACAGTTAACACAGAACAGGAGGAAAGATCCACCAACAGGCAGATCTCTCCTATGCAGTGTGTTATGAGCCAAAAACACAGTGCTCGGCTCTGTCTGTGTTTGTGCGAAAGCTGGCAGTGTGAGTCCAGATCTCACACACAGGCAGAGATGCCATCTAGCAGCTCTTTCATCCTTCCCTGATCTTAATTGTCTATATCAGCGGGACACTGCTTTAAGCCCCCCATACACGCGGTGATTTTTCAGCTGACCGACTGCCGTGCAAAAGATTGTGTGCCAATCATACGCTTAGAGAGCCTCAATCGGCAGCCTAAACAGTCTTTCCCGACATGTAATTCTTAGATCGGTCTGATACTGTAGATGGGGACACAGTGTCCCCGTATGTCTCCTCAGCTCCGAGGGATGCGAGATCCATCGGTGCTGAGGAATCAGCCTGTCTGCTTTTGAGGGGGGAAGGGGTGCTCCCTTCCCTCTTCCTTCGTTCTAGGCTGACACACAGCACAGCCGGCGTGCTGTCTGCCGGGTCTCCCTAGCTGACAACAGTAGCAGCTAGAGGGACCCCCCGGACCGCGCTGGCACACAAAGGGTGCCCGGGCCGATTGTGACCCATTGTCTCGGCCGATTGACTGCGTCTGGTGATGGGATATGGGGGGCTTTAGGCGGTGTTTTGTATAAAATATACAAGGATATTGTGGACACACTTACCACCATGTTATAGGCTTCTGGAACCTCGATTTCAAACTGGAACTTGCCACCTTGATAATAACTCTCATCTGTAAAACAGTAAAAGGGGGAATTTAATGGATGCAGTCATGCTTTAGTGAATACTGTACAATTGTCATAAAGAAAGCATTCATCCATGTAACGTTGCCTAATGTGCACATTTCTCCAATGCCTGTGCACAATAAGCATATCACATCAAGTAAAACTTACCCAGATTTATGCTCTGCTCATAACTAATTAAGCGGTGAGCGACAGCGTCTCCTGTTCGGCTTCCATTGCTGTTGCTTCAATTAATCACTTTATTGGCATCATAGTTTGAAAACAAATGCTGGAGACTTATTTAGAAACATGGGCTTAGCTGCTTTTAATTTTGAAGAACGGACAAAACAGCTATTCTTAGCAGCTGGATAGTGTATAGTGTGTTTCACAGCTTATGATATCAGCCATTCATGAGCTAGTCTTACCCTAAGCCTGTCAGATGTAACTGTGTGTGTTTTGTTGGCAGATGCCTTTGCTTTGCTCCCTTGCACCAGTCAGTAAAACCACACTGTGTATGAAAGCAAGGCTGACAGAGCTAGTATACTAGTTTTCAAGCTACATGATACGATGGAGACTTCTTTTTTTTTTGTTTTAGTGCCAGTGGCGGTTTAAGGCATGGGCAACATGGGCAGTTGACCAGGGCAGCCCCCCCCCCATGCTGCCCCTCCCAACATCATCCAACGGGGAAGAAGAGCTCAGTTCAGGGGTGGTGACAGAAGAGGGGCGACATTGTGTCTAACAACCGCCCATCAGCAAACACCACTAGCACCCAAGTCAGATACTGCTACCACCACCCCACTGACACCTGAATGCTCTTCCTCTGATTGGTGGAATCCAATCCTCTAAGTTGGGGAACATTAGTGTTCGCAGAAGAAAGAAAATCGTCACTGGCCCTGTGTATGTCATAGGCTTCTCAGTTCTCTGTCTAACCACAAGGAGACAAGATGCTGGGCAAAGAAGATGAGCTTACTCCAATCCTCTCCAGTCCTGAGGTCTTTAGCAAACCATTTTCCAATTATGATCCAAAAAGTTTTGCCCCATGATTATCACAGAATCAAAGAGGACCTACCACCAGAAGTACATAGTTAAATTAATGGCACTAGAAGTTCAGAATATAGGGAGAAAAGCATAAAAAAACAAAACTTACCTGCAAATAGTAATTTAAGAAGATCACTCCTAGCATTCCCTAACTTCCTGTTTGGGCCGCAGCCACCGAGATCTCTTTGCTGGTTAATTCTATGATCTCAGCTCTCCTATCAAAGTATATTGAGAAAAATTTCCAAAGAAAACCATTAAACGCCCCCAGTGGCCACCCGTGATATTGCACCAGGAGTTAACCCTTTGGAAACCTGGCGATCTTATATATGGAGTCGCTCATACGATTCCACTGAACAGCAAGTATATTATCTTAGGATCACAGTGCCCTAAGCCACCATCATACCAGCTCAGAGGTAAGTAAAACTTTACATATGTAATTTTTACATATTGAGTTTACATCCGCTTTGTTTTTTTTGTAAAATAAAGGGTTTACCTTATAAAATGACACATTTAGGCCTGAAAGGGTTATCTTTTTTGCCCAGGCAGTGAACTAAAAAGAAAAAGGTTTTATTTCTAGGTAACCAATTTGGAAAGCTTCTAAATTGCTGCTACACCGACCTTATCGAAATTTGCAGATTCCATTCTCAACAGAAAATGATTAAATCACGTGTCATGGCCTCTTCCATCACTAATGGTACTGCAATATACTACAGTATTGTGTTTTTATACAAATGAAACTACACTGACATACACAAATTCTCACCAAGTGACACCATCTTCACCTCTCAGAGAGGCTCCAGTATATTTAACAGAGTTCTAAATAAGTCGGGGTTCAATGCAAAAGAACTCTGGACAAAATGAGATCCAGTTCTTGTCAAAAAGCCCCTTCTTTGTGCGAAACAGGAGAAGAAGTTAATAAAACAATGATATGTAAATGTGCAACAGCGTGCCCTCAATGTGATCATCTGATTAACATGCTTACTGGCCCTGGGAGGGAGGACAGAGAGAGAGTGCATCATTTACACCCAACTGAGCATCTCCAGGACACAATACAGGGAAGAATCAGACAGCTGGGTTGGAAATTAGAAACACCACCAATATGGAAATGAGACTCAAAGCTCTCACTCTGTGTAAAGGAAGAGTTGGCACCTTGGATGATGTGGGTTTAGGCACAGAACATTTAAAGAAAGTAGTTTAATAAGAAACAATATAATATTAAAGGAAATACAATCAACTATGAACTTCTAAAAGTTTTATCTGGGGCCAATTTGATGAAAACTATTACATTATTATGGTTTCTAGTTAGTATCTACTGTGCTATATACTGTTGCTAAAAAGTATATGAGGTGGCTACATTCAATTTTTTTATCCGGTTAATGTTGTAAATAGCAATCATACTATCCATGCATTATATATCTCCCCTGTGTTTATAGAGGGAGCCATGGAGGACTTCTATATAAACAAAAGTAATGGTAGACCTTGCAATGATCATCGAAATCCAATCTTAAAACTTATGCATTATTAAAACAAAATGTATTATTTCTCAGCAGCAATTGTTTGTGCCTTGTAATACATTTTAAAAAGGGGAAACCCGGCTTCCAATTTTTTCCTCACTGCCCGGCTTTAAAATTTCAGCAATCACACAATCCAAGAGGTACTATATTTTTGGACCATAAGGCGCACTTTTCCACCACCAAAATAGGGGGAAAATAGTGCCTGCGTCTTATGGTCCGAATGCGCAACCCCCTAAGACCGCGTGTGGTCGCGTCTTGGCTTTCCACAAGCTCTTCTGAGCTGTCAGATGAGACATACTGCCACAGCCAGATCCCTCATCTGTACTGTACTGTTTCTACAACCAGCACCCTGCTGATACAGGCAGCTTCCATGGATGTCTGTCTGTAACTGCGATCACCGTTTTGTTCACAGCTGGCAAGAAGGGAGACAGTGCAGCATCCCCTGCTTCCCCTCCTTCTGCCTGAAGTGTGCTCTCTAGTGACACAAGATTTGTGGCTGAAGTTGGGTACTGCATGGGGATTTTTTTTCTGTTTTTTCTGTTCTAAAAACAGGGTGCTTCTTATGGTCCGAAAAATACGGTCTGTTTTGAGGTTTAGTCAGAGAAAACAAAAGGAGATAAATATTTAGAATGAAGAAAACGTTACCTTCTGGGGGAAGTGGTAGAGTGGAACTAGAAAAAACACTGGCCCATATTACACACATATACAACTATATACCACATTTCGTGCATGATAATACAAACCAGTCAATAAGATGCACCCATGATTTTAGGGGAAAAATTTTGAAAAAAAACAAACGAACACAGAAAGTTTCATTCAAATATAGAATGGCAAATAAATATACAGCAAGTTCTAGCAGAGTTAGACAATGCAGGACATGGGGGTTTGCTTATGTCTCATCTCACCCTGGAATATGCTATTTACATATTCACTTGAAAAAAGGAGCGAGTCTTCAGCATCACATTTGTATAGAATATTTACTTGATGTGACAACTGGAGAATAGCCCCTCCTCACAGGTGAATATGTAAAGCAAATGTTCCAGGGTGAGCTTCCAGTGTAAAGTAAGTCTCTAAGTGGCTCTACTCACAGTAAATATTAATATACAATGTGTGCACATCTGCACATCCACCTGCAACATGCTTTAGCTCCTCTGTCAGGAACCTGTGGCCTAGGGGAGGTTCTGGGTAACCGTCTTCAGTCGCCTTGGGGATGGGACATACAGCAATAGAGCTTACAGGAACTCAGAGAAAAGATGCAACAAATAGGGAAGCTGCCTGTCTGAAGCATTCAGCAAGGAAATTCAGGCGAGGCTTCATCTGACTCAAGTATAAGCCAAGGGGAGCACTTTCTGCCCATTTTTTGGGCTGAAAAACTCAGCTTATACTCAAGTATATACGGTACATCTTATAGTGGGTAAAATACAGCAAGTATTCAGACTGCCAAAACGCATACCAGATAAAGCTGCTAATCCTGGAATTATTTGTGTCATCTATACATTAATTACGTCTACATATGCTACTATATTAGAACCAGGGCAGATAAGTGAAATGATGGAGTTGGTGCTTTCAGAAACATACCACATTTTACTATGTTATAGATTGGAGAAACACCTGGTTATGTCCTCAGTATTTAACAGCATTTTAATCACAGTTGGAAGGGATTTAGAACAGAATTAAATCTGTTTTGTATTATTTATTACAGTTGCATGGCAGAGTTTCTCTGAAATGTGGAAAAGCCTGTTTAAGACAGGAAACCCTGAGAAAATCGAAGGATTGATTGTAGGAAGAACCAGATGTTATTGGCCTCTTATCAAAAATCACATAATCCATTTTGCCCACTGGTCATGTTATATGCAGCTACTGGGACACGTTTAGACTTTTAACAAATACAAGCTACTGGACAAAATGAAAGAAAACACATGATAAAGGTAAAAGTTAAACTTCACAGTAAACTGTGTTGAAGTTAAAGTGATGTGATGCTGATGCAGCTGTGAGTACACATTCATTAAAAAGAATTTGATGAGTTTACAGCGGTTGTGCGAGCCAAACTTTTGACGTAGTGGAGACTAGCCAGTAACAGTGTGAAGTAACCATGAAACCAAAATATCACTGACCTGACCTCAGCAAAATTGAAACTGAAGAATGTAACCACACTGGCTATAGTACTTTCAGTCACTTGAATACATCCATTCAGTAAGAAGTCTTTATTTACATATCGTATATACTCAAGTATAAGTCGACCCGAGTATAAGCCTAGGTACCTAATTTTATCTACAAAAACTTGAAAAACGTATTGACTCGGGTATAAGCCGAGGGTTGGAAATGCAGTCAGATAGTGGAGTTTTCTAAATGACAAAATATAGAGAAAGCACCATTGCCCCTAGGAATTAACCAAACAGGATTAACCTTAGTGCCACATCATCAATAAATTTAGGAGAACACGGGATTATTATTATTACAGGATGGGTTGTGCAAGGCAATTCTTATTTTTTAGGCTATGGAGTGTTGTATCTGTACTAGTAACTGGCCACTAGGTGGCAGTGTGGAGTTTATTATTGTCCATCAGCTGATTGTCGGGAGGCCACGGAGCCGACAGGAACTCAGAGAGAGCACAGAAGATCTACCAAAGAGGGAAGCTGCCTGTCTAAAGCATTCAGCATGGCAATTCAGGTGAGGTGAGTGGACCTACCTCAGCTGACTCAAGGGTAGCACTTTCTGCCCATTTTTTTGGGGCTGAAAAACTCGGCTTATACTTGAGTATATACGGTACTAGTTCTAGTGAATGCCGGCTATGAAAACAAGCAGCTATTTTCCAGAGAAGGATGCAATGGCAACCTCATGGTTTCTCTCAATATTAACTGAACCTTTCCTTGATTTTCCTGAAGCTCGTCATCTCAGTTTTAAAGGGTTTCACATGCAGTAATGACAATTGTTGATGTAGAAGTACAAAAAACATTTAACATAACACAGCCCTCCTATGTTATTGTTGCTGAACATTTTCAATTCCACAATGGAAAATTGTTAAGTACTCTAAAACCACAACCAGTAATATTTACCTAGTTAGTAAGGCAGGATTTACACGGCCGCCTTCTGGGCTGCTGTCAGTCCAGCCCATAAAGCGACCAATTGCTCCAGGGGCAGAGTGTGTGCAGGCACTTTAGGGGTGTTTATAAACACTCCACTATTAACCCTATGGGGCAAACATCCAAAAACTGTCTAAAGAATGCTTCATGTCATGTTTCCCAAGGAGAATGCTGTAATCCTGCATTTACCGGGCTAACAACAGCCCTTCATATTACTAGTAGCAGTTGAAACCAATCAAACAGCAAGTTTAGGCCCCATGGGCCATGTGTTCAGTTTCACATCCCATGTCCAAATCTTAACAAGGGTACAATCTGCAAGAAGTTTGTATGTTCTCCCTGTGTCTGCATGGAATTTCTCTGGTTTACTCTTAGGGCTTGTTTCCACTCGTGTGGAAGCCGGCGGCACGCTAAGAACCGCCGTCGCCAAGAACCGCATCTCATGCGGTTTTTAGTGGTGGCCATTCACTTCTATGGCCGCGGTCAGTGACGCGGAATAGCGCGGACCGCCGCCCAAAAACTCGGTCGACCGAGACCGGGGACTAGTCCATTGAACAGAATGGGCGCGGATGTATCCGCGCCGTGCACAACCGCGGGCTTCCGCTTAAGTGGAAACAAGCCCTTACTCTTCAACATTGCGCTCCATTGGGCTCAAATCTATTAAGAAATACAGCCGTCCATCCTTCCCTCGAGTGGGATCAATTGATCCCGCTTGAAAAAAGCTTGGTCAATCAGGGAACCAACATGCTAGTAAACCCTGTTCAATTTCCTCTACTTTGGATAGGGACAGAGCATTTTTAGCTGTGTATGCCTAGCATTAGACTGTGTTGGTTACATATGAACAACGGTTAGGACAATAGACTGTGTGCTCCTCCGAGAAACAGTGATATGACTATGTTCTCTGTAAAGTGCTGCATAATATGTATGTTGGCACTTTATGAGTACCATGAGTAATATGTTGGCACTTTGTGAGTACCGGTTACTGATAATTAGTAGGCTGGAGCCCAGTGACCAAGTTTTATTGCTTACTTAATTCTGTACTCAAGCATATGTCACAAATATAAATAAGCCATTTCCAGTACTATAAAAACTTACCAACTAACCCCCCCCCCCCCTTATTGGATTTCAGTTTGACCAATAATGGAGGCAGCTTGACAATGATAGTGTGCCTGGGCCTAAAACAGGGTATGTAAATGGAACACAAGATGTGATTAGTGCTACTGTGCGGAGAAGTAAGAAACTAGAGAAAGTCAAATATTAGAAGATTAAACTTCAACTAATCTGAGACTGCTTATGTAAAAATATGAATCCTTAAGATTCAAACAGCAATTCTCATGTTATATGCTTTATTAAGTGGTTTTCTAGGACTGAGGTTATCAGTTTGTTTCTCGACAATTATTTAACTGGGATCCAACAATAAAGAACAAGTCTA
The DNA here is from genome assembly GCA_036250615.1 of Ptychadena robeensis. Taxonomy (NCBI): domain Eukaryota; kingdom Metazoa; phylum Chordata; class Amphibia; order Anura; family Ptychadenidae; genus Ptychadena; species Ptychadena robeensis. The sequence goes on along the minus strand of CM070039.1, from coordinate 35,119,264 downwards.
TAGATTCTTTATTTCTGTCCCTGCCAAGAGGAGGAGTTTGAATATCCTCTTATATACTTTTTAAGATTTGCATTTAGTGCTGTGTGCCAATTAGAAGGATTCTGCACACTTATTGTTACCAGATCAGCAATAATGGAGAAATCGTCACAGTAAAATCCCTACAGGATGTTCATACCTTGCCCAGTTTTGTTTTCTCTAAAACAAATATTGCACAGGGTTGGGCTCTGAAAATCTACTCTTCCCTGGGTTTTCTCAAGTACCCACTGTAACGTATATCTCAGGTTACCCACTTCAATGTCTATACTGCATGAAATAATTGCACACTAAATGTATGTATGTAGAAGAAAAACTTTATGGAGAACAAGTTGTTCTTGTATTCGAACTCAGCATTGCTTTGATATAAACCAACCAAACCCATTGTGCACCACAAGTTATAATTTGTGTGATTTATAAAGCAACATGTGAAAGAGGAATTACAAAAATGTGTTTGACAGATTCACAAAGAGAACATTAAGCTTTGTCTGACAAGAATAACACGAGATAAGTAAACTTAAAGAAAATAAGGAATTAAAATGATTGGACGTTTGAAGTTTCTTCAGATATTACATAGTTATTACAATTTCAGGTCATGCAAGAGGCACAGCTATAACTACATCCTATTTATTTTAATAAGGGCCCTGGATTATATTTAATTACCCGTCTACTATTTAATATTGTTTAGAAAGACTCATAAGATTATGTCAATTGGGGGGGTGGGGGGTCTCTGAAAAATTGCACCTCAGCTTTTCAAGCTGCGTATAGACATCAAATAGTTGTTGGGAGCAATTGTTCCCAAGAACTAGAGAATAACGTAACACTGTACAAACACTGCTCAATCTGTTCTATGGATAATGGTGGGGATGTGACAGAGGAGCAACACTCTGCTGTAACCTCTTTCAAAAGACACAGGGGGCTTTAAGCAGGTCAATATGTTCAGTAATCCTGTCCGTCTGCATCACTGTGCAACCACTGCAGACAGCTATACAGACACTATATATCTGCTATACACAGGGGTGCACATAACTGAGTGAGCTCCTCAGATGAGTACCAGGAGATGGTTTTTGGTACTCACCCCATATGTATGTAGTCTTTCTCACTGTCCCCTCACTATGCTTCGCATAAACTTCCTGCATTGTAGGTTCTGCTGCAGATGGACCTGTTCCTGATTGAGCCTCCTATTAGCTGTCTCCATCCACAGGTCACTAACTGGCGTTGGGTGAAACGTAACTTTCACAGTATAACACGTTTGAACCCCCAGATCTCATATCTCAGTAGTACAACCCTGAAATTTTCTAGGTTAGTAACTAACCCCGGAGACTACCCGCAGTCCAAATGTCATCCTTTCATAGTTATATTCCAACTGTCACACAGTGGTTTCCTCTTGTTAGATTTTACCCTTACATATGCCTACTCTGACTCCCCCCCCCCCCCCCCCCCCCCCCCCCCCCCCCCCCCCCCCCCCCCCCCCCCCCCCACCAGATCTCTAACACCCTTAGAAGTCCAATATTTGTTTTTTACATTCCCAATTTCGCACCCCTCACTGCAACCTTTGTTGTATACATGAAACATTTAGATGCGGCCGCCCAGACACGGAGTGCCTCCAAGTTGTAAGTACACATATGAGCTGTGTAACAATAATGCAGGTACGCATAGCTAGTTTTTGGGTCCTTTTGAGAACCAGAGTACCACTTATGTGCACCCCTGGTTATAACGATAGACCGCCTGGGTCACTATTGTCTAGTGTGTGTACATGATGAGCAACAGCGTTATTCTCAGGTACAGCAGAACTGAAAATGGACTTTGTAACAGGTAACAGGTCACACAACTTGTATTCTTCATTCACAGACATTTGATAAAATTTACATTATGGAGTGTATACCTTTTTAAATGTCAGAAGGATCACTACTGTCACAGTGTGTGTTTTCTCTCCATATTTGCATTATTTCCTTCAGGAACATAGCCCTAGGGAATACAGCTGAGGAAATGCAATACTGTGCTGACATTTTAATGGGAATAAAAAAAAGAGTTTGGAAGAGAGAAAAAGCTATTATATTGTTTATACAAAATATATGCACAATTTATATAATCAAATCAAATTTATTTATCGAAAAACACGCTTATAATATCAAAGTTAAAATAGCCTATTTTCTGCTCACCTGTGCTTATAAAAGTGACTTCCTTAAACTAAGTGTCATTTAAACTTTTCAATGAGAAAGAAACCATTTAGACAGTTATGATAAGAACATTGTAAGATTTCACCTCTATTGCGATTCCAGCATCACTTCAAAACTTTTTTGCACGAATTTGGTTCCAGACAGGCTAATATTCATATGTTCTTACCATACCCTGTGTGTGCCTAGTATCAGTTTGGTTGATGCCTGTACACTGTTATGTTTAAAAATAAAGATATAAAAAAATGAGGCTCAGTAGTGTGTGTGGCCTTCACATGCCTGAATGACCTCCCTACAATGCCTGGGCATGCTACTGATGAGGTGGAGGATGGTCCCCTGAGTACATCTACTTTTTAAAGTTTGGATCCATTCATCCAGGTCCTCTTGGTGCAAAGACTTTTCTTTGTTTCTCTAGTTTATTATACAATAAAGATTTATGCATATTATGTGCTTCAGAAATGTTCTTTTTCGTTTATTGTTTTGTGCCGTGTTAACCCATGTTAAATAAGGACCCAAAGGAACAACAGTTTTAATACTGTTAAAGTGGACTGTATACAGAAATGTATAATTTCATGAATGGCACCAGAAGTGCCCATAACAGGGATAAATGCATAAAACAAACAGAAGAAAAAATCTGTAATAAGTGATTTAGGAAGAACCTTCGCAGCCCCTTCTCTCTGCCCGTCTTGATAAATGAGTAAATGAGCAAATCTCTAATCTCAGCTGTTCATTAAACTGGATGAAATGTATTTTCCCATAGAAATCCTGTATAAAAGCCCCCAGTGGCCACTCGTGACATTGCACCAAGAGTTAACCCTCAGAAACCTGGCGGATAAATATGGAATTTCTCATACAATTACAAGCAACAGCTGGCAAGTATATTTTTGGGGATTGTGGAGTGCTACACCACCATCATACCAACTCAGAAGTATGTCAATCGTTCATTTTACAGATGTGTTTTTTAGATTTTTTATATACATCTGCTTTAAGTTTCATTTTCCTACCAGTAATCAGGGTGTGATATTTTTCACCAAGGTGAACACCACAAGCAAACCAAGAGTACAGTAAAAAGATATGAAGCATCTTAAATTTAGACAATATTGGCTTATCCAAACATTTAAATCTTAACAATCATACAATGTGGATCTTAAGCTGGGTACACATGGGTAGAATCCCGTGCAATCTACCGGCGGTCACCACTCTGTGATTGATCAAGGGTCATTCAAAGGGTAATCAATGTGCACCACATGGGCACATCAATTACCGCATGATGGTGACCCGGTTTCCCCGGATCTCTGCCGGAGAAGCAGAGTCAGCCACCCTGCGCCCCCTCTCCCTCCCCTGCCACAGAGACATGTTGGGCACGCCGTCTGTGTGCCGTGCAGCCGTCCATTAGATTGGATGGAGACTCGTTGTCCCCATTCAAAGTCAAGTATTTTAAACAAACAAACCTGTTTGGTTGAGTTCCTTCGAGCATCCGTGGATCCTGCTCAAAGGAAACGTGGATGGCTCAGATGAAGAAACAGATTAGAGCAACATAGGGTGTTGTGAGCGCGCACGGCGCCCGATGTTGCTCTAATCTGTTTCTTCATCGAGCCGATAAGATAAAGAGATAAATCAATTACTCAACAACCTGATGAAATCAACCTTTCATTACACGGTCCTTAAAGATTCCTATAAATGTCCCTGCTTCCGTATTACAGTCAATAACACATTAAAGTTACATGTGCAATGGGCACTAAAGGTATTGTTATACAAGTAGACAGTATCTTTTATTGGAACAACAAAAGGAAGCTAGCAAGTTCTTCTCTGGATGATTCATAGATACACCTACAGCAGTAATGTCAGTTTAGTCATCTATTACAGACAGTTTATTCTAATGGCTGAAAAGCATTTAAAATACGCAACAGCTTTTATCTTACAATGAACACAAATACGTATATGTGATCGAAATGATGCTTCTGCCCATATGTAAGCAGGCCAAACTTCAAGGCTACACTTAGATCGCAATGATGCCACAAGTATTCAACTACAGAATAAACTATCCGTTGCACATTGTAAGGAAAGAGAAAACTCTATCTTAACATTTTTATGATTAAACAAAAACTAGCAAACTAGTGGATCATTTGCCAACTGGGCTAATTTTTGCCAGCTATGAAGCCTGATACATGTAGGGTCTCGCCCCTGTAGATTGGTTCATCAATTTCTTGGGAGGACAACTTTTGCCCATGAGAGAAAGAAGCAAGTTACCATTTTTTATTATTTTTGTATAATTAAGAAGTCATTTTGGAAAATACTTGCTGCCCACCTGCCTAAAATAGGCAACACAGACACCTGGAGTCATGTCCTCGTTGACTGAGTCTGTATTGCCTGTGATTTTAATTTGGATATAATAAATGAAGCTTTGGAGCAGCCAAGAAGATACTGTGGACTTAAATAAAAAGTGTTACTTTTGTTTTTAACTAAAAAGCAGGTCACGTGCTCCATTTACCCTTTAGCTGCTGTACCCCATTTTTTACTTCAGATGGATGAATATTTGTTTTTATCCTCCAGTCCTGCCTCCTTCCCTGGAACATTCTGACTATGTACTTGATATGTGAATGGCTGTCTGTTCTAAATTAGTAAATGAGTGGTCTGTTTACATTTGTAACCTGTTTATTATATACCAACTGTATGATAAAAGCATAGTCTGAAAATGGCATGAGGTTCTGCAGTAAACATGGTTTTATCATTTTATATAGCTAGGTAAATACTGGATGTGCCTCATACACTGTGGATTATGTGGGCTTTAACAAAATGACTTCTCCTTCATTGAGTTCACTGACCTCTATGGTGGTATATAATCTCCTTGATTTATAATAGCAGATGCAACTGCTACTACAGCTAAAATAAGCCAGTCATCCCCATTTATGAACAATCTAGGTAACTAAACTGTCAAATGTCACTGAAGCCTGCAATCTTCTCAAATCTTTTAAGAGTGAAGCACCTAGAATTGTTACAGATACCAGCATAGGTCTGCGGGAAGATATACTGAGATCTCTAATCCACTGCCTTAACATTAGAAATAACAATTTAGGATTTTTAACAACACTTGTTTACTATTGCTGAACTTGAGATCTTACAAAGGTGTTTTTCTAGTTTAATGCCGCTTTAGAAGTGTAATATGTTTCATATGTAATCTTGTTTACACTGCTAAACTCAGTGACCAAGAGGGACGACGAGAAGGGGGGACCAAGAGGGACGACGAGAATAGGGAAAGGAAGTATAATGAGAAGAGAAAGAATGAGAAGGGTGGTAAGCGTAAGGATAAAAGCGGGGAAGAGGGAGAAAAGAAAAGAGGTAGATTGAGGAACTCCGAGAAAGAATAGAGAGGAGAAAAACATCTATTTTTTGTACATCTCTTTGAGCCTTAGCTGTGTACACATTAATAATTGTTTAAACTACTAAAAGAATAAATATGAAGTTGCTCTGACTTTCTCAACTGGTTTCCACAGTGAGACTGTGGAATTGGCAACAAAACAGCGATATGTATTTTCTTTTCTCGAGGACCAAGGATGGACAATAAATTGCACCTCAGGCTTTTGCATTAAACATTGTTATTTAGTTATATGTTATATTTCACATTTTAGAGAGGGCTTTATAAAAAAAACTAAATATTTGATTGTAAAACAAATGATTCACTCAACTATTTGGGGAAGTAGTACAGTAATCTGCCTCAAGACAATTTACTACTAAAATATAATGATATATGACATGGCAAGCTACCTCCTCTTGTTTTATGCTTCCTTACAACAATTGCTCATTTTTTGTTGATTAATAAGCTCTAATGAGTACCAATTAACTGCTGTGTGGAAGCATGTCCAAGAAGATAAATCATTAACATTGTGTAGAATTAAGGAAATGAAACACAGACAAGATTTAAAGAGGATAATGTGGTTGATTTATTACATTAAGGACTACTTCTGCATGACAATCTAAGACAAACAACATGCATCAAAAAGGATTATTTGACGTTTGGTAAAGAAATGTTGCGATCTCTCCAGCCATTCCCAATAAATATTTACATGTTGCCTTTTTGTGCATATATGCAAAGACAGCTTTGTGGGTTGGAAAAAATGTACAGAGAATGATACTGCTATGCAAGCAACATACAGTATTTATTGTATAGTCCATGTGGCTAAATCCAGATGGATACTTTTTTTTTCTCATGGTATACACTTTAAATACCATTCCCACTAAAATTCTTGTGCAAAAATTCCAAAAATATATTGCAACAAGGAAAACACACAATCTTTCAAGGATGAAATATTCTATAAATAAACTAAACAAATAAATCCCTAAATACATTCAAATGTCAAAAAGTGTAGTGGCAACCTACTACTCATTCACTGCAAACTCAAATACATGAAAATTAACAACCAGGACAAGGTTGAGGAATATGCCGCATTAGCATGTGCAGATGCTTTTTGATGTATTCAATGGACATTTGGAAATGTGTTTGCTTTTGACACATTTGTACAATGTGTCAATGGTTCTATTTGAACCCCCATTAAAAAACACACAGTGTTTAGTGCAGCAAAGAAGGAGCACAGATTGACTATGCTCTCCAGCTCTGCATTCCCTAAAGCCCCTCTTCCTGCTGAACTCACTGCTCTTCTTCCCTCACTGCCGTGGTCGATGTGGCAGACAGATATGACATTCTGGAGCCAACTACACTATGTACTCACACTCTGGGAGTAGGGAACTACAAATCTTGGCATGCTCCGGATGGCAGACGCTCACGGTAATGTCATTAGAATGGGCTGCTGAACACCAGGCATAATGCTTTACTCCTGGAGTTGATGTACAGAAACACAGTGAGTGTAGCAGGCAGGGGGGGGGGGGGGGGGGGGGGGGGGGGGGGGGGGGGGGGGGCTGTGAGTAAGGAAGATGTAGGAATGAAGGAAGGAAGATCTGCAGGCCAAAAAAATTTGGTCCATGGGACAAATTGGGCTTACAGGCAAGAGTTTCCCACCTATGCACTACAAGGTAATTTGCGTCATCATTTTCGAAAATCTCCATACAACAGAACGCTCAAAGTTTGTTGCAACAATGCTCACATACGAACAGGTAATATTAAATGCATATGGTCTTTCTATGAGAAAATGCAAATTTGTATCTTTGTACCCAATCTAAGATATTCCTTCTAAAAAACCTTCATATGGAAGTTTTTTCACTTACTTAACAACTTACTTCATAAGAATGTAACATTTTCCATGCTGAAATATTTATTGCTCTTGATTTCCTTTTGTGGTCAAATAACTAGAGCTAACTTTATTGCAGATTCCGATTTTTTTTTTTCCAAAAGATATTACATACTTTGTTATGAATGCCAGAACCGTTCAAAATATTCAGTGTCAGATGAAGAGATCATCATTTTGTTTTGTAAACATTAACCCTAAATTATGGTGATTTTAGTCTGCTTGTTAAAGGCTGGACAATGAGGCATTTTTGTCGTATATGATGTCATACTGATGCACAATATTAGTATGTGTTGTAAAGTCTATAGATGTATTGTGCAAACACCGGAAATTAGATTTTGCCATTAGTTCTTAAAAATGGTCAGTTGCATGGGAGATGTGCGGACATTCTGCCTTCAAAACTTTCTGAATCACAAGCATGAAGGTATACTAAAATATAGGTATGTAAACAAGTAGTCACTGGAGTTGCCAATGACCTGCTCACTGCCAAGGCCAAAGGCAACTTTTCTTTGCTTCTTCTGTTGGATCTCTCTTCTGCCTTTGACACTGTTGACCCCCCTCTTCTTCTACAGACCCTGCACTCTATTGGTATTGGTGACTGCACTCTCCTGGTTCTCCTCCTACTTGCCTGACCGATCCTTCCAAACCTCTTTCAATG
>CM070039.1:35058622-35104037 GCA_036250615.1 Ptychadena robeensis | reverse complement strand
CATGCCCCCCCCCCCCGCCTCCATTTGTTTGGTAAGAGACACATTATCGGCCATGCTACATAGCGCAGCCGATAACACAGACCCTTTAAATTAATGGGTTGACATAGGCATGTGGAACATCAATTGATGCGTCATACATCAAGCCTCTGTTGCGTTAATGTCAGCATGGTGCTCCTCGTCGGGACAAAAGCTCCGACCAACAGATATGGGGCTATGTGTAGATGACAGCCCAGTGTTATCAGTGGACACACACTTGACCTGGTATTCTCCAAACTTTGCACCCTCACCCACCTGGACAACTCTGCGTTCCCTCTCTCTGACCACCATCTCCTAACCTTCGACATGAACACTTCCTGCCCTTTGTCCACCCCAGCACCTCCCTGACCTGAACGTTGGCACATAGACCTCCACAACCTGGAACACTCTGCATTCTCTGACTCTTTATCTTCACTTGCCTCCACCATCTCTAATCTCACATCCCCTGACCAAGCTGCCTCTCACTATAATCTCACCCTTCAATCGTCCTAAACAAAATTGCCCACCAACCCTACCGCTCTCCCACGCCCACAACCAACCCCCAGTCCCGGCACGGTACAGCACACGCGCTCCCTCCAAACGAGAATGTTCGCAAGTAGAGCGCAAAAGGAGAAAAGTACTGGTCAGAGCAACTGACATTTCCCTCTAACAAGAACCAAACTCCAGCAATCAATGCTGAGCTTACTGCTGCACAAACCAAACCTACCTCCTCCCTCAATCCTCACAAGCATCCAACCCTCACTGCACCTTCTCCACATTTCAAACTCATCGCCTCAATCCCACAAACCTCCTCCTCCCACTGCCACCCTACTGCCCAAGACCTGGCCACCATACATTTCAAGACAAAATTGAACAGCCATCACAAACGAATTCTGCCAACCACAATACCCCCCCTCCCCAATCCCCACTCCTGTAAACTCTTCCCTCACCCATCTCACCAATCACCACCTCCTGTAACTCTCCATCACCTCACTTTTCCCATGTAACCGTCGGAGGAAGCAACCTCTCTGCTTTGCTACTTCTCCAACCACACCACCTGCCCACTTGACCCTATACCACGCTGATCTTCTTAAGACCCATTCTACCACCCCGCCCGGCACTGACTGAACATTAACCATCTCCCTTTCCTCTGGTATCTTCCCATCATCACTTCAAACAGCCACAGTCCTCCAACCATACGAAGAAGCCATCACTTGATCAGTCTCTTCAACCTCCAAACTACAGACCTATCAATTACTCTTCCTTTCTTACAAAGCTACTCGAGCGTACTCGTTACAAAAAGACTCACGACTATATGAACTGTACAAAATTCCCTCCATTGACCCCCCTCCAATCCGGCATTCCGACCTTCTCATTCAACATGAAAAAACGACCACACCACAAGTGCCCAACGACTTGCATCACTGCCAAGGCACAATACTCCCTACCTTCTTCTGTTGGATCTCTCCTCTGCCTTTGACACTGTTGACCACCCTCTTCATTCTACAGACCCTGCACCTATGGATTCGTGACTCTGCACTCTCCTGTTCCCTCCATACCGACCTGAACGCACTCTTTCCAAACCTCCTTCAATGGCCCTCTCTTCACACACCCCCCTCCCTGTGGCGTACACCACAAGGCTCAGTCCTGGACACCAGTCTTTTCTACACCTCTACACCTCCCCTTTGCAAACTCAATACTCATCCTTTGGTCTGCAATACCCATTATATCGACGATACCCAAATACCTCTACACCCCACCACCCGCCCACTTCACTCCCTCTGTACCGGAACAACATCTCTCAGTGCACACATACTGGCCATCTCTTCATGGATGGCTGACCCAGATTCCTTAAACTCAACACGACAAACAACAAACCATCATCTTTCCCCCCACACCTTCCAAAGCTCCCCCAACAACATCTCACTCACAGTAAATAACACCAGTCATCTCCCCCATTCCAACAAGCTTGCTGCCTTAGGTGTCACCTTGACATCTGCGCTCTCCTTACTCCCCACATTCCAGAACATCGACCGATCCTACCAATTCCATCTCGCAACATCTCCAAAATCCACCCCTCTCCCTAGAGACCACCCAAATCCTGGTCACACGCCTCCATCACTCCGTCTGACTACTGAACAAAATCACTACTATGGTCTCACCCTAACAAAAACTGTCACCTCTCAGTGCATCATGAATGGAGGACTGCAACGACCATTCACCTCTAACCCGCATCATCTGCCATCCTCCTGCAACTCTCACACGGCTACAACAAGTCCAGAGAATACAAAATTAAACGTCCGGCCTTGCTTTCAATCACTCCACCCACCTCCTGTCCTCTTACCCATCTCCAGCCCTGGACACCCTACACAAATACACCCCTAACCGCCCCTCTCCGCTCCTCCAGTGACATACTAATGACATCACCACTCATAACCTCATCACACGCAAGGCATCAGGACTACCTAGGCCACTCTACTCTCTGGAAATCTCTCCTCATCCCATTAGACTTCTCCTACTTTGGTTCACTTTTAAAAAAGACCCTAAAAACCACCTCTTCAGTCTGGCCTAATCCATCCATTCTCTTTCCAACATCACCACCATACCAGTCCCCACCCCCCACCTATTTATACTCTGTTCCCTAACCTATAGACTGAAGCCCCACCGGGCAAGGGTCCTCTATTCCTCCTGTGACATCCACCTGACCTGTGTGTTATACGGTTGTATCCATCCATTCTAATGTCAGCGCTGCGTAATATGTTGGCGCTATATAAATAAATGATAATAATAATAATAATCAGTGGCGGGCTTGTGCACTAGCACAAGTGTAGCCATAGACTTAGACTAGAATTCCTGAAAAACAGAAGAGAACCTCCTGTAACTGGTGTCCAGGGACTCCTTTGTCCTATATAGTACTATAATCACAGAATAATATCTGCAATGTGAGATGTAAGGTGATTCCACCACTGACTGACACTTGAAGGAGAATTGACACTGCTCTTTGGTTTCCTTGCAGGAGGCTCTGACTTGAGGGAACAAAGTCCGGCCTGTGCCAGGCAGCCAACTGTATTCAGAGGCGGGGTACAGCATTGTAAATCATTAATAGGGATAAGCAAACATAAGGAGGTAACACTGATAACACTTGGCATTTTGTGTACCTTTATGGCACATTTTACTTCCTCTTTGTTAACCTGTGCTTAATGTTATATATATTTTTTAAATGGTGCAAACTCACATTAGTGTGATTGCAGAAACTATTGATAAAAATGGAAGTGTGTGAAAAAAGTAACAATGTTAATATACAAACATGTGAGTTTAACCTTCTTGTAGACAGAATTGAATGTTTTGATGAAGAGAGACCACCTCTTGAATTCCAGACAATGCTGAGTAGTGAGTCCCATGCTGACTAAGCAATAAGGGAAAATATTTTACAAAGAAACTACATGTGCTAGGCCAAGGGTGGGAAAACGTACTCACTCATAGGCCACATTGGCCGACCCACCATAGGTGTGCCAATGCCATGCATCGCCGGCATCACTAATGATGGCAGTTATGTGTAATAGTTGATGTGTGAAGGATACGTTGTTATAACATTTCCTGCACAAACAATGAGCAGAGATAATTCCTAGAAACCATCTGTTGTCACCATAAGTATGTGCACACAGTGTCAGGATCACGTCACTGCATCGTCCCCGAAGCAAGGTTTGGACACCCATAGGCATTATGTGCACTAATTGCAGAGACCATGTGGAAGGGAGCATCTTTACAACAATGTGACGAAGGGCTGGAAAAGAAAGCTACACAGGCCAATTCCGGCCCCTGGGCCTTAGTTTGCCCACCCCTGGACTTGACATACGAGATGCACTTCAGAATACGTCAGTGTGCCAAATGATGTCCTAAAGAACATGCAGAAATCAGTGTTTACAGAGTCCAAGCCAAAGCGTTATTAACCTTGGGCATACCTCACCTGTCCGAGGGAGCCCGTGGTGTCCCTGAGGGTCTTTCCAGGTCCACCAATGACGACGGATGGGGGTAATTAGTCAGCGCCATTGATGCCCATTTAATGGAGGTGGCATCTCTTTTTCTTTAGCACATGTGAAGGTGGGAGGAGTGAGGGTGGATTTCATGAGTAAACATAAATGAAGTAATATCCAGTGTGTGGAGCTTCAGCAGTCTCCCTCAGGGCTTTGCTCAGAAGAAATAGTGCCTTATCAATAACAATATGACTGGACGGTAGTGATGTTTTAGGTCACATCTTTGAATTTCTGGTTTGTCCTGTAGATATCTGAGGTTTTCGGGAAGATAATAGCTTTTGATCGTAAACAAAAATGAACCAGATTCTTTTCAGCCATGTGTTACAAACAAAGGTACCCATTGCTGTCCAAAGTCTGTAACATAATATGAATGTAAAGGATTCTCTGAATTACAGAATATTTCTTTTATCTCAGCCAAACAAAGTAAGCGGGGACAGAAAACAGGATGTTGCAGCTCTTTAACCTCTACAAAGCTAAAAGGCACTTCAGGTAAGATATTGGGGAAAAACACTAAAAAAATAATGGCAAACTCTGGTATGAAATACAAAACTTACAAAAAGTGTAATTTTTCTGAACACAGAATACAAGAAATGCCAGAGGAATTGCAGAATAGACAGCCAGTTTGCTTACCTCTGTCTCATTTTATAATGTTTCCAGAACTGTGTAAGCCTTCGTGCAGGGAAACTGCCAAGACATATAAGATCAGGTGCTGCATTGCACAGATTGCTCATACTACAGCTCCATGGCCCAAAAAATAACACTCAAGTCTACAGAGACCCTAACAAGATAGGAATACTCACAGATATCTGGAAATGCTGCATTCGCTATACTAATCCTGGCGTTGTCAGTAATTAGATATGTTCCAGGTTTCAAGTCACTGAGAAAATATGGCTTGTGTTATTCTTCAGAGAAAGAAGCATTACAGCAATATTTCCTACACACCCAATAAATCTGTACATTATGGAAAGCAGGTATGTGTGCTGAACAGCAAGGCAAGTCTGAAACATCAAGGAAAATAAAGTTCTGCTTTTGTTATTAGGGGCAGAACACAGACAAGGGGCAGATGACATGCATACAAACTGGCAGTTTGCCTACCTACCTAATTAAAGACTTACCTTTGAGCTGGTATGATGGTGGCCTAGCACTACACAATCCTAAAAAATATACTTACCTGCTGTATGCTGGAATCATGCGAGAGATGCCATCTTTATTTTACAGGCTTCTAAAGTTAACTCAGGGTGCAATATCACGAGTGGCCACTGGTGGCGTTTATAATGGTTTTCTATGGGAACATTCGTCTGTGTACATTTTAGTGGAGAGCAGAGATTAGGTACTTTCTTGGCTGTCACTCCTCTCTGATATGTTGGATCTTTTCCGGGGCACGTCATCAAAGCCAGGGAGAGAGGAAAGGCTGCATGGGAGCTTCCTAAATTACTCATTACAGGTACGTTTGTTTTATGCTATCCTCCTAATTATCTGCACTTCTAGTGCCAACTAATGCAAACATGAACTTCTGGTGTAAGGTCCGCTTTAACTTGGGGTTTGTCCTGTGTTCTTCAACCATACACAACCGTGCACCTGTAAGGGGGCTATATATATAATGAGTAATTTAGGAAGCTCCCATGCAGCCTTTCCTCTCTCCCTGGCTTTGATGACATGATGCACTGCCTTACAAGAAGGGGAAGCAAAAGTTACCTACCTACATACCGTGTTTTCCCAAAAATTTGAAAGTGTGTTATATATTTTTGCGTTCAAAGATGCCCTACGTCTTTTTATCAGGGGATGTCTTATTTTTCCATGAAGAAGAATGCAGCACTGGGGTATCATGGTGGGGAGGATCACTTAAAATGACACAGGGGGGAACCAAAACGACACAGGAGACTCAGACTGGGGCAATCACCATTTTAGTAACCCCTTCTGATCCTCCAGTGCCACCCCGATTGATCCCCCCTGCCCAGAGTTACAGTACCGTATCTTCGGGGGGTGCCTTATTTTCGGGGGCATGCCTTATATTTCAGCATAAGGCAAAAATGTAAGGGTGCCTTATTTTCGGGGAAACAGGGTAAAAGAAAAAGGACGCAAGAGAATGGACCTTTCGCAAGACATAACATCCTAAAAACTGATGACAAAGCTGAAGGAGCAATCATCCTCTCATGACTTTCCAGTGGATTTTAAGGCCCCCAGATGGCTGTTCCAGGCCCTTTATTGGAAGGATGCAGAAGAATTACATATTGAAACAAAGATGTACATGAAATATCAGCAACAGAGGCCCCTGTATATTCAATTTACCATGCTCTCAAGTTATAAGCGGATCTATGTAATTATCAGATCAACACGTAACCCTAAGTTCTCATATTAAAAAAAGATTTGAGAACTTGTAAAATATTTATTGAATATATCTGCCAATTGGACGAATGAAAAGAAATCTAGGATGACCTCCACATGCCAGTTAAGGAAATGTATAATGTGGCGACCAAAGCTAGAGAGGTTAATGAACAATATCTAGAGGCCACTATCATAAGGGAAAAGGCGGAGGATAGGAAGGCCACTCAGGAAATGACTTTAGCCTCTCACACTCTTCATTCATCATGTCTCTGTGGAATAAACGTATGAGGAATTCTACAAAGAACGCTCAGCACCTTCAACATGACAAACTGCATATATAGAAAGATCCATCAAGAACAATTCAGTAATACTTCAGACTCAATGTAATGAAATGGTGTCACAATGACAACAGCAGATTATTTCCATGAGAGCAGTTGATGTGACATAAAACCTTTTCCTTTGTTCAAATGCGGGGAATACAAAATTATTAGAAATAGTTCTGCATGATTTAATTGAAACCCACAAAGTGATGTGCTTTGATGCCCTGGAATCTAGATGTCAAATGGTGGGGAAAATGTCATGATGGGTGGGGTGCAACCTTATCCCTGTAGTGGTATCCCCGATTGATCCTCTGATTAGCTGTCTCCATCCATAGGTCACCAGTTGGCTTTGGGTCAAATGTACAACACAGTTTGAACCCCCAAATCTCATACCTCAATTACTTTTGGATTAGTACTTTACATTCTCCTAATTGCAACCTTTTATAGTTATTAATGTATTATTCTCACACATCAGGAAGGAGGAGGGGGAAAGCTGCATGCATGTCTCCCCTCTCTGAGTAGTACACATATTCGCTTAGTAAGGATGATAGGTATGTATGGCTTTGGTTGCACAGTATATATATATATATATATATATACACACACACACACACACATATACATATATATATATATACACACACACACACACACATACATACATACATGCCACACACAAATACACACATACATATAGATATATAATCATATAATACAGGTGATGTGAACTTGATGTCTGGTTTATACATTTTTATGTAACTAATATATGAAAATACAATTATAACTTGTAACAAATCCTATTAATGCCATACCATACTTTTTAATGCTTGCAATGCTTTTTTAAAACACTTTTTAATGCTATGGAATAGGATTTGATGCCTTTGAAACCTACAAATGACCTTTGTGACTAAACAATTAGACTAATAAAGGCAGAAAAGAATACTGATGACTCATGAAAAGCAATAGTAGCATACATTTTAATATGACAATCCTTCTTGTTTTAAATATCACTTGTTAAAGTCTTACAACAGCTGTAATAATAACGGTGACAGAACTGAAGCCAAATCAAATTTTCTACATCTGTTTCCAAAGTCAACAACCAGTTTATGAAGCAGCCCGAGCATGTTATTACAGTTAAAGTCATGTGATTACACTACACCTGCTGTACCCCGTCACAATTTAATATAGCAATATGTCTATCTCAAGCAAGAAAATAAAAAAGCCTATTAGGGTCATAATACTGATTACCATATTTTTCGGACTATAAGACGCACCCAGTTTTTAAAACCAGGGAAAAAATATTTCATATATAAAAGTGTTCACATCAATTGGGTTAATGAAATTGATTAAATTAATGCAATATCACATTCAGCCAGTAGATGTCACTAGCAGCAGTACACACACACATCACGTCACTTCTTCACTGATCAAGAGGAGGTGGGCAGGAGGATCCCCAGTCTTCTCTGCTCTCCCTCTCCTCTCTGGCTGTGCCTGTGTGAGCTGCAAAGTGATTGCAGTTCCCACGGAGACGGAGAGAGGGATTGATGGCAGTTCATCTATACCTCTCTTCATTGCTTATACCAACAGGGCTCTGTTGGCATAAGCAGATATACAGTTCAGATGGGAGATCCAGCCGTGGGCAGATCTCACATCTGACAGCCCTCCGCCTAATCTTCTTGCCGGGAAAGCTGGCGGGGAGCCAAAGCCACTCGGCAGCGGGGATCTCGCATTCAGACCATAAGACGCAGGCACTTTCCCCCCCGATTTTGGGGGTGAAAAAGTGCGTATAATGGTCCAAAATTATAGTAGATTAGAACACCCCAAACAGATTGGAGGTTACTAAAAAAGAAAATTCTTAGGTTAAAGTCTTCTAAATCCAGCATGACCTTTAGTTATGGCAGGACCTAGGCACAATGGAGGCTTGGGAAGGTCCCACCTTCCCAAGACAAAAGACTTTTTTTTGTACAGAACCCCTTTAATTCCAAAAATAAGGCAAAATTACCCTTGAGCTGAAGCTACCCCCACACAGAAGGGTTAAATGTGGGCTTATTTTCTAAACTATTTTAAATAAACAGAACTTTTATTTACCCTATATGTTGCCTGATCTCCGGGGGCTTCTTCTCTAGCCCTCTCTGTGTTATGGGTTAGAATCAGAGGCCATTCCTTATGATACACACAAACAACCAACACATAAGCATAGCAGGGGCAGGCATTAGGAGAACAGGGCCATGGTGGTGTTAGGTGGGTCAGGACACACAAAATCCTTCCTACTGAAATCTTTCCCAGAAGCAGCAAAGCTTCAAATACAACTGGCCGCTTCAGGCCACCTTTTCCCATAATAAAATCAAAACAAGCATTACAGTGCTGTACAACACAAGCAAACAAGTATTCCCTTCAAACCCCCCCCCCCCCCCCCCCCCCCCCCCCCCCCCCCCACAGCTGTCCCCCTGTCCATGCCAGGAACATTTATCATTTCATAAGTTATCGGATGTCAATCATGCCAAGTGAAGCCCAGATAATGTGGCTTTGTCAACTGCCCCAACCACAAACAGGGCTTCACCACCACAACCCAGTTTCCACTATTTGTAAACGAAGTGAGGGACTAGGATCAGGATATGCTTTGTTTACAAACACTGGGAACTCAACTTCGCATGGCATTTCCTACTTGTTCGTGTGAGGTTTGTAAGCAGAAGGTTTGGACCTAGTTAACATGGGTAGTCCGGTTCATTATCATTGTTGGTAGATGCTCAGTCACGTCTTTGGTAAGCTAGCTATAGACGTGTCGATTCCTGAGCGATCGATGGACGATCTGATTGACTCCGGTGAAGTCACAGGCGTCGATCAATCGACCATACAAGTCTGTGCCTACCACCTTAGGCCACCGATTCCTGGACGATTCTGCTACCAGTCGATTGATTCACAAACGTCAGTCGATCGGAAATGATCTCATCAGGATGGGCGTATCCATTTCCCAGCAGCTGTCAAATCTGTGCAGATCTCCTGATGATCAATCTTGGGCCTCCACCAACGTCCCTCGATGTGTGCCGAATGACCAGAAAACACCGACAGTGAAATCGACCTGTGTATGGCTACCTTTAGGATTGATGTGTGTGTGTGGTTTTCTTTTTTAAGACTTTTCAGGAAATGGGCAAGAGGTACGGTTTATTCCCGATACTTTCACAGGGTGGGAGCGGCCCATCTTTTTCCTGTCCAGCCTAAATGGACAGAAGGTGTGCCCATGCATGCCTTATCAACTTTTTCTGTGCGTTCAGGCTTTATGTCAAGAGATGTCTAGTATTAAAGTTATATGTATGACACATACAGGTTGCTAGAGCAATAGAGCTGGTACCACACAAAAAATGCATGTTACCATGAGTTGTAGTACATTTCAAAGTTGCTTTTGCCATGACAAGACAACGGGATTTGTAAGCACATGCACATTTTCCATATGCACAGCACCACTGAATAGAATGTATGTGTGAAGGATGTAAGTTGATGCACAGTAATGCTAAATTTACACATTTTGCACACTCCTTTCAGCGAGCCCCAGCAAACGAAATGCTCAGGGGTTAGATAAATAGTTAGATAATGACCCCATGACTGATCTATCGGGCAGAAAGCCTGAAAACCAACCGACAATCCCCACATGGTGTGCCAATTGATTGTTTGTTTACTGGACAGTCAAAAATTGTTCTGTGAATCAATGCGCACCACTTCGGGTGATTGATCCCAGTCCAATACCTTAGATGGGGATTGAGGGCCCCTATTCAAAGTAATGGCGATCAAACAGGGATTTATCGACATGTCCCGCTTTTCAGACGAGCGGGATCAATAGTTCAAGGGCAGCGTTCAATTCCCGAACGATCGAACAATCGTCGTGAACGGTAATGGAAATGCTAAATTGACCAGTGTAAGGGGGCCTTTAAAATGTGAATCTATCTTCTGGATAAAGTTGGTGTGATGTTTCAATGTTTCTTTTTAATTCTAGAGAACATCTTGGCACCACTCAAATTATTCATTGTAACAAAATCTCCATTTCCCTTTCTTGGGGGTGGTTTATCACACACAGGACATGATTTGCAGGCCATCGCAATCAGTTTGCATGAAAAGCACACCACTCCAGTCTGGAGGGCCATTCACTTACAGAGTACTTTGTACTAAATGAAAATAGCACCTCATTAAAATGATAATAGTACTGACAGTTTATGTCTACAGTTTTATTAAATTTTGCTCAGAGCACTCCGTGACGAGCAGGCAGGCGAGCAAGACAATGTAAAACAATGTAGGAGAAAGGTAAAAAGAAAGTTGAATTGACGAAAGTGCAGTCTAATTTTAGAAGCTGTAGTTCAATAAATGAGTACATTTTAAGTCTAAAATTACTTGCACAGAAACCAATCTTTTTCTTATTTAATATTAATTACAATTACCTAACTCTTCTATCTGCAACAAGATGTTCCTGAACTCTTTGCCGTAAATTAAAAAGAACATTTTATTCAGGAAGAGGAAATTAATACATTCATAACAAAAACGACTTGGAAAATGGAAAAGCATGACGATCAATAATATTATATCAAAATGTAAACAAAGCCCAGCATTTAATGTGCAGTGATAAATAGAGATCACAGGACAATATTGAATTTTATAAAGACCACTGATTCTCCAGAGAGGGGTCGGTAATTAAATGACCAACCACCCATCTGAAGTACCTGCATAGTTTTCTCATGCCACCAATTACATTTTAGTTGACTGTAAAGCAGATTTGAGCAATTCACAGTTCCTTCCAGCAGGATCAATGGATCCTGCTCGAAGGAACTCAACCAAACAGGTTTTGGTTAAATTCTATTACTTTGAATGGGGACAGTGGGTCCCCATTCAATGTAATGGATGGGCTGCCATCCCCATTCAATGTAACAGACGGGCTGCCAGCTGCAGAAGTGTTGCGGCTCGATATGCTGGTAGCTCCAGGCTTGAACGATGACGTCATTGCGCTTGGCTGGAGCTTCCTCGAAACGCTGTGTGCCCCCAGCTTTAATCCTATTATTCTACAAACCTATGAATACAGAGTCAACCCCATCAGTGCTAAGTTTCAAGAATGGATGTTTAAGCAAATAACATATGCTGTAATGTTATTGTTTCAGTGGAATAAATCTAATCTTAATTATTATTAAGGAAATTATATTTTTTTCTTCCTTCCTAAGTACAACAGAAAAGAAGTTGTCCAAATATGAATGATTAACCTAAACTGGGGATAAAAAAAACTAACATGAAAAGTTGTTATTCTATTAAAGCTATACCAGCAAGAATTATCTGTCTTTATGTAGAAAATTATGGTTACAGCAAGCCTTACTGACTAGTGTTAACGCAAAAATGTAATAGAGACAAGATGTATATAGCACAAAGAAGTTCCCTGAAGCTTAAAACAATATCTCAGGGGCTACTCTAGGGTTAAAAGATTGAGCAGGGCTGTTGTAGAATCTCAGATCTTGCGCCCCAAATTACTTATAATGGGAATTACATGTTATATTAGATTTTGGCATTGTGTCCTTGTAAATTGGGTTTTAGAGTTTGTTCAACTTAGGGTAGCCATATGCCAGTGGTGTAGGAACCACTATAGCAGTGCTATGGGGCCCATACTCACAAGGGGGCCCACCACTCCTGGAAGGGCAGGGGTTGGAGTGACAGGTTGGGATGTGGGGAGGGGCATAAAAAGTTTTGCTATGGGGCCCAGTCATTTCTAGCTACGCCCCTGCCATATGTGGGTCGATATTTCCATTTGATTGACCAGAAGTCGATTAAATGGGAATCAATTCCTGCCTACCTGGTTTGATCAACCATAAGTAATGAAAATTGAACATTTAACCAGTTATTGGACATGTCGGTAACTTTCATCCGATATTTCACATGTACATGTTTTTTTTTGTTTCCAGGCGTCCTCTTGTGGCAGAAAGCAGCAACAGCGTTTAAAAAAAACAACTGACGTCTGTGAATCTATAATACTGTGTGGCGGTACAAACAATCTATTTTAACATGATCAAATTGCAATAAAATCTACCTGTCTATGGCTACCTTAAGGCTCCATCTCCATGCAACTAGTTTAACTTCAATTGCTTTCTTCCAAACCTTTTTTTTTATTTATTTTTTTATTGCTGACACTACTACACTACACTACATACTAATCAATGGCCACATTCAAAAGAATAATAAATCAAATTTGGGCATTGATTAGCTGGAAAAGGTCAGATTTTATTTTCTTTGCAGACAGGTGTTCTGTATTCTTGCCATTTTGAAATACATACTCAGTACCTGATCCCGGACATGACTCTTTTTCAGACTTTATACAAGTCCTTTCTCAATAACTCATATAGTGCTAAATGTATAACAATAAAGTTTAAAAGTAAAAAAAAACTGCAAGTCTGCAATGGCTGTTTTCATTTAGACTAGAACAGGTCCATCTAGTGTACAGATGTTACATTATATAAAACGAGAACAAAAACACACAGCACCTAATCTGATCCTAAATAAGCTGAATATGATTGGATGATTAGTTTCTCTAAAGGTAGCCATACACGGTTAAAAATTTCCATTTGGTTGACCAACCAAAACAATTTGTTTACGCCGATCGAATGGGGATCGGTTCCTGCCCACCTGGTGTGATCAACCCAAAGTGAATGACATCGAACTAGAACATCTTTCAAAAAGTCAGACATGTCGGTACATTTCAGTTGATAGTTGACATGTACATGCTTTTTGGTTTCCAGGCACCCTCTTGTGGCAGGAAGTGGTAATGACGCTTTTAAAAAAGAACTTTGAAGTCTGTGAATCTATAACACTGTGGGGCGGTACAATCAATCTATGTTCGACTGGTGAATGATTTTTTATTGCACAATATAATCGAATCGCAAAATTATTGACCCGTCTTTGGCTACCTTTAGACTGCAGCAGTAAACATCAAAATTTTACAAACTTATTTTAATACACAGAAATAATGCGGTGAAAAAAATGTAAAAAAAAAAAAAAAAAAAGCTAACAATATTTAATTAACTAAAACATCTTCTGTTCTAAATCAGGATTAAAATGGATCTGCCACAAAACTGGCTCATACAATTGACTTTCCCATTTGGGTTGAGTGCATCTAGGATAGAGACCAGCAAAAATCATGCAGGAAGATCTATTAGATCTTCCATTAGATCTACCAACAACTATGTAGTGCCGGGTCCTCTCCGATAGAATACATAGTGATTGGAAGGATTAGAAAGGTCCTCATATTACATGGTTTGGGTAGAAGTTGATTGTACAGAAATTGTATGGAAAGATTGTAAGGTGTATGGGGGGGCCTTAAGACGTGTTCCGCAATCAAAGCTTAATGTAAATTTTTCTTTAATTACCAGATTCATTTAAACTTCCTCATCTGTAGCGGCTTTCTCACTTACTGGGTAAATGATGGACCATCTGAAGGATCACGGCAGATTTTCGTATAGAGGTGCCTGTCAGTAGACCAAAGTAACCCATGAGATGATAAAATGCCCTTTCATCACGGCCCCACAACAATAATGTATATCCCAGTACAATACACGGACTCTAAAAGATAACTTGATGAGTTATTGATCATTCTACACTCTATCAATAACACGGCAGAATTATTGCTGCTCAGAATGACAGCAGGTGTCAGTTGGACAAACTTTCCCATTTACAGCAGAATACTTTTTCCAATATTCGTTTGCTCTTGATGAGTTGATGAAATTAATGAGGGTGAATACTGCAAGAATATGAAACAAAAATCAGTACAGGCCCTGAACTCAGTTCAGGTTGTCCGATCTTCCCTAGGAAGCCCTTGCAGTTTGTTAGTCATCTAGGAATAAACAATGAGCTTTAGAGCTCCTGCATCACAATAACACCATTGTTTTCCACAACTACGACATTATGGAATGGGCTATAAAATCACAGGTGTGGTAGAAAATAAAATTGTTTAGGTTGTAGAGACACCTATACTTTGGATGTCTCTCAGTCTCCATCCAAAGTTATGAAAATGTAACAGGGTTTTCAACATGTTGGAGCCCTGTTTGACTGAGTGGGATCGGTCCCGCTCAAAGGAAGGCTGGATGGCACTAGTTTTTATAGATTTGAGCACAATTGAGCTCCGTGAACATGCACAGTGCTCAATTGTTCTCAAATCCATTAAGAAATTGAGCCATGTATGCACAGCTTAAGTGATAGGACTCTGTAAAGCGCTGCATAATAATATCTCCCTACTGTAAGCCAACCATACGGTAACTCCAGGTTCACATGGGAGAAGTGAACCACCATGAACTCACTCATACAAACTTTAGGAGAGCACAAGCTCCTTGTTAACTCATCTGTGTAATCAATAAACTGGAGACATATCTGCAGATACAGCAGATTCGCCAGGCAATGCTATTTCCCAGCTTAGGCTGCATCACAATATTGGCTGTAAAGAATCCCAAATATTTTGGCAGGTAGAAGTGCACCCCTACATGTACTAATACTTGGTATTTAGCTTTTCACCCAGCTCTATTTCAGCGCACAACCATTCGCAGCTCAAACCTTTAACTGCTCTGACCTTTCCAACCTGATGTCTAGATTCTCTCTTTTCAAAACGCTTTCTCTCAAACTTTTCTTGTTAGTTCTCGTCTTGTGTCATACTGTATTTGCCATTCGACACATAGAAAGTTTTTTGTTCCATTGCCTTTCTATATTTCTCAGAAAACCAATCTTCCTTCCTTCTGTAAAGTTTTATTACAAGAACAATTCTTTGGCATTATACTTCTATTTCTTGTCCATAACGGCACTTTAATTTTTATTGTATTTCCATTTCCTTATCTTCATACATGCAATACCTTCATTATACTAACACTTCTGGATCCAAGTTAAGCCCTCCATACACCTTTAGATCACTCCATACAATTTCCATCAGATCTACCAACAACTATGTAGTGCCAGGTCCTCCCTGATAGAATACATAGTGATTGAAAGGTATACATTACTGCTATGTAGTGCCGGGTCCTCCCTGATAGAATACATAGTGATTGGAAGGTTTAGAATAGTCCTCATATTACATGGTTGTGGTAGAACAAAAGCTGACTGTACAGAAATTGTATGGTAAGATTGTAAGGTGTATGGGGGGCCCCCATACACCTTACAATCTTACCATACAATTCCTGTACAATCAGCTTTTGTTCTACCACAACCATGTAAGATTAGGACCTTTCTAAAGGTGATGGTAATATTACTGCTAAGTACTACTGTACAGGACAATGTTATTTAACCTACACGCTGTCCAAAGCAGATTAATTATTAACATACAGCATGTGATCATTTATCTCCCACCCTGGCCCTGTAACATAACTCTACAGCTTTGCCATTTGCCATCTCTATTTTTACTCTCGATAAACCCCACCAGATTTCTGTGCAAGACAACTTCCTAGAAATGGCTTTTACAACAAGCAGTTACTAGATACAGGATCCTTCATGTGCACAATAACTGGTCACATTACAAGTAACGTAGTGGAATTCTAGAGAGGTGACCAGGGGAGAGAACAAAAGAGTCACTTAAAGGTCATCAGACATGTACATCCGAGGAAAGTTTGACACAACTTGAACTCTGCTCTTTTCAGACACAAAGTTAGAACACATTTAGCAGTCCACATAATGCTTATATTTATTAGACTCTATAATTAATATACTTTCTTAATTGAGAAATTCAAGTGGTTTCTATTGTGTAACCAAAAACTTCTAAAAGTTTAGCATTTTATACTCCCTGGCAGTTCAATATAAGTTATGTTTTTCCTTTGCAAAAGCAGAAGAGGAAATATAATGCGGCACAGGAAGGTGAGTGGCCAGGATGCCTAGGCCTGTAGCACAATACAGGCGAATGAAACAGGCAGCTCCCCCACCTCCCCACTGCTGTATCAGGACACCAATGCTGCAGGATGGTGCAGGCTCGTCTGGACCAGGAAGTAAAATCTAATGTACCTCAGGGATTAAAGGAGAAGTGCGCTTCCTACTCTAACATACCCAAACCCATGAGGTTGAAGGACAATACAAGTCTATGGCGGCACTAAGAAGGTTAAAGCAGGAAGGACCCTGCTGCTGCTATTTAAAAAAATCTATAATAAATAGATGAACTATTCTAAAGGGTCAAATAAAGGTTTGATCCCTCTGTAGTGACTGCCAAGTTGTTTTTTGTAAACTTAAGCTAGCCATACATGCATCGAACAAATACAAAATCACTAACGGGCATGTCGCCTTGCCCATGTGTGACGGGGGTTTCAGAGGTGTCTCCTGACTTGATTACTAATTAATGACCAAAAAGGTATACCGTATATGCCGGTGTATAAGACGACTTTTCAGTACCTTAAAATCCTCCCCAAAGTCGGGGGTCGTCTTAAAGGCCGGGTGCCGCAGGCAGGGGGTGCAGGGGACCATCTATGGGAGCCGTTACTGTATCTGTGCTGCCTGAAGCTGCGAGCGCTGACTGAGATACATGGTAACAAACAGAGAGCAGTGTTACCATGGCTACAGGACGCTATAAACCATTTATAGTATAATGATGAAACTTTCAGGGTCAGTAATGCTCACCTACTACTACTTACACCCCGAGTTTCACCACTCTAGCTATAATACTTACACAATAAGTTACATTTCAGCTAAATTCCAGCCACCAGACAATGCTTTTTCATGGCCAGTGATATACTCCTATATGCAACATTTAACTTGCCTACATTGAACACATATATCTTTAAATCCCTGCATGGTAGAACCTTGAAATTTTGTGGTTTACTAGTTAACCCCTAAGACTATATCTTATATCTATATATTTTCAGGCCCCTGAGCATCCTTTCTACTAATAGCCCCCAATAAAATATTGCTTCCCTATTAGCATAAAGCACTACTCTGCTGCATACATGCCTTCACTTATCCTATCCTTACTAATACAAAAAAAGATCGGACTTCTAAGGGTGTTGGAGATCTGTGGGTTGAAAGTCAGAGTAGACATACATTTTTTTATTTGGTGTGCGTTGGAAGAGGGGGTAGTCTTATACGGCGAGTATATAACAAACTCTATATTTTTACTGGAAAAGTTGGGGGGTCGTCTTATACGCTCAGTCGTCTTATACGCCAGCATATACGGTATATTAAAAAAGAGATATCTTTATTAGAAAAATAAAAAACATATAGCTCATTATTAGAAAAAATTGCAAAAAGGACATGTCATAGGACATCAAATACTTCTCAACGAGGTGAAAAAGAGGTCCCACAAACAGGGCCCCTGTTGCACCTCTTACAGTTTCAGCTCAGTAGGGCATTTCTGGTGTGTCACAAGGTGACTGTCGACGCGTTTCGTCCACCCAGGGACATTGTCAAGACTTATACACCCTATAAATGCCAGAACAAAATACCAATATCAAAATACATATACGTATTACAAATCAATTGAAAAACATGCATCGAACCCAAACAATCATACAATTGATTGCTGGGTGCTTACCCTCATCACACCTAAACGTAATGAACTAACCTGCCATATTTCAGAGAAAAATCCGAGACCTTGGTGACTTAACGCCATCACTTCACTGCGTTGTCCCCAAAAGCAAAATCTGGACACCTCTAAACATTATGTAGGCTCATTCCAGGGAAGTCGCAGAAGAAGCCAGATTGTCTTTTCACCAAGGTGATAACAAGCCAGATCTGGCTCCTGGGCCATAGTTTGCCCCATGTCTGACCTAGACTCCATTGACTAAAGCTATATACACACGGGTAGATGAGTAAAAAGATTTGAGTACAATCGAGCGCTGTGCATGCTCACAGAGCTTGATTGTACTCTAATCAGTTTACAAAGTTACCCGTGTGTCCCTTCCTTCAAGTGGGATCAATAGAGCCCACTCAAAGAAACTCGATTGAATGGGGTTCCAACATGTTGGAAAACCCTGGTCAATCTCCATTACTTTGCATGGAGCCGTGAGTCTACATTCAAAGTTTTGGAGAAGCTGCTGCAGCCTGGACACCACTGTCAGTGTGAACGTAGCCAGCACATCTCTCTCCGAAGCTGTGAGAGGCAGGCTGGGTTTCTCTCTAGCTGGCAGAGTTTGTTGTGATTCACACGTGCTGCGAGCTGGGGAGAACGGGTCCCCATTAAATGGGAATCGATGTGCCCAAGTGGTGCACACTGATTTCCGTTCAATTGATCCCCGATCAATCACAGCGTGGTGACGTCACCATGCTGTGTTTGATCGTGGTCGATTGCCGTTTGTGCGCCTAGCTTCAGGTTGTATCACGTATGTTCCATGCAAAAGTTGTATTTTCTTTCTGTTAACAATGGAAGTAATTCGATCAGCATTTTCACACTCAATATGTTTTTTATGCTGAGTATTTAGTCTGTCTGAATTATATATTTAACAGGCTCTCCCCTCCTGAACCAAACTGCATGGCAGACACTTGAAAAGAATGGACCTGCTTGTACTAAATACAAACTGCTATCCGATACTCTGGATAAAATTAGCGATTGGGACAAACATATCTGACACAGCCTGTACTTTAAGCCTCAACACTTGTATCTACATCCGGCATCTGGTGATTAATCTGAAAGAGGATCCGCTGGGTGTGAAGTTACAAGCCGAGGTGACTGCTTATGAAACTCTAGTGAACTCAGAAAAGGTGGTTTATTGCAGTGAAATAAAGGGGCATTTCCATTGATGAAAACCACGAATGACCATGACATGCAGTATGTAAATGATTTTTCTCACAGAGCACAATTCACTTTACTTCTGTAAGCTATGCACATTTACAAAATGTAACATATAAAAGGTGCAGTTGTTAAGGATTGCTACAATGTATTTGGTTAATGTCTTCCTGTTTCAATTTACCATATTTTTGGGACTATAAAACGCATTTGACCATAAGACGCACCCAGTTTTTAGATCAGGAAAACAATATTTGAAGTCGAGCATTAATCTTAATTAGGGAAAAGATCCCCAAATGCAACATCAATTTCAGCCACAAGATGTCACTAGTAAACACTTGCCGTCAGCATATAGGTGACATCTCCAGCTTTTTCTTACACATCAGGGAAGGGGGGGCTGCATGCGCCTCTCCCCTCTACGGCTACCAGTAAGTAGAGATGCACAATCTTATTGCCCTAATTATGTGTCTCTTCTGCGGTGATGGGCTTCTTGTCTGCCTTTCAGGGCACTGCAAAGTCCCAGTCGGCCAATTAAGAGGCTGACTGGAAGAACCCATGAGGGCGCATGATACCCTATAAAAATGTTCTTTTACCACAACTTTTGGGGAAATTAAATTCAAATGGTTTGCGACATGCAAATGTGGACATAGGAGAGGTTCAGTGAGTAGAGGAATAACCCAATGTCTAATGCTTTTATAGACCAATCAACAAGCTGGGGACACTAAAGTATTGTTCAAAAACGTCTTCTTTCCTCTGGTGTCTAAAAAATAAATGAATACAAAAAAATAAATGATCCACTAGCAGGTAACACAATTAGCACCCAGTTTACTATGGGTTCAGCTTTTGATAATGATGATGGTGTCAAAGAGGGAGGAGGGGAGGGGTGGGATAGACCACACCATCCCTAGTTGCCACATCCCAATTTGAAACAATACAACAATACCTAAAAAATCCACTTCCCTATCCTAACCCTGGGATAGGGAAACCTCTCTGTTGTATTGTAGTGATGATGGTGTCCCATGATCATATGATGTGCTGGCAGAAGGACAACCACAGACCACCAGAGCTTATGGATAATACCGCATCTCACAACACATTATAATGTATTTAGGTCCCTGCCAGGCGTGGATTCACCATTTAAGAGACAAACCTAATGTAGAATAACTTCTAACTCACATGGATTGCAGCTGTAAAGTCATTTTACATACATTGCAAGCATCCAGCTACTATTGTCACAAAAAGTACATTTCATAACCGACCTTGACAATCGAGGTAACAAAGGGCTTACAAAAACATAAATATTGTATTTGTGTTTAATAAATTGTTTGAATAAAATTGAATTTCTTCTGATTCCAAATTCCCTTAGTCAACCCTCTCTTCAATAAAATACCTGGCTGTAACCGCCCCCTTCACAAGTCTATGGCACTATGGTGACACCATTATCTAGCACCATGTAGTGACCACATGTGTTACTGCAGTGCATTAACCTCTGGAAGACTGGCATCCAAATGATGAAATATGCTACACATCAGAGCACAGCAATTACCATATATACTCGAGTATTAGCCAACCTGAATATAGACTGAGGCAACTTATTTTTGAAAAAAATGATAGGCTTGAGTATAACCCGTTAGGGTGGGGGAAATGAAACAGTTAAAGCTCAGAAACACACAGCAAATGTGCTTTTGTCAGGATATTTTAGTTATTATTAAATTCAGCAGATTTGTAATTACAAAGCCCCTGAACAGGATATAATCTCCAAAGTAGCTGGAGATGTAGAAAAGAGTAGTGGGAACATTGTAAAGAAAAAAGTATTGCTCTAGCACAGGGCTACTCAAATATAAATTTCAAAGGTCCACTTACCAAATTTTCATTAAGTCTGAGGTCCGGAGTTTGGAATTTTACCGTGCACTGCTGGGGGATCGGCAGTTTTCACAGTCTGCTGACATGGTTGAGTACATATATATATACAGGGAGTGCAGAATTATTAGGCAAGTGGTATTTTTGAGGAAGAATTTTATTATTCAACAACAACCATGTTCTCAATGGACCCAAAAAACTCATTAATATCAAAGCTAAATATTTTTGGAAGTAGTTTTTAGTTTGTTTTTAGGCTATTTTAGGGGATCGTGTGTGTGCAGGTAACTATTACTGTGTATAATTATTAGGCAACTTAACAAAAACTAATTCATACCCATTTCATTATTTATTTTCCATGAAACCAATAACATCCTCAACATTCCAAATATACATTTCTGACTTCACAAAAACAAAACAAATCAGTACCATTATGCCACCTTTCTTTGCAAGGACACTCAAAAGCCTGCCATCCATGGATTCTGTCAGTGTTTTGATCTGTTTACCATCAACATTGCGTGCAGCAGCAACCACAGCCTCCAGACACTGTTCAGAGAGTGTACTATTTTCCCTCTTGTAATCACACATTTGATGATGGACCACAGGTTCTCAATGGGGTTCAGATCAGGTGAACAAGGATGCCATGTCATTAGTTTTTCTTCTTTTATACCCTTTCTTGCAGCCACGCTGTGGAGTACTTGGACACGTGTGATGGAGCATTGTCCTTCATTAAAAAATCATGTTTTTATTGAAGGTGCTGACTTCTTCCTGTACCACTGCTTGAAGAAGGTGTCTTCCAGAAACTGGCAGTAGGACTGGGAGTTGAGCTTGACTCCATCACCACCCGAAAAGGGCCCCAAGATCATCTTTGATGATACCAGCCCAAACCAGTACTCCACCTCCACCTTGCTGGCGTCTGAGTCGGACTGGAGCTCTCTGCCTTTACCAATCCAGCCACCTGCCATTCATCTGGCCCATCAAGACTCACTCTCATTTCATCAGTCCATAAAACCTTAGAAAAATCAGTCTTGAGATATTTCTTGGCCCAGTCTTGACGTTTCAGCTTGTGTGTCTTGTTCAGTGGTGTTCGTCTTTCAGCCTTTCTGTCTCTGAGTATTGCACACCTTGTGCTTTTGGGCACTCCAGTGATGTTGGCAGCTTTGAAATATGGCCAAACTGGTGGCAAGTGGCTCTTGGCAGCTGCACGCTTGACTTTCCTCAGTTCATGGGCATGTTATTTTGCGCCTTTGTTGTTCCACACGCTTCTTGCGACCCTGTTCACTATTTTGAATGAAACGCTTGATTGTTCGATGATCACGCTTCAGAAGCTTTGCAATTTTAAGAGTGCTGCATCCCTCTGCAAGATATCTCACATTTTTTGACTTTTCTAAGCCTGTCAAGTCTCTTTTGACCCTTTTGCCAAAGGAAAGGAAGTTGCCTAATATTATGCACACCTAATATAGGGTGTGATGTCATTAGACCACACCCTTCTCATTACAGAGATGCACATCACCTAATATGCTTAATTGGTAGTAGGCTTTCGAGCCTATACGCTTGGAGTAAGCAACATGCATAAAGAAGGATGATGTGGTCAAAATACTCATTTGCCTAATAATTCTGCACTCCCTGTATAAATATTCTCCCTATAGTCTATTGCCCCTGGACCATGTCTGACGGGCTGTGGAGCACATAGACTTTACCTGCTCGGCAGAGGCTGTGTTCAGACATCTGCCAATGCAAAGGTCCATGTACTCCAGTATGTTCAGCCCTGCATCAGTGGAACGGCTCAGTGCTGTGAGAACAGCAATATGCTTAGCGGAGGGGTTCCGATAGAAGTGGAAACCCCCCCTTATTGCCCCATCACCGTTGAGCATTGCAACAAAATCTCTGTGTTCATAACAGGGATTTTAGCAGACATGGAGCTAGGGTTTTACATATGCCTACTCCCTAACTTTCACCCCCAGATGCTCCGACACCCTTTTTGGATTAGTAATTTACAATATGACACCACTATCTGCAACCTTTCATAGCTATTAATGTTTCCCTGCGGTTATCCAAGTGACAGAAATTGTATGCGTTTACCAACAACAACTGAAAAAACTTGGCAACCTAAAAAATGAGACTACATCCAAGCAATATATGATAGGGGGCTTTTTAGTAGGAAGAATTGTGCTCAGGGACCTAAAAATTTTCATGGATGTAGTCTCAGGGGTCAGCTGGTAACCCCCAAAATGTCAAGGTTCTACCATGCAGAGTTTCAAAGATGTGTGCAGCAGAGTAGTGCTTTATGCACATAGGGAAGCAATATTTGATAGCTGGACTTTTAACTGAAATGAATGTATAAGTCTTGTAACTAGAGGGGTGAAACTCGTAGTAAGTAAGTAGTAGTAGGGAAGCATTACTGACCCTTAAAGTTTCATGATTATACTGTCAATGGTCTGCATATGATGTTTTTGCACACACAAAAAAGTTCACATTAAGTCAACTTTAAAACTTTGACGTGACTTTTAACCTAATTTATGCAAAAACGACATGTGCTAGAGCAAGAATTATCTTTTCAAAAGTTTCCACAACCCTTCTGTACATCTCCAGCAAATTGGTGATGATGGCATGTTCAGGGGCTTTGCAATTCACTCATAAGGTCCAGATACAAAATGCCACAATTTTCTTGACCCGAATATAAGCCGAATTAAATTATTTGAGCACATTTCATGTGCTGAAAATTTCAGCTTATATTTGAGTATATACGGTAAGTACATTTTAAGATTTTGGAACGCGTCACCTCTCCGAGTTAAGTAGAAATAAAAATGATAATTTTTAGTTTTTTTGACTTAAGGTGGGCTTGAAGAATATACTTGAAAACTATTTTATATAAGCTTAACCGCAATCACACAGTCCATGGAATTATGTACAACACTAAGCTCTACAATACTCTACACAATAATCTTCTGATGAAATGTGCCCTTGAAGAGCCATTGTGCAGTGATCAGAGGAAACCAAAGAATAAATAAGGAATCTGTGAACAAACACAATCTTCCTGGTCAGTTTTGTTCACTACAAAAAAAAAATACACAAAATTTCATTTTAAACAAACAAATTTGATCCAAAGAGATAGCGGTCTCTACGAAATAAATTCAGGTAAATATTTAGTTCTTTCAATTACAGTTATATTGTTTGTTTCCAGAAATGCAGCTTTAGGTTTGATTTCTACTATGTGTTGGTATGTGGCGGTCATAAAAGGATACAAGAGGAACAAAAAGGTAAAAAAAACATCTTTGTCAATATCATAACCTCTTAGCCGTGTATTCATCAATTTTTGTTAGATCGCTTTTCGATTTGATGAACAGTTGTCAGTCTAGCTAGCGTGCTACCACACAGCGTGATCGATTCCTTTCCAAAGCCCCAAAAAATTTAAAGATAATTAACATACATATAATAATGCAATGTACACAGGGGTCACATTGACTACTCATTTCCAAAGGGTTAAAACATAGCCAAAGACAATAGGCTCTAATTAAATAATAAAAAAGTTGTAACAAGTGTTCCTGTGTATTAATAACTCTTATTTTTACTCTTTTAAAGCGGACCTACCACCTCCGAATCTGCCTTCTTTTATACAGTAACTTTAAAATATATATATATAAATTAAATTGTCCACAAGATGGCGCTGCGGCTTGTTTACATTTCACAAGTCAGAGACAAGCTTTTTCAGCGAGTTTATTCAGCCCAAATTATTCAGGCTCTGTAAGCTAGGACTCTGCTTACAGAGACAGAGCAGAGCACAAAGCTGAGTGCAGGGTGTCACCCCCTTCCAATGCCACTGATGGGTGCTCCCAATCACCCCACGATCTCTAGCGTGCCCCAAGTTTGGCATTAACAACATGAAAGCATGGATCCATCCTGCCTTGTATCAATGCTTCAGGCTGGTGGTGGTGTCATTAGTGGTGCGGGGGACATTTTCTTGGCACACAGGCAGTTCTGAAGGCAAAAGGAGGTCCAACCCAGTACTAGCAAGGTGTGCCAAATAAAGTGGCCGGTGAGTATATTTAACTTTTTACCCACATCAGACAAATATTGCGAAAGGAGGTAGGGGTAGCAGGTATGACTCTACCCTGAATATTACAATGCAGCAGTGATTTAGAGAGGCCAATACAAAATTTTGTTGTACACAAGGTGCTGAAAGCCTATAAACCACAATACCAAATTCAGGAGTCATACTAATGTTTAATGTTCTCATTAGTGAAAGTGAAATGCCAGTATCAGGTCTTTCTAGGTTATGTACAGAATGCATAGAAAACAAAGTGTTAAAAGGTGTGTGTGTGTAATTCTGTGATCATACAGCTATTGTGTATATGCTGATTTTGGAAACGATATTTTATATCAGGCGTCTCAATTTGTACGGCAGAACGGAGCCAGATGGGTTTACAGACACTTTAAAACCAAAAGCGCTGCCTCATATTGAGCTGTAACATCCTAACAGACAAACCAATTAAATACTTTCTGGTTTTTAACATTTTACTCATCAGCTGGATAAGCACTAAACAAAACACAACACGTAAAAGCCACTTTGTTATCTGACTGGAGATTTCTTTTTTTCTGAAAGACAAAAAAAAAAAACTGGAAAAATTGTTTCCCCCAATAGAAATCTTTTAATCAAATAATGAAAAAAACAGGACTGACACAGATAGGAAAGGATGAGTTTACAGCGTGGCCTGGTGGATATAAGAGGTCACTGCAGCTAAGACACCAGCTAGACAAGTGAAACATATCCGACTAAATATCAAGTGTCTAAGATATTATTCTTAAAACTCATCACCTCTTTATAAATCTCAGAAATCACAAGAATTCTTCTGGCAAATGAGACCCTTGGAACCCAGCCAGTGAATATTTATTACGTCAGGTGTCCACATCAGAAATTTCTCACCGTCTCCACTTCTCTGCCATATTCATACTTGTGAACACTCCATGTGGATTTGATGATTTGACTCACTGGGGTCGATTTACTTAACCCTCTGGGCGTTACAGGCTTTTCACACCATTTTTTATGGCACGAAAAGCCGTTTCTCTCGCAAATTGCCGGCTCTATGCCCAGCCCTGTACACACCGCCGGTGTCAAATAGACACAGATGACGCCGAAGACACCGATCATCTACAGAGCCGCAGGCACACGGAGAAGCGCTGTTTGTGCCCGATCCTGGCACGGGCGCAGTTTGATCAGCTGACTTCGGGCATAGCTCCCAGGAGGTTAAGCAATGAAGTCTTATTTATTTAACGTAAACTGAGTAAATCAAATAAAGCTGTGTTCCCTTCATCATCCAATCATGTGTAATCAAAACTTGTTTAATTTTTTTTACCTTGCTACATTTACTAAAATAACCAAATATGAACATGCACGTTGCTTTGCATGCAGAATTCTTACAAACAGAACCAACTCTTTTATCCTTTCAGAGGATCAGATTTATTGAAACACTCCATAAATCCTAAATCACACCTAAACTCGTCTGATAATCCTGAATGCCTCTCCACGCCCCTCCTCTCTCATTGGTTTCCATTGAAAACAATGCAATCTATCTGTGGTCGCAAAGGTTATTGCCGCTATTACCTGTAGACTGGGAGCTACACAGAATCAGACATGGGGACATCCACAGAAAATTTACTATATGATGCAATCTGTCAGTAACCCTCAATCAGTTTCTGCCTCCCCTGCAACATGGTTTCATAGTGAAATCTTCATTTCTGGAAAAAGGAAAATCTGCTCATTCTGTGGAAAAGGTGGACTTACAAGTCAGTAGTGTAGAGTATTGCTGTATCACATGTTGGTTTTTCCATAAATGAATCCCCTTGCAGTCCAGTAGTTCAGGGTTTTTGTTTCCTAAAGTTGTACGGAAATGCTGGGCGTCTGAATTAAAACACACGTCAATGGCGACTGCATCTCCTGCAGTCAACCATTACATCAGTGAGGTAGATCCAGCGAGAAGCCCACATAAATGCCAATGCTCCAGGGCGACCTGGTAGTGGTTGCAGAAGGTAAGAAAGATACCCCAACCAAAATAAGTGCCAGCACACAAAGTGTGTCCGCCCAATTCTTGTCACGACCAGCCGCATGTGATGACATCATCACGAGCGGTGGATCTGCTGGGAGATCAACAGCTTTTCTAAACGTGTATGGGTGGCTTAGTTGGTAAAAGCTACTCTTCTTGCTTTGTGCAGTGAGGCAAAAGGCCTAATCCAAACCCTTCCCATGAAACTGGTGCCCTTTGCTAAAGCAATATTCTGTCCCTTTCCGGGAAATAAGCAGAGGGCAAACTCAACCACTCAAAACCCCACAAGTTTAGACCACATCACCCACCAGCATATAACATACTCCGGGCACCTGTCAAATTCAGACTTCTCTATAAGGCTGCAATGGTGAAGAGTATAACATGTCGCTCAGAAAATATCATTACGGACCTCCATAAGTCCTGTGCCAAACATTACATCACTCTATTAGATGCTGGCATTAAACTCACCAATGGCATGGTAAACCCTTTACATTCAGCTGCAGTTGTGCCCAGGGTAATAGCAGAGAAAGTTCAGAACTCTGCAGTTATTGAGTGACTGAAGCTCTTTTTGGCGACCACACTCTGTAACTTTATGTGGTCTGTGACTTTTTGCTGGAGTTTCTGCTGTCCCACTTTGAAATATTAACACTTTCAGCAGTTAAAGGAATAGCTAGGGAAATGAAAGGTGGCATCCAATGTCAGAACTACGCTTGAATCTACTGAACTCTTCATAACATAACAACATGTAATGTGTATGGGGGGGGCTTCACTGTATTCACGGTAAATGGTTTCATAATTATATATATATATACATACATACACACACACATATATATTTTTTGATACATTTTCTAGATATTGATTAAAAGTAAAACACATTAAAACATTACAAAATAAAAAATATACAACACAAAGATCACAATATAACGCTTAACTTTTTATTTTTTGTAAAAGAAAGCGCAAAGACACTTTTCCTGTTATCAAATAAAAGAAAGCACATCCGGTACCAGTACAGCCTTGTTGGCTGGTAGATCGCTTACCATATGTGTTTGTATAATACTGAGCACCCCATTTCATTACAGAAGAAAACAGGTAAATATTGCCACAACTATAAACAAAGAGATCCCCGCTGAAGGGGATGGGTATAGGCACTTGTCCTCATTGCAGTTGTTGTGTCCCCTCCATTCAGCTGTTTCCAGCCCTCTGCATCAATGAGTATAGTTGTATTTGCTCTTCACACTCCCCACCGCCATCATTCCGAATGACTCATTCAGCCTTATTCTCCTGCTGCCCGCCGCTACACAACATGACACAATACAGCGTAGTTGTACTTTATGATCCCCACAGCAGTCATTTTGAATGACTCATTTAGCTGGCCTCATTGTGGATAAGGGGGGCTGAATGAGTCACATGATGACGGCTTAAGGGACAATAAAACTACAATGAGGTTTAAAGCTGAACTCCAAGCAGAAAGGTAATACATAACTGCAGCAGTAAGCCTGCAGCAGTGATCTTTGGAAGACACTACAGAATGATCAGGGTGGCAATTCAATGATTGTACTCCCAAAAACTACAACAGAATGGTCAAGAACAGGGGTGTCAAACTCAAATACACAGTGGGCCAACAAAAAAAATTTGGCCAATGACATGCCATTCAATGGATGCATACACACACATGTAACAGTGTCTGTACAGTGCATACTGTGTAAGCCTTGTGTCCTCCCCAACCCAGTGTGCATAGTGTTAATTACACACATACTGTACATAGCCTGATGACCCCCTGGCTAGGTCACTCTGTCCCACTTTGCCTTCCACCTGACCCATTCTGGTACCACTCTACTCTGCACTATGTATAGCGCTACGTAATATGTTGGCGCTATACAAACACAAGAAAATAATAGAAATGAATGTGTCATTCTCATTATAATATTTGTGCCCTGTGTAATATTTGACCTGTGAAATGAGCGTAAATGCACAGCAACAGGACAAAGAGGAAGCAAACACACAACACAGATGACCACTGTAAATCTTAAGGCCCCCATACACGTCTAGATTTTTCGTTCTATCATCTTAATTCAATAAATTTTTTGGGATGATTGATTGAAAATCTATGGCAGCCCACTTGGTTAGATCGAACTAAAATGATTCAAATTGGGGAAATAGGTTGTAATGAAATGGAACCTTAATTCAATTACGTTTCCAGTCGATCACCAAAATTTTTTATCAAATATCTGTTTCATACAGTTGCCATAGATTACAATCAATCACCGATTTCCCTGACCCAAATTTTTTTTACCTTTTTAAGTTGATTGAAAGGAAATTCTAGACGTGAATGGGGGCCTTAAGTTGTAGAAAAACAGAGATATCCAATATTCTTGCTTACCAACACAATACAAATACAATGAAGAAAAATCTTTTTTTTAAAGTCAATTCACTTTACTGTGACATTCGTGAAGAACATGAGGCCACAGACAGACAGTAATGTACAGATTACCTGGGCTCACTGTCAGCTGGAAATAATGCAGCTTGTTGGGGTCAGGGAAATTCACTTTACAAGTACCTACAAAATAACACGAATAAGAGTTTAGTGTGTATATCTTTAGATAATGTATTATATTTATTCTGTTACTGCAACACCATATGTATATGTATTAGGATGGAACACCAATGTATCTACTATAAAATATGGGTTTTTAGGAGGTCCCTGAATCATCAAAACAGACATGGACGTGGATAAGGTAAATTAACTATTGGTTTAATAATCTTTAAATCTGTCAATTTTAAGTTATGCAATTCATAAGTAGTAGAAGGGATCTGCGATATCCCGAAAGCTTGCTTCTCTAATGACTTCAGTTAGCCAATAAACGGTATCACTTGAACGGAGGCAAAACTGAAAAAGGCGATGCCCCCTCCATTACATGGAGGTCAGTGGCGCTGCTTACCTCCGGCATCACCGATGATGCAATCCAGGCGGCCCCGAAAGCATCGACCAGTATGCTGATACTTAGAACCGCCGAGCAAATGCTTAGAACCACCGGAGGACTGGTGAGTTTTCAATGAGCTGAGAAACTCACCCGGAGTTAACTCGCCCAGGAGGTTAATAACAGTAATTCTAAATAAAACTTTTTTTCTTGTGCCTTTTTTTCTTGTGCATACAGCAAAAATTTTTAGGATATCCTTCCAAGCTATTACATATTTTTGTTAGAGTCACATAAGGGTTTTATTGCTGACCCCTCTGCATGCTAGCCTGGCTACAATGCTGATTCACAACTCAAATGACTTACCACTGATACTGGCACATACTGAGATAACAGTACCACAGTGTACTGTTGGCAACCAAGTAACAAGTATATGCAGAAAAAATATTTGAGAATAATGTGATGGTTTCTGGAAATGTTTCCTTTTTTTTTACATACACATACATAGCTACCCTTGGAAAAAGAAAGAATAAATAAGACATTTGTACTTACATGGTAGGTTGGCTTCAAGTTCTGCTACTTCTAAAAGACACAAAGAAAAAAATATAAGTGGTCATATATCAAAATAAAAAACATAGACAAGTGAGGGAAAGAAAAGATTAGCTCATGAGAGGTCTGATAGTTCTGTATAATAAATTATTTTCTGAGAGTTAAAAACAAGTTATTTGTTAAGACACAGAATGATGAATAATGCTAAATTCCTCATCTGCAAAAATGATTCAAGTCCCAGTTTATGGTCAATAGATGCTGAAATATTAAGGTACCAAATACAAGCATGCATATCAAACTGCAAAGTAAACGTTATTTACAAATGTAAACAAAACCATTATGAGACTACTAAGTGCAAGATGAAAAAAATCTAAACCAGAGAGGGAGTCAGGGCTATCTTATGTCTGTTTTTCTGCCCACATTAGTGAAGCCTTAGGGCCCATCCCCACAGGCGAAGCTGTCCACGGGGCGGCGCGGTCCTGCCAGCCGCTAGCGGCTGTCAAAGATTACAAGCAGTTGCGGCTAACTACATGTTAATAGCCGCTAGGGGCCAAAACTCGGTAGCCCGCAAGTGGGGACAGCCCCATTGTAAACAATGGAGGCCGCCGCTAGCGGCTGAGGACCGCGCCACCGCACGGCAATATTCACCTGTGGGGACAAGCCCTTAGCCTAAACCAGTACATAGAACCCAGAAGAATAATAGTAATGCAAAAGAGGATAAGCAATCCAGAATGAATATTTTGTACAGAGTGGAAAGTTTCTATTTGCTAATTAAACTACTGTGCCAAGATATTTTATATTGGTGTTTCATCGGACAAAACGAATGTGACATTTTATTTCACAGCAGCCAACAAGAAAAATGAAAAAACTGGAACCGAAACCTATATATAGAATATGGAAGCAGCAAGGCACAGAGCCTACAAATTAAACCGATCCACAAGACATTTCTAATATGGGGGACGTTGTGGAGGCAGCAGAGTGTGCAGGTTTTCCAATTTCCACTGGTCTGCCCTCTAAACCTGACAGGGCAAAACAAGAACAATATTCCAGCTCCAGGAGACAAAACAGCAACAAATTATTTCAGGTCAGTTTATGGCTAATGGCTGCTGATATAATAAGGAGCTATATATACACACAGGCAAAGAGTTTACTCCGCTTGTATGTGAAACTTACTGGTATAATAATCATGCTTACAATCCAAAACTTAAAAATGTAACAAAACCCAAAAAGAAAATGAACTGGAGTTAAAAAAGGTCCCATTAACATGTGAAGTTACGAACCGTCTGTTTACCACCCAAAAACCGTAGCTGCCTGGGGAATGTGACATGAGGCATTTTCAGGTAGTAGAACATACGGGGAAACATAGGTCAATACCTGACAATTGCCTGCTGAACGCCTGCACAATATGTGCAACCTCTGCTCATAGCGGCTGGGAGAGTTCCCTCCCGAAAATCACACGTGTAAGGACGGAATAGTGATGAAAAAAAAACAATGTAAATAAGGGCAGTGTTCTCCCCAGAGGAGATTGGCCGGGCGGCCCGCCCGGGAGATTTTGGTCCCCGCCCGGCACACAGCGAGCAGCCTGACAGGCGGCGCCTCCCATTCTTCAGGAGCGCGCCACAGCCACTGAAAGACTCCGGCCCGCGGCACACTACCGGAGCCGCGGGCCGGAGTCTTTCAGTGGCTGCGGCGCGCTCCTGAAGAATGGGGAGGCGCCGCCTGTCAGAGGATTTGTGTGCTGCCGCTGGCCGGCAGCCTATCAGAGGGCCGCCGGACCGGAGCAGGCGGCGCGATGACGTCATCGCGTCATGACGTCATCGCGCCGCCCGGCTAAAAAAAAATTCTGGGGAGAACACTGAAGGGTTATGTATAAAAATACTTATCTCTTTTTTTGTTACTGTAAAAACGATAAACATAAAAAAAAAATACTTGATGAGAAGATAAAAAGTTCTAAACCAAGCTAATAATGGCCATGCAGAGAGTTGGGGCTCTACCTTGTGCCATCTAAAACTAACAGAAGCATTGGGCATACCGTAAAGACACTCTATATAGGAGATTTGACCATGAGGTAGTGCACTCTTGCAAGGTTTACTAACTTCTCGGTTGCATTCACACAAAAAGCACCGCATCCTGATAAACGTGGCATGTCTTTTCAAGTGTCAGTCTGCGCATTGTGTACTACGTGTGAATAAACCTTATTCTATAGCAGACATTGCCAAACTAAGGCCCGGGGCCCATAACCGGCCCATTTACTCTTAATTTGTCCCTTTGTCACCTTGGTGTAAAGACGCTGTTCTAACCCCATACAATAAGTGGAGATGATGCCTAGAGGATGATTTGGGTCTAATGATTTGTCTATTCTCCTAATGGCCATAGTTTGCCTGCAATAGAAGGTTTAAGTTTACCATTAAAACCCTCTAATTGTTTTTTTAAATTTCTTGCCCGGGCTACGAGTACTTAGAACACCTATCCTTTGTGTCTCTTACCGCTCTTTGTCTGGCCCCTCTGTCAAATTAAAAAACCCATTGTAGCCCTTTACTCAAAAGGTTTGCCCAGCCCTGTTCTATAGCCATGCCCCAATGGGTGGCAGGTAGATGCTGATGGATTTTATATTCTATTTAAAAAAGCAAAACTCTTCCCATCGTCATTTGAACTGTAACATTGATGTGATTTTTTTTGTTCTCCTCTTTTGTTGCTTAAGTTAAAAGTGACTCTCTGAAGTCTTAATAGAATCCTATATGCATTTCCCTGGAATAGAGGAAATGGTATCCTCCCCCTCTCTATTTCAGAGCTGCACCCATAGTTAGTCTATTAAAGTGCAGCATGGTTCTTCAACTCCTCCATGTACAAATTCCTGCCATCCAGTAATACTCAGATGAACACCTAGAGCTGGCCGCACGGGTAAATTTTTCATTCGTTTTCCAAACAATCAAGTGTTGTGAACGTTTGCAGCGATTATTCGGTAAAGCGTGGCCCCCGTTTCTTTGTGCGAGATCAATCGATTCCACTCCAAGAAATGTTGATGGAGCCGGGAACCAACATGTTGGTGAATCCCTGTTCGCCATTCGAACAGGAATTGATAAAGTGGTGATCGATAGTTCAAAAAGCCAACTATCAATCAGAACGTAAGAATCGCCAATCGAATGGCTATCGACCCTTGTGTGGCCAGCTTAAGTTCAAGATCAAGTGTGGGATGAAACCAGGGTGGATAAAAATCAATGATTTTTTTTAAAAAAAACAAAAAAGATTTTTGGGATTTAAATAGATTTTTTTTTAAATACTGTGCTTTGAGGAAAATATATCATCCCAAGGTTATTCCATAATGAAATAAAGATTAGTTTTTATTATGTAGAATAAGGCTGTATATGTTTATTTTTGGGTAAATAAATTCCATGAATCCATTCACAATGTGATGCTCTTCCAGAGGTGTTTGTAAGATTTTATAATCAATAAAACTACACTCTCAGATGTATAGCGACCAACATCCCAAAAACAATAGACAGAAGTTTATGATGGCATAAACACATCACCCAAAATTTCCCCTGGAATAGACCAGGGTGAGCGGACGGGCCACTTAATATGTAAAAGCAATACATTATACACAGGGCAAAAGATGAAGTAATGACATCATATCAATCAAAATCAATGTGCAATGTTGCGGATGTACACATCTGTACACGTGCTGTTACACAATAAAAATAGTCCAAATGGTGCAAATTTCACCCCAACGCGTGTTTCGTTGAAGACTTCTTCAGGGGGTACGATATGTAATTTCATAGGCCACATCTACATAAAACAGCCAACACAAGGGTATCAGTCATATTGAATAACCAAATCGACATAAAAGTGGACACAGACCCTCAGGGGTTACTCACGTCCATAGATCAGTATAGAGTGGAAAGACATGATTTCTCAAGATGGCATCCCCACTGCACCAATGGAGACACAGACAGACTTTAACCACATGAATGCGGTGGTGATCTGCGTACAACAAGATCTATTTTTAATACATTTACTTTGGTAAACATGGTCAGTTGATGGTTTGGGTCGGTCTTGTTACACAGATCACCAGTGGGGACGCCATCTTCAGAAATCATGTCTTTCCCCCTATACTGATCTATGGACGTGAGTAACCCCTGAGCGTCTGTGTCCACTTTTATGTCGATTTGGTTATTCAATATGACTGATCCCCTTGTGTTGGCTGTTTGTGTTATGTAATTTCATAGGCCAAATCTACAAATCGTACCCCCTGAAGAAGTCTTCAACGAAATGCGCGTTGGGGTGAAATCTGCGCCATTTGGACTATTTTAATTGTCTAAGCACATGTAGAGATGTGTACATCCGCAGCATTGCGCATTGTTTCTGATTGATATGAGGTCATTACTTCATTTCTGGCACTGTGTATAATAAATGTATTTGCTTTTGTGTCCCCTCACCCATGTCTTACAAGGGGAATTTTGGGTGATGTGCTTATGCCATTATCAACTTCTGTCTGTTCCTGTAAGATTATTGGGCAGTTTCTCTGCTACAAGATATTATCACAGATGCTGGGTTTACTTTTGCAGTTCTCAAACTAAGTGTAACAGAAAAGTTGTCCAAATATGAATGACTAACCTAAACTGGGGATAAAAAAAACAATATGAAAAGTTGCTGTTCTAAAAATCCTCATCTACTTGCATTTTAAAGTTACACCAGCAAGACTGATTGATTTAAATCAAATCCACCCTGGATGAAACAACCTTATATTTGGTACAAGGTTTTAAAGCAATGCAAGGTCCTCCAGATGCTCTTTTCACAGTCCAAGCATTCAGCTGACCAAAGTAAATTAAAGAATGTATAATGTTACCTGGGGCATACACAGTTACATTTTTTGTTCCATTGCCTTGAGATACAATCGTTTTGCATTTGGATCGCTTTTACCATAACATAATATAATGGAGTCAAAACATATTGCTTCCTTTCTTCTGCCCTGTGTGCATGCTCCATATGCCGGGTATATTGATGGATTGTACATTGGGAACAAAACGACTAAAGAAACTAAAATACTTAATACAGATACTTAAACCCTTAAAAACAAAATTTTCAACATGTCCGATCACTGCATGTCCATTTTATGTTCAATTTCCATCCCAATTGTTGGATCCAATTCGATTTGGATCAAAAAAAAGAGGAATTGATTTTCAAACGATCTAATTAACCGCCCTAGCGGTCAGGACGGCAGCATCTCGTCCAGCGTTGCTACTCCTACTATACACTGGACGAGATGCTGCTGTCCAGTACACATCAGGGCTCCGGCAGCGCATACTTACAGTTTTGCGGTGTCCCCGATATGACATGCTGCCAGCTCCTCCGTCTCTTTGGCAGCGGGAAATTTGAAAGTACATTACATGAAATCAGTTTTCTTTGTAGAAAACTGATTTCAATGTGCTTCTATGTACAAAATCCCACCAAGATGTGCCCATTTGCAGTAACCCTCTCTTCCCTGGTGTGATTTTACCACATCCCCAGGTTTACCACATCCCCAGGTTAGAAATGGGTTAACTGCAAATGGGCACATGTGGGGCACCAGAGACTTTATTTGGGCGAGATTTAGTACATAGCAGCATAGCTTTGTGCCCTGATTTTTGTGTTTTCTCATTAATTTTATTACATTTATTTTTTTTACATAATTGTTTGTTTCAAGCATTATTATATTCAGAATGTCTACTAGACCCTTGTACGGACATATTTTGGGAAGTGTCAGGCCTACATTATAAAGAAAAATTTGCCATTGAAGTCTAAGGTGCACTTTTGGTACAGAAATCTGGACCACAGCAGTG
Organism: Ptychadena robeensis; assembly: GCA_036250615.1. Lineage (NCBI taxonomy): Eukaryota > Metazoa > Chordata > Amphibia > Anura > Ptychadenidae > Ptychadena > Ptychadena robeensis. The sequence continues at coordinate 35,067,462 of CM070039.1, read as the reverse complement.
CGCTAGGGAGGTTCATTCAATTGTATTTTTTAATTTGATTGAAAGGAAAAAGTGAACAGTGTATGGCCAGCTTTAAAGGCCCCCATACACGTCTAGATTTTTCATCCAATCAACTTAATTCTTTTTTGTTAATTGATTGGAAATTAATTGCTAATTTTTTGTTAATTGATTGGAAATCTATGGCAGCCCACATGGTTAGATCAACATAAAACAATTAAAATTGGAGAAAACATTTATTTAAAATTGATTGGACATGCTGGTAAATTTTAATTGGTTGTATTGAAATTAAACACTTTCAGTCGATCCAAAAAAAGTTTAACAAATATCTGTTACTACAGTTGGCAAACATACAATCAATCACCAATTTCCCTGACCCCCAAAAATTTATTGAATTAAGTTGAACAGAAAATCTAGACGTGTATGGGGGGCTGTAGTAGCTAACCTGTGCAACCTATTGTGGTGGGAAGCACATCTGGCTCAGGAGACACCAAAACTCTGACATCAACCAGGACATTCTGATATTACAAAGCCCAAGCTTTAGAAAATCAGAGTTTAACCACCATCCAACATTGTGCGTCCATACTAGTGATGTAAGTGCATAGGAATTTATACATTCTTCTCAAATCAAGAGGCATTTCATTATTAATATCTTCTTTCTTCTCTTTAATATCCAATTTCTTCTCTTGAACATTTCAAACCTAATCCAGGATAATAGTACAGGAGAAACCCTGCCCCCCAGAACACACTGCTTCTTGGTAATCTGCACTATAAATTTCAGGTACAGACACAGACGTACACAGGCCAAGGATGGAACAATTTAAACATGCAATATTAAAGGCGTCTTCCACTGGGGACCCAGCCACACAATATCACACACGCGATTCTGCAGAGTTGTGTATATAATTTATTGCCGAGACGTAAAGTGGATACTTCTGAACGGGGTCATCAACTTTACAGGAGGAAATTGGAACCAGACACGTTTTAACTTTAATAATTTAACTTTCTACAAACAAGGGAAGCTTTCAGCAATCATGGAGGATACTAATAACTCATTAATATGTTCCAAGAAAACTGTTTTAATGTGTGTTATTCTGAGCTGACAACACAGCGTGACAGAATACACAAAGGGACACAGAGACAGATATGCGGCATGACCCTGCTGTGCCTTGCAACCAGATCCAATGGCAAACAGTGTACTTTCAGTTCAGAAAACAAACCATACATGTGACCAAATGACCAGAACAGACAAATTATAATCAGAGTCCACTAATCCTCTACAGACAAATCGTTACATTTCAGCTTCCTCATCAGTTAGTATATAACCAACATGAAACGTTTAGCAACAGTTATTCTGACATCACTGGAAGATAAAATGATCTCCCCAGAACTACGTGACGTTTCACAGATTGCCACAGCCCCTCTCTCTGCTACCATGTTTCCCTGAAAATAACAGGGCTGTGGAGTTGAGGAGTCAAAGTAAATTTTGGGTACCTGGAGGTGAAGTCGGCAAAATATTGACTCCGACTCCTACTAAATTTAAATGTGAATTTAAAAAAATAAAATAAAAAATAATGCAAGTTGAAATGTCCCAATTCACAAACAGTCAGAATGAACAACTTCTCTGCTATAAGAATAAATGCATGCAGCGCATAACATTACCGCAGAGCAAACACATCACATGACCATGAAGCATGCTGCACATTGACTATATGCATCACTACATGGGACATAATGCACAGTGAAGGTGCGGTACCGCTTTCCATTGTGTTGTGTTCCGCTGTTACAGGGAACGCAGCGCCCACTGTGACCCTCGCTGATAAGTAAATGTTTTTTGCAGGACTAGAGACGCTTGTATAAGTGAAGGGAATGGATCGCCAATAGTTCAAGACTGCAGCTGTACAACATTTTAAAAACCTCTGTAATTCAGCTGAGGCTACAAATACTTAGATTGTTAGCTTCAACTTCACACATGACTCTGGGATTCAAGGGAAATCATGAATCATCCTTGAAGTGCCTCTTCTTGGAGCCTTCCACTGCCCTATCTTCACCAGAAGATCAGAACACTAAAGCTAGGCACACACGGGTAGATCTGTAAAAAGATTTGAGTACAACCAATCAACATGCGCGCTCATGGTGATTGACTGTACTCTTATCTGGTTACAAACCTACCTGTGTGTGCCTTCCTTCGAGCGGGATCAATAGAGCTTGCTCGAAGGAACTCGACTGAACGACATGTTGTAAAACCTTGTTCAATCTTCAATACTTTGCATGGAGACATGAGTCTTTATGGAAGGTATTGAAGCAGCTGCGGCTGCTGCCTTCTGCTCAGCCATGGACGGTCAGTGTGAAGGGGTAGAGCCAGCATTTCTCATTGGGAAGCTGCTGCTGTGTGAGTGAGGCAGCTGTATGAGACAGGCTGCTTCTCTCCAGCTTGTGGCGTATTGCGATTCACACACTTCAAGCTGGGGAGAACAGGTCCCCATCGATGTGCCCATGTGGTGTACATTGATTTCCGTTCAATTGCTCCCCTATCAATGACAGTGTGGTGACGTCACCACGCTGTGATTGATTGGGTGTTGATTGCACAGGAATCTTCCAGTGTGTGGCCAGCTAAAGAAACTCCCTTTCTCTGCTTTAATTGGCCATTACAGTAGTGTTGATTTCCTGGCCAGTAGTTCTGTGGCTAAAGTCATGTTGCCTTCCTGTCCTTCAATGGATGTATAAAATACATTAGCATATTAAATACAGAGGAGTCGGAGTCGAGGAGTCAGAAGAATCAGAAACTGAGGAGCTGGAGTCGGAGAACTTATCGACCGACTCCACAGCCCTGGAAAATAAGACACTGTCTTATATAAATTTTAGGTGCAAAAAATGCACTAGGGCTTATTTTCGGGTAGGTTGTTTAATGCAATATAAATAATGAGATGTCACTGCCCTCTAAACTTTTTTTCCAGCTAGTGGGGGCGGCATTCACCAGGCAGTGCGGCACTGCACATTTACCCAGGTAAATGTATATGCTTTTATGCTGCTCAGCACAAATAAGAACTCCTCTGCTGGACACCTTCACTAATTTCACTAAGGGGAAGAGGGAGTGCTGGGTCACTTAAAGCTGCTCTGTTCCCACCCAGCTGGAGCTAAGAACTAATTGTCGAGAGCTATATTCATATGCAGGTGAACCAATAGTCCCATTTCACCTGCTTGCCTTCGGGTCCAGCATTGGTCAAGTCGGCGTGGGGGGACAAGAGGGGCCACAGACAAAATTATAGGGAAAAAAAAACAGACAGGGCTTGACTTAAGTTCCCAAAGCATGCAGTAATACAAGTGTCACTACACATTGCTTTTATTCCCTGCATGTGTACCTAAATACCAGTTATGTGCAGCCCAGTACGAATGCTACAAATGTGAATTACATGGAGTACATGGGGAGAGGACAGGTGCCTTAAACTTCATGTGTGCTAAACCAAATGGTAGAAGGATATTCTATCTTTTTTTGCAGGGAAAAAAATATTGGGATGTCTGCACTTTTGATCGTTGTTGAGAGAGAGAGAGAGAGAGGACACTTCATGTTGTATTATATCCACAGTCAGGAATGGGGGGACCAGACACATTTGCCCCATTCTAGGGGACAGATTGTAAGTTCTATTGTCATTCTGAGCAATCATTTTTTAACTGTAAATATTTTAAAAGCCAACAGCAGCTTTAGCAGATGAAGTGATTTAGTTTTATTTAACGTTATACTAAATTTCTGTAATTTAGATGTCACCCCCTTTCACCTTGAGCATTCACAGAATAAAAAGCTGTTGTCACAGCCAGAGAAAACAGACGGGCGAGAAAGCTGCAGCAATATGCGCTGCAGAATACGCTGTACATAAGGAACATGTGATTAGCAGGTTATTGTTTTCAGTCATTCTTAATTATCGTTATTGCTTACATCAGTGGTTCCCAAACTAGGGGACGGGCGCGAAGGTATTCCACAGGGACGCTGGCCTTCACTCTTAACCTGTGTTTGAATAGGAAGGGGGGCTCGATAATGTCCCTAAATAGAAAAGGGGGGCCCTGCAGGGAAAGTTTGGGAACCACTAGCCTATATTAACAAACCCAACGCCTTGTTGCAGCACAATATTTACATTTCTGTTATAAATTAGGGCTTCAAATCAGGCTGTATAACTTACTTCCACCTTCCACAAAAAATGTCTATCATTCTGACTTCAAAAATAGAATACTTAATCGTTTTAGCTTATTTTGTGCTGAATATGGACCATCTCAATGCTAACACTGGACAAACCAACCGCACGCAGCAAAATATTACACAAAGACAAGGATTCTTTGTACATTTGAGAATCTTATCAGATTTCCAGTGAATTTACTAACTTATATTTACTAAGTAAATTGTTTAATTAAAATTCTGGGAATTTACGCTTACAATAGGTATGTAAGCAGCAAAATACACAAATTTGCAGACTGTCAAATCTGCCAAAGAATTTTTAATTAAAAAGTTACTTACCATATATACTGAATATAAGCCAAATTTTTCAGAACCTTAAATTTGCTCAAAAATGAAATTCGGCTTATAGTCGGGTCAAAAAATTTTAATCGGGGAATTTTGTAGGTGAACTTTATGAGTGAATTGCAAAGCCCCCAAACATTTGCTAGAGATGTAGAAAAGGGTTGTGGGAACATTTGAAAACAAAATGATTGCACTAACATATGTAGTTTTTGCATAAAATAGGTTCAAAGTCAAGTCAAATTTGAACTTATTTTGTGCAAAGACTTGATATGCTAGAACAATACTTTTTTCTTTACAATGTCCCCACATCCCTTCTCTACATCTCCAGCACTTCTAGTGATGACATCATGTTCAGGGGCTTTGTAATTAACTTACAAATCTGCTGAATTAAATAAATTACACCTAAAAACAAAAGTACATTTGCTGTGTGTTTCTGTGCCTCAGTTGCTGCATTTCCCTCCCTAGGCTTATACTCGAGTCATTCAGTTTTCACAGATTTTTTTTCTAAAATTGGGTACCTCTGCTTATATTCGGGTCGGCTTATACTCGAGTATATACGGTATCTAAACATTATTGTACTACATTGCCAAGCAACAAAATTCCTCCTAACAATAAAATTCCTGAATAAAGAGGAGCTGTTACTTTATAACATTTGCTAAACTAAGATAGAACATAAAATTGCTGAAATGTATGTGATTCATCACTGCAAAATTGATAAGAAGTTTTTTGAGGAGCAGAAAGTCCTGTCTGAGTCCTGCAAGTACAGCAAGGTGCCACGTTGAGGTGCTACATGTGTCCAGCACAGGAAATCAAGGCACACGCCGACACATGTGCCGGGCAGAGTCCCTGCTGCTTGCAGGCAGTTTGGCCAAAGCTTCAGCAGGGAAAAGACGCACAAAATCAGTGCCCGAACAGCAGGAGATGTTATCCCACGTCTTAGAGACACCTCCATTGATCTTCAATGGAGGTGTCTCTGGCGGCCTTAATTATACAAGTCTTGTCTTACATACATGAATAAACACAGTTTTAAATGAGCTCACAAACTCATGTCTCTACCAAGGATAGTTTTTGGCAAACCCAATTTGAACCTGTATTTCTTTCGAGTGTCGGAAGAAACCAGAGTATCCGGAGGAAACACATGCAGGTATATACTTCTCTTCCTGCTCTCCATCCTCCAAAGAAGGATAAGCAGGGAGTGATCACTCAAGCAGCCCCTGGATACATGCAATATGCAGGGCTGTGTCTTTTCTCCTCCCAGCTCTGATTACTCACTGCTCTCCCCCCCCTGACCAGTCCCTCCTGTCACACCTAGGAGGGTGGGGGGAATGCAGAGAGTAGAAAAGATGCACCCTTGCCAAGCAATGGCAAGTATCACTGTGCGATCTGACATGCAGGAGGTCTGTCCAGGTGGGCGCACCTGATTTGCGGCTGAGCGTCCAGCCGGAACACCCACATTGGTCGAAAAATCTGTGTATGGCTACCTTTACTTCCCTCTGCTTTGATCACTCCATCCTGCTTGGAGAGTAGGGAGTGATCAAATTGAGAGAAAGAGCTGAGAGACACTGGCAGCAGCCAGTTTATGTCTGTGAATTTGCTCTAAGACACATCGATGGGGTTAAAAAAAAAAAAAAGAAAAAGATTATAGAACAAAAATATAGTAACTCATACTTTTGTATATTATGGGCAAAATTATAACAATCAGGCCATTGGCCTCAAGATGGAAAAACATCCATTTACCTTTTGGGGAAAAAAGCATCCAGGCATGCCCACTGTCATCTAATGCCAAGGCAGTGCCATGGAAGCAATGCCATTGAGAGTCACATCTATGACAGAAGCAATCAGAAGCTCAATCACAAGGCAAGGGGCAAAAAACTCATCAGTTGTTGATGCCTAGATCTTCAGTGTCACTGACAAGATGGCATATTTTACACGCACAGTGGTCATGCTGATACAGCCCGTAACACAGCTAGGCCAAGCAACATTTCAGTGCAAACGTCTTCATCTATAAGCCTAATTTTAAGCTTAATTTGAGTTTAGGAACAGTTTAAGGAGATTTCTCTAACAATTAATATGTCCTATAATTGCAGAACACTGGTAATGACAAAAACCCCCACATCATTGATTTCAGCGCAATTACAGGATCCGATGTATAAGTCAGTGACTTTTACCTTTTATAAGCAACCTATCACGGACGGACACTCTGCGAGAAGAGTCGGACGATGTATTGGAAGCTCGGCTTCCTTTCACCCCGTCATCCCGCTTTAGCTTGCTTGCCAGTGTCAACATCCCGATTAATTAAACCCTGCAAAAAAAAAGAAAGAATCAAATGACGAAAAAAAGAAAGTATACATTTTAAATACAACCAAAGGACCCTATGTAAAGAAATGCTGGGCACGTAAATAGACATAGCAGTGTATTTGTATATATTCATTTCTTTAATATTCCCACACAGCCAACTGGAGGAAGATGATATGTGAGCATAACCCAAGAGGCTGGGGTCACCTAGTGGCCACATCCACACACTACACTAAAAGAAAAACAAAGTTACAGTGTAGAGCAGTGGTGTCAAACTCAAATACACAGAACGACACATATAAAACCTTGGACTAAATCACAGACCAACCTAAATATTTTTTTAAAAAATGTCTACAATTGAGAAAGATTTTACTTTTCTACAGATATCACTTTAATGATGCAATAAACCTTTCCATATGGAAACACAAGTGTCAGATAAAACACATCTGTTGCATTAACTTCTTAACCTCCCAAGCGTTTTGTCCCAGCATGATTCCGGTGTCACCGGTGACGCCAGAATCGTGCTGGGCACCTCCTGAAGAGCGTGAAAATTGGGCCACGTGTGCAATGCTCAGGAGGTTGAATAAAAACGATGTGTTAAAGTAGCCATACATGAAAGCGGTAAGCCTTTACTCGTTTTTTTTTATTTCACCGGCTTGTGTAATGAAAATATGTCGGTCTAAAGCCCCCCATACACCTTACAATGTTAGCATACAATTTTTGTACAATGAACTTTTGTTCTACCAAAACCATGTAATATGAGGATGTTGCTAAACTTTCCAATCAATATGTATTCTATCAGGGAGGACCCGGCACTACATAGCAGTGATATATACCTTCCAATCACTATGTAGTCTATCAGGGAGGACCCAGCACTACATAGCAGTGATATATACCTTGCAATCACTACGTATTCTATCAGGGAAATTGTATGGTGTGATATAAAGGTGTTTGGGGGTCTTAACATTGATTGACCGTACCAGCAGACAGTGGGATTGATGCAAAACCGTTCGATTCATTTCCTAAGTCCTGTGCACATGGTCCATAGTACCAGCGGATATCAAATCCATCCAAATACCTAGAAAACCCAGCCAATGGTAGAGGAGCCACACAAAGCTGAATGATTGAATGGCTGGTTGTATGTGGCCGACTTTAGCTAAAGAGAGACATCATGAACACAGGACAGACAGAAGGCAACCTTCCTCCAGAAGGGAACACTGCTTGTCTCTGCTCCTTTCACTGCTGAAGTGAATACAATGTCCTTTTGTACATCTGGAGATGCGATTTCCTGGTGCGCACTCACTGTGTGACCCCTTAGAGGGTCTATGTACAGCGCAGTCCTGATATTTATAGGCTTCCTGCGCAAGCACCATTATCTAACTAGTATTTTTTAACCTTCCTTCATCACTTTACACTACTGCCATGTCCGTGCACATGAATTATTTGGCAGTCACCCACCTCCATGGCAGTCACCCACCTCCATGGCATGCTGGAAGTAACTCGCTGCTCTAAATAGAACGCCTATTTAAAGCTACAACTCTGTTTCCATTTTGGGTTGAGAACAGCTGACGGCCCGGTCAGTTTATTCTCTGTGTCCCGCTGGGGAGTTTCCACGACTTCCTGCCCCAAAGACATAACACAAGAGTTAGAAGACAGCCAGAACAAGTGCTCCCATTGGACGATGTGCCTTCTTTACCTTACTGACTCTCAGCCACTTGGACTTATAATTAAGTTATATGGAGTAAAACTTCTGCTTTACATTCAGTCTAGCACAGTTGTACCGCCTCCTCTCCTGACATGGTCACTCTGATTTCAGTGTGCTTTACACAGAACATGAATATCTCATTTCTGGACTGCAGGGTCTCCAGCATCACCTACCCTCTTCCTCCGCAGCTTTGTTATCCCTGGTATTTTAAGGAGTTTTATCTAATAACAACCCAGCATAAGGTAAGGGTGACACGTAGCAATGTCCGGATATAAACAAAGCTTTCCTCACCCTCTGGGCATCACACACTCTTAAAGAATGGTACAGGTACCC
>CM070039.1:34997587-35050096 GCA_036250615.1 Ptychadena robeensis | reverse complement strand
ACAGCTAGGAGGCCAACCTAGGTGGCACTTGTAGCCCTCTTTTGTGAGAATAATGCTGCCAGCCAGAGAGAGGGAAGAGAGAGACCTTTCCCAGCTGTCCGTTCTCTTTTCCCTCTGCGCTTTCTGCCAATCAAGACAACCATGGGGGAACAAGCTGCAGACAGTAGGTAAAGTGCAATGCGCTTGCCCTCATTCTGAACCTGTGTAGTTTGAATGTTCCTATATAGAAAAGGGGAGCCCTGCAGGGAAAGTTTAAGAACCACTGTTTTAATTGAATGTCATAATACACAGATAGTAAGGTATTAAAAATAGAACACTCTATAAATATTGATATTTACCTCCCTCTGTAATCTTCGTTTTTCAGCTTTTAATTCATCTTCTATTTTCTCAGCATTTTCTGAAGATGTTTTGAATCGGGACAACTGGCTTTCAAGACGGATAATCTGACAAAACAAATATACACACAAATAAAATAAAGATATTACTACTAATGGATATCCATATCACATATGGTCTGTTTTTTTCCTAACAGAACACCGTTCTCAACCTTTTTAGATCTGCGGAGGAGGAGTGTCACTTCAGCATTCCAAAAACCAGTAGTGACACTCCGTGACGTCACTTCTGGCGCGATGAGGTACCTTCCCTCCTATTTTCCCATCCCGCTTGTGCAAATGGGTTGGAAAGTTAGGAGGAAAGGTAACGCCCCAATGCCTTCCTAAGTAATTGGGCGACCTCTTATCTCCCCACCCCACTTGTTAGCAACAGCTCTGATGCTTTCAGTAAACATGGGGACCCCTGTGAAATGGTCCCAACCCACAGGTTGAGAACCGCTGCTGTAGACCATCTCTTAAATTCAGAGTTCAGACACTTGTGTCTTTTAAGGTAGCCATACACAGGTCGATTTCACACTCGATTCCTGCCCGATCGATCACCAGGCACGTTTACGTCGATCAATTGATGAGAAATCGAGTGCAGCCCACCTTGACAGATCGACCTAAATTAATCGATATCGACCACAAATCAGATCGGCTACCTTGTCGGTGTTTCCAGGTCGACTGGGAACACATCGTCCAGGAATCGGTGGCCTAAGGTGGTAGGCACAACGTTTTCTGGTCGATCGATCGACGGCTCTGAAATCGACGGAATTGATGGGATCTTCCATTAATCGCTCAGGAATCGGCTCGTCTATGGCTACCTTTCGATTTTCTACTATAACTACTTTCCAATATGTAAAGTAACTTACGTTCTGTTCTAAGGCAGTTATTTCTTGTGTAGATTTGGTAAGTTTAAATTTGAGGTCACCGATTTGCCTGGTAGCATCTCCTGAAATAAAAATAAAACTATTAGCATTAGTTACAAGTGCGTGATTTTACACAAAACTAAGCAAAGATGAATACCTGAGACGCATACCCTTGTAAGAAATAGCTAATAATAATTTTTTACTTTAGTATGTGGAAAGATATTGAGTCTTTACAAAATTAAACAGAGTTTTTTTTATGTAGATCCAAGTTAGTGATAGCCTTAGGCTAAAACCAATTGCTGGTAAAAAAGACACTGGAGCAACAATGGGTATTGAAAGCAACTGGTCTACGACGTTCCTGTACACACAGGTGTCAAGGATAAAAAAAAAAGATCTATTGCGTTTTTTTTTTTTGCCGGACGAGTCTATTGAAAATTAATAGCCGCATCCCGTTGACATGTACACAGGCACGCATTGCTCACGTTATGCCCATTGGTTTTCAATGGACATGTGATTGCTACATTGCTCAGATTACCTGCACTAAACTGGTGACACAAGGAGGTCAAGTGCCCCCCCACATAGTGGTGTTCTAACTTTATTGTGGGATGAGACGTACTGGCATTTACTCCAAACTGTTCCCCAAAAATATTTCCAGGCGTTAAATTAATTTTACAAATATTTTAAATGTTAAAGTGCAAATAAAAAATATTACCAGCTTTTGCCAAAACTTTTAAGAAAAACAGTCAACATCTATGACTTTAGGCAGCTCACCTAATGGCCATTTATTAATAAAAAAGGAAACCAACACTAAACAGCACCAAAAAATTAAATACCAAATATGGTACCAATGGTAACATCACTGAAATGCCTAGTGTGCCTATACCTTGGACATTGGATAAACGAGACAACCTGGTGCCACAAGATTTACAGTGGTAAAGGTAGCATAGTGCGTTTTTATGGTGCACGCTCAGCAAAAATAATAACTTAGGGGCCTTAATCATAGTAATACATATATACTTCTATGGAAGGTATGTTCACCTTTCTGCTAATTATTACACAGTGGCTGAACTCATGTTCCTATTCTGTAGGGAATTGCTTCTTACATGTAACTATATTAATGGAGTTTTTTGGTCTATGATGCCATCAATGCTTGTCGTATATGACTTTGTTTTCATTGACTAGTAACGTTATTAAGATTCATGGAAATGCATATATAGAATATACTATATATGCAAGTGACTATATGATAAGTGACTCTGTTATAATCCTTTTTCATTCTATTCAAAACTGTATGAACCATATATAAATGGGTTGGCTGTGGAAATACCTTTAAAGACCCCTAAAAATATTTGTTTGTGTTCTGTAAGGGAGATTCATTTGATTAGCTGTACTGAATTTACATTAGAGAGCAAGATAAAACATCCAGTTAAAGAAATTTCTGTCCCAGTAATAATGGTCAGCAGAACAAATAAAGATGGTTGAGACACAGGAATATGAATGGGGTTCCAACATTGCCCTAAATTTAAAACAAAATGTTTTGGCTAGGTTTACATTTTAATGGCAGTACTGTAAAATGTCAAATCTGTACTTTTATATGACCAGGTGTATTTGTCATAACACTTAAAGATTGTGCTTCCTAAAAGATGATGGTGCACATCCACATGAGATAATAAACCTGACTGTTTGAAGAATTGTATATCTAATAAATGATACAGGTGGGTCAGGAAAAGTAGTGCTGTGGAGGAAAGGGCTAGATCAGGGTTTTTTCAATTTGACATTAGGGAGGGGGCAAGAGCCTGTCTGGCATAGGTGTCCTTAGGAAATTTAAAATATATTTAAAACAATATTAATAAATAGAGACTTTTAATGGTAAACATTCTATTGCAGGTAAACTATAAGAAGAACCATACAATCATCCTCTATGCATTATGTTCACTTATTCCAGGCAATGAGCAGAGGGGAGCTAGAGCATCTTTACACCAAGGTGACAAAGGGCTGAATTAACCTCCCTAGCGCACTGCTGAGGTCCAGATTTCTGTACCAGAAGCGCACCATAGACTTTAATGGAATTTTTTGTGTTGTAGGCTTGTAACTTCCAAAAATCTGTCCGTACAAGGGTCTAATAGACATCCTGACTATAATAATGTTTGAAACACTCTATTATAAAAAAAAGTAGAAAAAAAATAAAGTTATCACTGTATCCAATGCAATGGCATTCTCTGAAAGGGTTAACTTCCAAGACTACATCTGCAATGACAATGGGGGTGATATTCCAGTTGTTCCACTGAGACTCCGATTTGCATATGAATGTCCCAATTTGCACATGAATGTCCCGCGTGGCGGGGGGGGGGGGGGCAAATCGGGACATTCATTTGCAGATTAGGCTTGAAGAGAGGTGTCACAGCCTGCTTGCATAACATCGCACACACAGACAGCACTCAGAGCACAGTGAGCAGCTGGAGGATCTAAACTGGACGGCTCCCTCTCGTCAGCTGCAATAGTACATTAGCAAGTGCAGGACGAGGTACTGCCGTCAGAAACGCTAGGAAGGTTAAAAGACTAAAGGGAAGGTTTTGGCCCCTGGGCCTTAGTTTGTCCATGGCTGGCTAGATGATGCTGGATGTTCTTCAGACAAACATTAACCAAAATAAAAAAGCTCCATTATTTTGATTTACATCTACTAAAAAGCATAGCTTAAAACAGAGATTTGAGATTTAATATTAGCCATGTGCTAGAGATCACAGGAGATTTCTGGTTCTAAAGACCTGGGAAGAGGCTATGAAGGAACTTGCATTTTCAAAACATTATTGAATCTCCATTTTAAGAACAGTGGGAGATTCAAGTAATATATCTACAAAATGAAAATGAAAGACTTTTTAAACTCTTCTGTTAAATGAAATCTCTTAGTGAGGTTTAAACCAGGACACCTCGCATTTATTCCTAACAAAAATTGGCTTACATTACACATAGGTATACAAGATCAAGATCTCAATGTTGTAAGCCATTCCACTGTCTAGAAATAGTCTACAAGTTGAGGATTTTTCAAATGTCTTCATGCCCAGCCTTGTGGCGCAAGCAAGCTCATGCCAGGAGCAGACTGCTAAAAAAAAGTTTTTGAAACTCTAGCAGTAAGAATGGAGTTTAAAGTGTCACGGTCTTGGGATGCTTTACTGCAGCAAGACCTGGCCAGCTCACCATCATAGAATCCACCAATATTTTTACTGTGTATCAGACAGATGTCTGTATGACCTGATGAGTTATATTTATGAGGGGGAATGCATGTACATATGAATGTGTCATCCAGGTCTCCCTGGGACCACTGGAGTGTGTGTGGATATGTTGATGGGCATTTATAAACATACATGGAGATTTGGTGGAGTGATTTCTTCCTGCTTATTGATCGTTATTAATGCAGAACTCCAAGCTTCGTTAAAGTGGGGGAAAAAAGGATTTAGTCAGCCACCAATTGTACCAGTTCTCCTACTTAGAAAGATGAGAGAGGCCTGTAATTTTTCATCATAGTTACACAATGAATGGGGGGTAAAGAATCGAGGAAATCACATTGTAGGATTTTTAAAGAATTCATTTGCAAATTATGTGGAAAATAAGCATTTGGTCAATATGAAAAGTTAATCTTAATACCTTATTATATCCCCTTTGTTGCCAATGACAGAGGTTAAACGTTTTCTGTAAGTCTTTACAAGGTTTTCACACACTCTTGCTGGTATTTTGGCCCATTCCTCAATGCAGATCTCCCCTAGAGCAGTGATGTTTTGGGGCTGTCGCTGGGCAACACAGACTTTCAACTCCCATCAAAGGTTTTCTATGGGGTTGAGATCTGGAGACTGGCTAGGCCACTCCAGGACCTTGACCTCCTTCGTTGCCTGGGCAGTGTGTTTGATCTTCAATGCCCTTGCTGATGGAAGGAGATTTTCACACAAAATGTCATGATATATGGCCCTATTCATTCTTTCCTTTACACGGATCAGTCCTCCTGGTCACTTTGCAGAAAAACAGCCCAAAGCATGATATTTTTACCCCCATACTTCACAGTAGGTATGGTGTTCTTTGTATGCAACTCTGCATTCTTTCTGCTCTGGCCTGGACATGTACTGGCTTAAGCAGGTGGACACGCCTGGCACTGCAGGATTGGAGTAATGTGTGTGCAGGTCATTCACTAGGTCCCCCCGTGTGGTTCTGGGATTTTTGCTCATGTAATTGATTCTTGTAATCATTTTGCCCCCACGGTGGGAGATCTAACATGAAGCCCCAGATCGCGGGAGATATCAGTGGTCTTGTATGTCTTCCATTTTCTAATTATTGCTCCCACAGTTGATGTCTTCACAGCAACAGTGTGTGAAAACTTACAGAAAAGGTCTGACCTCTATCGGGGTATACAACATAGCAACTTGGCTCCCGCCAGCTCTGCACACAGCCGATCTCCCATCTAAACTGTATTGGCTATATTTGCAGAGTCCCGCAGATATAGCCAATGCAGAGTGTGTGTGACGAAAGCTGCATTCGCTGGATGAGGATGAAGAGCCGAAGTGAGCTCTCTAGTGACAATTTGTTTGTGGCTGAAATTGGGTACTGCATGCATATTTTTCCCCAATTCATTTAAACACATGAAATTTGTCAGATTTCCTGCTCTAAAAACTGGGTGCTTCTTATGGTCAGGTGTGTCTAGAGATCGCTAAATACATACAAAATACAAATACATTCTTTGAAAATCAGACAATGTGATTTGCTGGATCCTTTCCCAGCATTATCTCTCTCATAGTCGAGGTGTACCTATGTTGAAAATGACATGTCTCTCACTTTTTAAGTGGAAGATAAACTACTTTTAGTATTTTGCAAGAATAAAAATTGTATAAAGCACAAAGGCTGTATTTATTGTCCATAAAAAAGTCCATCAACCACATAGGTTTGGCTATATGTATCCTGGGTGCCACTATTTGGCTAGACTGAACACAGTGAAATGAATGTATCCATTTGATGTATGGTATTTGCCATCACACCCCAATGTACGTTCATCAGTGGGTCAATTTACCCAAGGTATATGATTAATTATAGCTGTGCGGCCACACCTCAGAATCGACGAGGGAGAATGGGAGCCACTGATTCAAGGTGTATCTTTGCGACAGTTTGTCTATAAGGTGCAGTAGGAAGGCCTCCTCGTGGTATCCGTGAAAGGTGCGATAGCCAAGGATACTTATAGCCAAACCTACGTGGTTGATGTTTACTGGTTAAAGTTACTTTCTATTTTGTGGCCTGAAAAGTCCCTTTGTCTTTGACAAAGAAATTCCCAGCTCATCAAATGTGTTTTGTTGGCTCAGGTTTTGTATCTTAATATCAAACGTGGCTTTGTTTTGTTTACAGTGGCGCACAGTAACCATTTGCTATGCTATACCTATGCCGGGATATTGCACACGTGTCTAAATATAGGCCATAAAGCATAAACGCCAAAAATACATATTTAATGTTTTCAGAGCATTTAGTTACAGGCCAATATAACTCGCTCACTTTGCACATCAGTGCCATTCTCCATATCGTCCCCAACAGGGTTTTCAGGACTTCTGTTCCGGGAATTTCGCTCTTCTAGTTGGGTTTTCAGTCTTTTAATCTGGAGTGAAAGAATTTGCAAATGTCGACATTGAACTGAGAATTGTCATGATTACGTAAAGTGAACTCGCCATAATATCTAAATATAATATGACATGTGCAGACAGTGAAAAATTTTGCTTTTTAAATTAGTATTAATAGTAACAAAGTTCACTTCATGGACTAAAATGTATTACTTATTGAAATCTATAGGTAATGGACTAAATGGACATAATAAAAATCATAAATACATACACAATTATCTCAATAAGTCTCAATAAGTCTTGATATTTATTCTCATAAGTCAAATCTTTTAATTAAACTGACCCGTACTTAATTTGATGACCTTCAATTTAAGGGCAGTGTGGTTTTATAGCCCAGATAATATAGATATATGATTCATATAGATATATGAAGGTTACACAGCAAAGAGAGACCACACAGACACTGGCATGAAGCAATTCAGCTACAGTCATATGAAAATTAATAGGAATCCCCTCTTTTTGGATGTTTTCTGAACATGGTTGTGCAAAAATTTGGGTACCCTTGTCATTTTACAGTTTTTGAATGAATGTAACTGCTCAATACTCAAGGCCGCTACAAACAGCTACCTGAAAGCTCTCGGTCAGATTCTTTAGATCTACGAACAACTATGTAGTGCCGTGTCCTCTGCGATTTAACACAGGTAGACGTGATGGTTTAGAAAGTCCCTCATATTTCATGGTTTTGGAATAAAAATCTAAAGGTGTATGGTTGACCCTAAGGAATGTAATCTGGATATGGAAGGTTACATAGTTACTTCAAAGCACACCTAAACTCACCAGGCGTTCTTTATGCCCCATACCCCCCCCCCCCCCCCCCCCCCCCCCAACAGTTGGCCAGATCAAGAATACTTCACCAGAGTGAATACAGAGGGTTCACCACAAAATGTAAACTATTGGTGAGCCTCAATAACAGGAAGGCCAGATTTTTCCAGTTCTGGAACAACATCCTATGGACAGATGAGTAGAGATGGTCGAATTTTTTTTTTTATTTG
Source organism: Ptychadena robeensis (assembly GCA_036250615.1). Taxonomy (NCBI): domain Eukaryota; kingdom Metazoa; phylum Chordata; class Amphibia; order Anura; family Ptychadenidae; genus Ptychadena; species Ptychadena robeensis. The sequence continues at coordinate 35,042,219 of CM070039.1, read as the reverse complement.
ATGATTTCGAGTTAATTTCAAAACCCCTGAACATAGTATCGTCATTAAACTTGCTGGAGATGTAGAGAAGGGTTGGTGGTATACTACAAAACAAAAAGTATGTCTCTAACACAAATAGTTTTTGCACAAATTAAGTTCAAAGTCAGTTCAAAATTTCAATAATCGGACTTAATTTATGCAGAAACTACATGTGCTAGAGCAAAACGTATTCATTCAATAGATGACCTGTAGTAAAACAAATTATGCTTCTATGGCTACCTTAAGACACCACAGAGCAGCTTGATATATGTCAATTCTCAATTACACAAGCCAGATTCAAGCCAAGGTATTTGGTCATAACAAGAAGCAGTTGCATGGTGGAAGAACACCGCATTCCAAGACACATTTGATGGAGCTTCCATTGTGCTGGGGGCCTGTGTGAGTTCAGGGACTGAGGCCCTTGGAAAAGTGGAGGGTATGATGAATTCAATCCAATATTAACAAATCCTTCAGGATAATGTTCAAGTATCAGCTACAAAACTGAAATTAAGGCCCCATACACCTAGCAAGTTTTTGTGCACCCCCGGGAAAAAGTGGTTTGCGGGTGCTAGAAGACAGGTCGATCGGGCAGACTGGAATGCGGCCACCGGGACCCCGAGATGATGCCCACCGAGCCCGGGACAGTATTGCCCCCTTTTTTTCCCCCGGCGGTGGGCCTGTGTTGATATAAAATGTCTGTTGTGGTGCTCAAATTATTATGTATATTGTATATTTTTTGTTAATCCAATAAACTTTATGTCACTGCTAAAATGCTTTTGTTTTCACAAGACATGTCAAAGGGAGTTGCTACTTTGAAAGTTCAGCCAATGAAAAAAAAACTCCAAAGAATTAAAAGGGGTTCACAAATGTTTTCATATGACTGTAAACATACTGTTCGAAACAACAAATCCTATAAGCCTATCTACAAACTAAGATATATCTGTTGCTTCAGTATCATCAGAGAAGACACACTATTCATGTATATAGCAAGTCTCGTTTTACCTGCTCGAGGAAGGATTCTCTCTCATCCATTAGTTTCTTCATCCTGATTTCTTTTAATATAAAAAAGTCAGAAAGGAAAGATAAAATGGAGAAACGAGGAAGGTTAGGAAGGAAAATAACAATTTTAATAAATGTTATTCTAGTACACAATCAACAGATACTACAAATATATTAGTATACCTCGACACACCAGTTTCATCTCTGCCCCCCTCTACACATTCCCAGCACCAGGGATGTGAGGACCAGGGGCACCAACGCCAGACATATAGCAAGGTCACCCGCCCACCTCCCTGGCGTCATCACTGAGCTATGGGAGGTGGGTCCAGGGATGAGCCCGCAGGACACCATCAAAGAGAGATGGCACTGGCAGTGCTGGAGAAGTTAAGCTACTCAGGGGTTTTCACTATTGGTAATGAAAATCTAGCACAAGCCACATCCGGGAATACTGCTAGGGAGGTAAAATGTTAGGTATTTTTGAATTGTAGATGGCTTTATGAATTTGGTGACAATTGGATCAAATTGAGGGCGACAAGAACAGTTAAAAAAAAGTAAGTTAAAAAATATGAATGCATGAATGTGTGGTTTAACTTTCAAAGAGTAAGTGAATCAAGCAATCATCACCATGATGAACATCTTTTACATTATTTAAATCATGTTCACCATGATGAACATCTTTTACATTATTTAAACCTGAACTGAAAATAGAAACATTTGTGGTTTTACCTGTCAAAGTTTCTGTATTTCATACATGTCAGGCAGAACCTGCTAACCAGACTTTCCTCTACTGTATGGAAGCAACCCTGTTAAGACATCTTCATGCCACCAAATAAGGGTAGAGCGGGGACAAGTATTGAACCAGGTCACACAGATCAAGCTACCTCTCTTGGAGTACAATACTGTAACCAATGTATTTGTGATTCATGCACATACAAATCCAGCTGTCACCCACTCCCCTGAAAACATGGGCACAGCACGGATAAATTCATCCAATTAATTATTATCCAAGGGCATGCATTGTATTTCTGTTACTTTGTTAGCAGAGCCAATCATAGTTTATTATTTAGACTATCAAATAGAACAAATCAGATTTAAAAATGTGTGCGAGTTGGTCTGTTTAGCAAAGTTGGGAACCGTCAGTGAATGCTATATTGGATGTATATTGGGACCACATGGCACACAGAAGAAAACATTAAAACTATAAAGTATGTACACACCATTTTTAAATGTAATATTATATTAACATTGTGTGTGTCAATAAAATGAGGTGTGAAAATGTATAATTTAGTATGCAGGAATACTTCAGTGGAGCCATTTGATTGTCTCGGCTGCAGCCAGCAAACTCTTTGAAAGATCATGTTGATTTTTTTTGCATTGGTCATCTCTACTAGAAAAGGATGTCACAGCTTGTTTACCGTGCTATGAAGTCCAATGCTCAATATATTATGCTAGTTAATGCTATGGATATTTATATTTTGCTTTGGCTCATAAAAGCCTACAAGTAGTTAAATACACATTTGCAGGGGTGCACATAAGTTGTACTCTGGTACTCAAAAGGGGCCAAAAACTAGCTCTGCGTACCTGCATTATTGTTACACAGCTCATATGCGTACTAACAACTGGGAGGCGCTCCGTGTCTGGGCGGCCGCAGCTAAATGTTAAATGTTTACAATTTATGTCAGATGGATAACCACAGGGAAACATGAATAACTATGAAAGGTTGCAGTTAGGGGTGTGAAATTGGGAATGTAAATTAATAATCCCAAAAAATTATTGGACTTCCAAGCGTGTTGGAGATCTGGGGGATGAAAGTCAGAGTAGGCATATGTAAGAGTAATATCTGACAAGAGAAAAGCACTGGAATGTGAATGAAAGGTTGACATTTTGACTGCTGGTAGTCTCAGGTGTTAGTTGCGAAGCCAGAAAATTTCAGGATTGCACTACTGAGGTATGAGATCTGGGGGTTCAAACGTGTTGTACTGTGAGAGTTACATTTGACCCAAAGCCAGCTGGTGTACCCCTGCACATTTGAAATATATATACCCTGACCTCCTCCCTTGGAAAGCGGTGTTAGGGTATGCATACATCCCAAGGCTCTTTACTGGACACTAGTGTTTTTAATTGTTTAAACTGTTTGGCTCAATACAGGCAGCACATTGCTATAGCCTGCTACATGGAAGTTTACTAGCGACGCTGCATTCTGAACTAGTAACCATGTCTTCAACTGTAGTTTACTCTATAGTTCTTTTTTTGAAATCTTAATTTTGCTTTTTAAATTGCTATTCAAATCCTTTAATAACCGTGCCCCTGTATATTTTTCCCTTACATGTTTGGGTGGTGCAGTAAACAATTACATTTGCCATGTTTGTGAATTCCTCCATATACAGAGCAGCGGGGGAGTCCCATTGTAGCACTGTGGTGGTCTATGTCATATGCACAACAATAAAATAAAATATAAACACATTTTTAATGTAATGAGCTCAAATAATTGAAGACAGACATTTAATGAATAAAATTATTTATTTCCATTATATACAGCTTGAAAGAGCAATACAGTTTTCCTCTCGTCCAAATGATATGGTAATTAACTCCTCCCACTTTAGCAGCAGATTCTGTGTGTAACAGACAGTGTATACATAGGCAAAGCGGACGTATTATGGATGTGCAGTGCAAAGACTCTAAAATATTCATTAACAAAGAGTATTCCATATTCCCATCAAATTGTAGCAGGGATTTACCAAGCACACAACTGCAACCACACAGCACACTTATCACATATAGAAATGGAAGCACAAGTGGGTTTCCAGAGTTACAGAATGGACAGTGACTGCCTATTGGCCAGTACCCACAGGGATTGCTAGATTCTAGATAAATGTTGTTTCTGAAGAGTCAAAATTATTTAGTATGATACCAAGCTTGTGGGACTACATGTCCAAATAAACCATATCACAGTACCGTGTATACATCATTATTTTACACCAGAGGCATAGAAGTAGTGAAGTACAGTGTATGCACAGGGACACAGCGTGGCAAGTGTTTTCTTTTCTTTTTTTGAGTGGGGATAGGACACATTCTGTTTTGTTGGGGGACTATTCTATTAGAATTAGTATGTTCCTCAGTTCCTAGTCTGCAATTATGACTATACATGTGCAGTGTTGATGCCACTACATACAACACAACTTCTCTAAATTCACAAAGCTAAATAATTAATTAGCAGTCTGAAAAAACAAAAGCAGAAAAGGTAAAACCACACTTCTGCTATAGTTCAGTAAACTTCCCCACACAGATACACACTGCTGTACAAGCGTACACGCATACACACTGCTGTACAAGCGTAATTCCACCACAAGATGGGGATACAATACTATGTAGATTGACTTATCTTAAATAGAGATTGCTGAACAGCTACAATCTTATTTCAGATTTGCACAGCTCTAGAATGAAAACCTACAGAAATGTGGGATCATTTTACATTTTAGGATTGATGGTTGTAGTAGAACACAGCTGAATAGATTACATTAAAAATTTATTTATAAAATAATTACCTGTACTAAGACGTGTATTTCAGAGCTTTTAGGCAGTGTTCTGGGACAGCTTCCAGAAAAGCAGCAAAGCTCAATATATATCATAACACTAAGGCTAGGGCTCCACTATGCTCTGGGATCCACTGATATCAGCGCAAGCCTCCGTTGCATTCATGTGGATGCGGAGCGCTGTGTCAACATCAACGTGATGGAAGCTTGGGTCAACGGATTGGGAGTTCTGACAGGCTGTGGAGACAGCCCTGTCATTGCCTTATTGCAGTCAATGGGCGGCTTGTGCACTGCGCTAAAATCCCTGCGTTCTATGCAGGGATTTTAGCGCATGTGGAGCCCTAGCCTTACTTGGCTTACTAAGTAGAGAGGCATTGCTCAGCTGGATCAAAGGGCTAATGTTATGTTTAATTTTGAACACATTATGTATAAAGTTGGAACAGGTACACTATTTTAATAAAAAAAATGTTTACAGATGTTTGTTTACATATTGTTTCTATACCTATTATTAACCCTCTGGGCGTTACGTGCTTTTCGCACCATTTTTTATGGCACTAAAAGCCGTTTCTCCCACAATCGCGGCGGAGTACACTGTACTCCGCCGTGATTGCCGGCTCTCTGCCCAGCCCTCTACACACCGCTGGTGTCAAAAAGATTCCGGCGGTGTGTGGGGAGGAGAGCGGCGCTCCCTTCATTAACATTGAGGTCTATGGCGCCGCCCCCCCACGCCCCCTTTGGTGTCACAGATGACGCCGAAGACAAGGGGCCCGAGCCGCAGGCACATGGAGAGGCTCCCAATCTCGGTACGGGCACAGTTTGATCAGTGATAGCATAGCGCCCAGGAGGTTAAAGACTATGGACCCTGGGTTGTCACATGCTGCACATTCACCCACCTATAAGGAGCAGTTACAACTCCATTCTTAAGTATTGCTAACTCTTAAGTCGGATGTCTGTTAAGGGTTGTGTCCACTGCCCATTCTCAGTTTGCCTGCGGCTTAGGGCATTATTGATCGATCTTCAATGGAGGGGTCTCTGGCGGCACCCCGTGCTGCTTTGAAGACACGGCAGCCCGCAGAATGGGAAGTGTCCTCTCTGTGTCTTAGTGGACACAAGCCCTTACTCTGGGACTACCTGTATATTTAACATTTTTAAATTATGCATTTGGTAAAGATTAGAAGGTCTTGTATTTGAGAACCTAGCTGCTAAATGGACACTTTCCCACTATCCAATATTTCTGGTGTTGTAAATGCTATGGTATAGGCTGTCTGTACATGTAATATGTAATCTAAACCACAAATATTATATATCATATATTCTAACTCCACTTATCTATACACATCTACCCAAATGGAATTCAGAGTTAACATTGTGCATTCAGGGTAAAAATAACTTGGAATGTGAGATTATCAGTATACAACTATCCAGTGACAAGTGAAATAAATAACCCATTCCCATCCTATAATAACTTCCTTTCTTTCTCTGCAATGTTAAGAACAACAAGACTAATGTTGTTACAGTGTAAGAAAAAATTTAACATTTTAAAAATAATTGCCTCTGTTCAACAGAGGAGACTAGATAAAACAGGAACTACTTCTATGAGAGAGAGACATGCTCAAGGCACCTAAAGAATTGACTCTATGGTTAGTCTTCATTAATAAAGATTTTAAAGAACAGTGACGTCTAAAATAGAAAAAAGGCAAATTGCACTCTACCACCTCAGAGTAAAAAGTATACATCGGATGGCTGGGCATTATGGATTACTACTGGGTATTAAATAAAACTATAAATAAACTCATTTTCTCACAAACAGATATAATCTACACAGAAAATGGGCAATGACATTAGAACCATTTGGGAGGCGTTTACCATATTGCACACAACAAAAAGGAAATGGAAGTGCAAACCGATAAAACCTCAAAGACATGTTTCAATGGAATGAGTTCCAACAGGTAAACTTTCTCTCAGTCCAGGGCTGCAGTAAAATACTGATTTTTTAGAAAAATCTCCTTCCTGAGGACTTTATTTAATTTCAATTAAGAAGAAGACCTAGCACAACGTTCTATAAATGGTGCAGGGTTGTGCTTTTGTACAAGTTCACTAGATACACTGCATCAAAACAAAAGGAACTAGTGCAATAGGTAAGTTGTTGAGGGTATTCAGCAGTGCCACATAGGGGTTACATGGCATGAACAATCTTTTTTTATGAAACTACACAGTCCTCTTTATTTTTGCCTTTTCCTTTCCTGGAACCTTTATCTGAGCCATCCTCCATGCGTATGTCATCAGTGGAAGCGTTATCCACAGACGACCCCAGTGGTCGACTTTCCCCAGTGTATTTTTCACTCCGTTCAGCCATATCGTTGTCATTATCGTTATTATTATCAGATTCTTCCCCTTCTGGTGAAGAGTCACCCTCACTACTGAAGCTCTCACTCTGCACAGTTGCCTTTGGGGTTTCTGCAACATTGTTGTCATCATTTTTATTTTCACTCTTTTCAGAAGTTGGATGATCAGAAATTTCGCCTGGTTTTCCTTCATCCAATAACTGTATGTTTGGGGAATCTTGGAGGGATTTATTTGTTTCTTTGTCACATGTGGGATGGCTAGAAACTGGATCTTGTTCCATCTTATCCGATACCTCCATGCCTGGTTTCTCAGAGAAGAGAGTCTTCTTTTCATCATCTTTCTCACTCTGGTCACACACTAGATCGTCAGAACATTTTACTTGTTCTCCTTTATCCAACATCGAAGTGTCAGGAGAATCTAGAGCCACTGTATTTAGGTTTTCACTCTCTGGACTTTTTAGATCACCAGTCAGTTTTCCAGACTCTGCTGTATTGGCATTTTGGTCTAGGGGACTAATCTTATCCTCTAAAACTTCCCTGTCTCTTACTGCTTCCTCAAAAGTATTGTTTTTACGGTCTGCTTGCTGTTTTTCCTCTTTTGTAAGAGAGGTGACCTGTAATGACTGCTCGGGAGTTAGATCTGTCTTTTTCTCCCCATCTACAACATGGATATCAGCATGAAGGCTTATTTCTGAAGATACTAGTACTTTCTCAGAAGGTGTGTTTATATCACCATCTGTTTTTATAGAATTATCCTCTATGCACTGTAACCCTAATTCAACAGCAGAACTCTCTTCCGAGTCCTCAGGACTAGAACCACCAAGGCTCGTTATAACATGCTCAGCTTTTGTGTCTGTAGGGAGGTCACTAGCATCTTTTGTAATTACTGAAGCATTGTCTCTACAGTCTGAAATCTGCAAAGTTTCTTTGTTTGTTTCACTGTTACATCCAGTAGAAGTGTTCTCCACTTCACATTTGTCTTCTTGTTGATTGATGTTTTGGCTTTCATCTTTCAAATCAGCCACAGAATCTGAGCATACTTCACAGAGAGGACTAGTTATAACTGGAGACTGAACAACATCATCCAGAGCATCCTGGAAGACTTCACTTTCAACAGGACTTGAGCCCCTTTGGTCTACTATTGCCTCTGATAAATCAGATACATTTTGCTCTAAACTCACTTTGTTTAGGTTTTCAGCTGCAGATTGATCCACAGCCATTTCATATTGATTATCAGCGTTTTCCAAGCCTGGTAAATCTTCCCCTTGAGGCTCTAGATTTGTTTGACAGACACTTAGAGAACCAGTATTTCCCTCATCTTTTGGTTTTTCAGTGCTTTCATGAATATTTTCTTTAGTTCTATCTTCTATCTGTGGATTTAATGCTGTGTCTGATAAGGTAGGTAGCATAACTTCCTGCTTCTCCTGCTCAGTCTCAAATGGGGGAATTTCTTCCACCACTGACATAATTTCTTTTTTCTCCACGACTTTCTCTGTGGGGCCTAAAAAACCATGGACAAGACAATGAAAAATCCACACACATGTCCAAAAGAGCTCGGAAAGACAGAGCAGAAGATGAGGATTCAAAGTTTCTGCCCAGGAAGAGTAAGGTAGCAACAGATTGGACAGTGCAAAAGAAAGATCATCCTGGAGGAAAGCTGTATAAAAAAAGGAGTATTAATCAAAGCAGATAGTTTGGGAGTTTGAAATGTATCCAATGAAATGACTAGTTGCCCATATCGAAAACAAATTTGGTGGTAGTTTGTGTTTTGTTCAACATATTCAGTCACAAAGCAATATTAGTAACACAACATTAGAGGTAAATTCATTATAAAGACAAGAATTTATCCTTAGAAGTTATTTCGATCGGCAGTTTGATAAGCCAGGCAAATAGCCTTTTCAAAAGGAGTGGCCAGCGGTAGCAGACTATATATTTTTTTGTGACAGATTTACGAAGCTGCTTAGCGGACTGCAAAACTGATCGATAAGCTACAACCTTCATACCAATACAGTTTGTTTACAAATGTAAACGGCTGTAAACATGTTGTGTTTAAGAGAGGCCTTCTAAATGAGGAAGCTCCATACCAGAACACCTTTTGCCCTCACTAGATTACCCAGGAGCTATACAAACACACATTTCTTTTTTTCTGCTTTGCATGATGAGAAGAGGACAATATGGTAAAACCCACAAAATTACAACAGGTACATTACACTCCATTGCCTCTCTTTACAGGCTTCATGTGCCAACAAGTTACATTGTCAGTAGCAAATTGCTTCCACTTTACGTCCCCATTTCTGACCCTTTGAATTTTAGATTTTTCTCTGAGGTTCTTCTTTTGTGACTGACTCAGAGATCTGTAATAAAGACACTGCTTACAGCAGAATAGGTACTAAATACAACAATAGCAGTCCGTTGCATTCCTTGTTTCAAATGACCTGAGTATTCATAAATGTACCACCCAGAGCTTAAGATCCCCTAAACCAGACTGCATTTAAAGAAACAAAAATATATGACAGCTCTGCTGCATCTCAGACAAAACAATCAGCATTCCTTCAAAGAATGTTCATACACACAGCACCCCCACCCAGTATATTCTGTAATGTAATGTCCTGCTAATTTACAGCAAAAAAAGCAAACTAATAATTACCAGGTTTAGGCAGAGCAGTCCAGAGAAGACAGACTATCATCACAACATGAAAGAACTCCTGAACACTACCTCTGTGACACTTGTTTTATGGTCTATTTGTTTTTTATATGTCTGTGTATTTTAACTTTTAACTTTGGAGGAGGGCAGCTGTTTAGTATCATAAATACCCTTACAAGGCAACAAGCTATGAGAGTTACACAATGAACAGCATGCAGGGTTAGTGGAAAGTTACCAAGCTCAGAACAGGATTTGCAAGAAAGAATCAAAGAGAATGACCCAAAATAATCACTTACCCATTGATGTTGCTCTTATGGGTGGATCTGGTCGGCTGTCAGCATTTACATGTGGTTCTACAGAAGTGTCTCCGTTGGGGGTGCCCACAGAATCCAGTGCTATGCCATGTTTCTAAAGAGGTAACAAGAGGCTGTGAGTCATTTGCATAGCTAACCACATCAAAAATTACTAAAAGGAAAACAATGGGATGAAAAAGAATATACAAAGTACAACAAGCATTTAAAGGCTAAGCCATAGAACACAGGTAGTAAGCATTTTTCTTCCAAAATAAACTTCAAAGCTCTGTGTTAGTGTTCAGTGACTGATCTCCACAAGTGATGTTAACAGGGAATGTGTTGTATAAATTACACATCTATCAAGCAACCTTGAAAAGTACAATGTTAAAGGCTCAAAGGCTGGGTACCATACTTTATCAAGTATGACTTGGGGAAAACCAATGTATATGAACACATTCATCTGAAAAAATAAAGCTGGCCAATCACAGGTGACAGAACATTTTACGTACAATTTGGACAAATATAAAGGAGACCCATTAATTCACTAAAAGTTGGGTCAGCCCATCTGATACTATGTACTAGCCCTAGGTGGCCACAAATTGTATGCGCTCGTTTGTGTAAAAAGACATACAAGAAAACAATGCTCAATAAATATATATTTATTGTACACCCTGGTTCATAATAGCCTAATAGCTGTCTTTTAAAAATAGCAGTCTTTTTAATCTTTTTAGAAGCCAATGAAACAATTTTAATCTTCTGGCTGCTGACAGCACACTGTGGGAGTCTCAGCAGCATGACAGCTAAAGGGCGACTCTTGTTAAAGGTCAGACTGCATTTAGAATCTCAACAGTCCAACCTCTGTCTGAAAACAAGGAATTTTCATGAAGCAGACAGCTAGATTAGAATACACATCAAAACACAAACATATAACTGAATAAGACATATATTTACACACATACAGCACAGCAATAATGGTAAATCATCTATACCTTTAGCTCATCCCTTAGACGGGTCACCTCTTCCCTGAGGGTGTCACGCTCATTGCGCACTGGTTCAAAAAACTCTTTTTGTCTCTCTAGAGCCTGCACTTACCCAGACAGAAGAGGAAGATATAGGTAGACATGAAAGAGGGCAGACAAAATAAAAGTGAATTCACAGGAAGAAAAGTCAGAAAACAATAGTACAGATAAAAAAGTGTCAGATGCAGCATAAACTTGGGTATGTTTAGAGTAAGTTTAGCAATGTCATCCACATTTAAAGCGGACATATACTCAAATATAAACACAAACTTTGCTTTCAAATGTCCCTCCTCTAGCGGTAACAGCTGTGTCTGCGTACATATCATCTGTCATTGTGTTCCCTGGTGATCGGTCATCCAGTAAAATCAATAGTTTGTATTGATTTCAGTTTTTTTTTATTTGATGCAAAGGGAACCTGATTTATCAGCCATGCATTGATTACACTCGGTTGTACTACAATAAGTTTACTTTCAATGGAAACCTGATATTTAAATAGCAGTTAAATTGAAAATCGGTCTGACAAATGTGCGTGGCTAGCTTTAGTGTGGAGAAGTGTATTCCTTAACATACCCACCCCCTGATCCTCCATTAGTAAAAGGACTGAAAGCTAATAAATTAAAGTTCTAGGTCACAGGTTCTGCCTTTCTTTCTGCAGCTAGCAGCAGAGTAATATGTAGCAGCAATGGTATATTAACTTCCAGAAAGAAATGATCTGAGAATATAACACAGCTGTGAATTCTTTCCCCCGGTGTTCACTAAATGATGTGCCCTCACAGTTCCACAGATATTATAAACTCCATTTTATTGTAAGAATGACTTGTACCATGTAAAATGAAAGCATTTTCTACCCATTCTCAGTAGAGATCCATACCCCTATTTTTTTATCCTTCCACTCTATGGTCTCCTTGAGGTCACAGATCTCACGGTCACTGTTCTCTTGTTTTTGTTGCAGCTGGCGGATCTCCTAATGGGCAGCAGTCAGTCAGCAGATGGAGCAGAAAAAGGAATGTAAGGGAAGTAAACCAGTAAAGATAAAAAGAATAAGAGGAAACAAAATAGAAAAAAAGAAAATGAACTACAAGGCAAAACTGCCTGCATTTCCTATGTTCATGTGCCATTCCCTCCAGCTTAGATAGCAGCAGATAGCTGGCATACATTTTGTGGCAGCATTTACACATTTTGCGTTTGTGAGGGATTTAAAAATGCCCCAATTATGAAAATATCTGGCAGACCCCTAAAAAGCACCTGGGGGACACCTCATGTGACGCTCATGTGAATACCCCATTTGCCCATTAAAGGAAAGTTGAACAGTCCCAGTGGACATCATCCCTTAAGGTCTAGAACACGCCTAAGATAGTAGTCAGTAGAAACTATCAAGATTGCATCGGCTAAATATTTTAGGTGTGTATAGCTTGCGGAGCTCATAGTCTGATCCATCAAGACAGATCTGAACGACTGTCCTGCATGATGCCCGTAAACTTTCCTCTTCTGTTCATAGAACAGAATGAGTGCAGTGTGTACAGTGTCAGCTTATTCTCGGTTCATTGGGAGCAGATTATTTGAGTTTTACCGTTAAGAGCGACTCTCTTTGTTCCAATGCTTCCTTCATCTCAGCCAGCTGGAAACGCAGGACATTCTGATCATGTTTCTGTCGTTCACACTCCTGCAATCAATACAAGAAACATAAAGACATGAACGATTAATATATAAAGATATTTGTTTAACAAGGGACACAGGCAGTCACTGCAAATCTTCCGAAAATATTTGTTGCTGAACCAAAAAGTTGAACCTACAATTAGATGTTTTGACTTTAATAGCCTGAGTAGCACTGAAATAATTTTCTCTGTGCCTTTCCTATTCAAATGAATATTCTGCCCACAATTCGCTGTTTGGGTGGCATGGGCGTGCAGATTTAATGAAAGCCAGAATGAGGTCAACTGTAAGAAGTCAAATACACTATGTATTATGAAGGACCTCAAACTAACCTCAATGCAATTGCATTGATGTAATCAGCACAGACCAAGGAGATTGAATAGGTGTTGGGACTAATGTTTTAAGTTTTAGTTTAAAAATAAAAACAATTGTATACACTCACCGACCATTTTATTAGGCACACCTTGCTACTACCGGGTTGGACCTTCAGAACTGCCTTCATACTTTGTGGCATAGATTCAACAAGGTCCTGGAATCATTCCTCAGAGACACTGGTCCATATTAACATGATAGCATCACGCAGTTGCTGCAGATTTGTCACATCCAGGTGTTCTATTGGATTGAGATCTGGTGACTGTGGAGTCCATGTGAGTACAGTGAACCCATTGTCATGTTTAAGAAACCTGAGTCTGAGATGATTCAAGCTTTATAACATGGTGAATGGTATCCTGCTGGAAGTAGCCATCAGAAGATGGGTACACTGTGATCATAAAGGGATGGACATGGTCAGCAACAATACTCAGGTAAGGCTGTGATGTTGCAACGATGATCAATTACTACTAAGGGGCCAAAAGTGTGCCAAGAAAATGTCCCCCACACCACCAATGACACCACCATCACCAGCCGGAACCATTGATATAAGGCAGGATTGATCCATGCTTTCATGTTGTTGACACCAAATTCTGACCCTACCTTTCGAATGTTAACATTTTTGCAATCCTCTATTGTCCAATTCGGTGAGACTAAATTGTAGCCTCAGTTTCCTGTTCTTAGCCGACAGGAGTGGCACCCGGTGTGGACTTCTGCTGCTGTAACCTATCTGCCTCAAGGTTCGATGTGTTGTGCGTTCAGAGATGCTCTTCTGCATACCATGGTTGTAACGAGCAGTTATTTCAGTTACTGTTGCCTTTCTATCAGCTCGAACTACTCTGGCCATTCTCCTCTTACCTGTGGCATCAACAAGGCATTTCCACCCACAGAACTGGATGTTTTCACTTTTTTAGGACCATTCTCTGTTATTCCTAGAGATGGTTGTGCGTGACAATCCCAGAAGATCAGCAGTTTCTGAAATACTTAGGTCAGCCTGTCTGGCACCAACAACCATGCCACATTCAAAGTCATTTAAATCACCTTTCTTCCCCATTCTAAAGCTTGGTTTGAACTGCAGTGGTTTGTCTTGACCATGTCAGCATGCCTGAATGCATTAAGTTGCCACCATGTGATTGGCTGATCAGTAATTTGCATCAACGAGAAGTTGGACAGGTGTGCCTAATAAAGTGGCCCCGTGACGTACGTGTGTGTCATAATATATATATATGTCGGTGGTGTGTGGCGGGTGCCCCTGTTGGGCTTGTGATGGTGGTGTGTGTGGTGTGTGGATAAAATGTGTGTGTGTGTGGATGAAGTGTGGTTGTGTGTGTGTGTGTGGTAGTGGGTGTGTGTTGTGGTGTGTGTTAGTGTGTGTGTGTGTGTGTGTTGTGTGTGTGTGTGTGGTGTGTGTGGGTGTGTGTGTGTGTGTTGTGTGTGTGTGTGTGTGTGTTGGTGTGTGATGTGTGTGTGTGTGTGTGTGGTGTTGTGTGTGGTGTGTGTGTTTCATAACCAACCTGGACTTGCACACGAGCTGACATTTACGTATCTATGATGAAAGCCGTAAATAAAAAGCCAGGAACCATTTTACCGTAAGAAGTATGCTGACCTGAATATAAGAGGAGGTCCTATAAAAAAAAAAAAATGTGGAAAAATTGACTGACTCAATATAAGCCTAGGGGTGGAAATGCAGCAGCTAAGGCTCAGAAACACACAGCAAATGCGCTTTTGTTAAGAGATGCTATTATTTAATTCAGTAGACTTATAAGTTCATTACAAAGCCCCTGAACATGATATCATCACTAAAATAGCTGGAGATGTAGAGAAGGGTTGTGGGAACATTTGAAAGCATATCATGTTTTTGCACAAAATAAGTTCATATTTGACTTATTGAACCAATTTTTTGCAAAAACTACATATGCTTTCAAAATGTTCCCCAAACCCTTCTCTATATCTCCAGCAAATTTGGTGATGATTGCATGTTTGAGGGCTTTGCAATTCACTCATAAATTCAACCTACAATTTCAGGTGCTGAAATATTTGGCTTATATTCGTAATTCTGTGAATTTGTGTTAGAAACATTGCCTTCATCATCATTCTCTCCATAAAAAGCACTCATTAGAGGCACTTACTGTATTTTTCTCAGCTCTTCAGTTGATAGGCATGTCCAGAAGGTGTCAGAGGCACATAAAGTGACTATACAGCATGCTCCTGTAAGTTTGTTTTTTTTTTTATATTTGTACCATAAGACGCACATACATTTTTCCACTGATTTTAATTATAAAAAAGTGTGTCTTACAGAGTGAAAAAATATGGTATATATAAATGTTGCAGAGAATAAAACCCTAAATATCATACACAAAGCCTGCATTTGTGTACTTGCAGCTTAAAGAGATTTTTAGGAATTTTTTTAAAAAAAGTACAGGGGCCTGCTACTGTTTATGATGGGGGTAGAGGTATTTGGATATTCTTGTTACAAGACAGATGTGCTTTAAGGTGTTGTAGTATTATAGCTCAGATGAAGATGCCACTCACAATATGCATGCATATAAATAGTTCTAGCACAAGTCTCAAACAACAACCTTTCATATCCAAAGAAATAGAAGATGACAGGAGACATGTCGGATATAAATGCAAAAATATGCAAATTTGAGTTGATTATAGTCGAATTGTTCCCTTAAAAATACATGTGTAGGTGTGCTGTCTCTGGACACTGGACACGTAGGCTGGAATGGTGACACTAGATTCTGAAATTAGGTTTCATTACTCACTTTATGTTTCTCATCATACTGACGACGGGACTCTGCCAGTTCCTCCTCTAGCTCCAAGAGAACTTCACGCAGTGTGTCTACTTGATATTGTAAAGATGTTTTCTCATTGTCTAACTGGGCGTTTGTTACCATAGACCTCTTATACTTCTCCTCTACTTCTGCCAGTGAGTCCTGAAAAACAAGAACCTCTCACATTAGTAACAGATAATTTGAACAAAAAAATATAACAATGTTAATTAAATTAGAATGAAATAAATTAATGGTTAAAACAATATATTAGTATATCCCTACATACAGACAAAGGTTAAGGTATCTTTAGAGGCCCATCAGCAGATTAGTGCCACACAAACTGGTACCTTCATTTCTTTTAGCCCTTGCATGTATTTGCCTTCTACATCCTCAATTTGCTCCTTTAACTCACTGATTTCCTGACAAAGAGGGAGAGAATGCACAGAGATGAAGAGGCAAAGGAAGGTGTGAAAGAAAACAGAACACACAGACACACTTAAACTTTTTTGTCGAGTGTAGCATTTCTACTGGGGATAAATCAAAACGTCATACATATCTCCAGCCAGTGGCAGAAGCCCAGTAGACCTGGAAACACAGCTGTCTGCAGCTGGAATATAAGTCAGTCAGCACAAAGAACCTACATAACGCAGACACTCCCTTCATGACATAAGAACAAAATGAGAACAAAAGTATACGGCATAAAAACTAGTTATTTCCATGAGTGGCTACACTCCCATAAACTAACATTTGTTAGTGGAATAGTGGACTATAGTGTTCAACACTAAATCAAAACTTGTGTACTGCAGAACAGCACAGCAAACGTCCATCGCATGAGTATTTTCAAAAAATAAAGTTAATCATTTAAAGAGTGAGTGCCCTAAAAGTTAAATATAAATACTCACAGTAACCTTGGGGATAGCTTACAGGAAAAACAAGGGAGTATTTTAGAAATGGGAGGAAAGCTAAATCAAGAAAAGTGATGTTGGAAGATTTATGGTTATGTAGTCAGTACAGTGCTGTACAAGGACAAACTAAATGTTGTTAGGGGAACTCTGTTTAACCTCACTGGCATTACAGCAAGGTGTCATCATCCATACTGAATGGGGAACAATAGGAAGAGGTTTTTTAATTCCCCATGCAGTGACGCCAACGTGGAGGGGAGAAGAGGAAAAAGCCAGAGAAGCCAGAGATGCACAGAAGGCATATGGAGCTTATCCGCCTGCCGGAGGTCGACTTAGTGCCCTGCTTTAACCTCTTCACCAGAATATTGGCTCAACGCCGTGTAAACAGTCAGTGCGGCAGGCAGGTAATTTATATGGACTTCGTTGACATCCCCGTGAAGGAATGCGCTTAACGCAGGGGGCGTTGTCAGAGCCCAAAAGGACGTGCAAACATTGCCTTACTGCTATGTCTTCATGTAAAAGACACTGATCAACCCCTTTTATGTGAAAAAGGGGGATCAAGCACTTTATTTCGGAGTCTTCCTAAAGCTAGTACACAAGAGCCAAGTATTACGTTGTTCTTTTGTTAATAATCATCAGCTCTGCTAAAGAATGAATAACCAATTCGTCAGTCTTTGTCCTTCTGGCTTAGGTTTCACTATGCGTTAGGGATGCGCTGCGTTGGGGATCCGTCAGGAATGCGTTAAGGGATGTGTTTGTGATGTATCCGTTTTTTTTTGGTGTTTTTTTACCATGAACGGATTGATCAACACATTAAACAACGCATACCATTGTGTTTCAACGGACTCAATTCATTTACTATGGATGCGTCAGCGCACCCATACTTGTTTAGGCTTATGCTGCGTTAATGTCAGTGCAGTGCCCTGTGTTGTCTTTAACACAACGCAAGCTGACGTATCACATCAGCGGATGTGTAGAGACATCAATTGACTTTAAATAAACAAAGTCAATTTAGTCCGGATTCAATCACTTTGCAAATGGGGAAAAATAGATTGGAAGTGCAGATTGCTGGATACACTTTTAAGTGATTACCGATCAGAAAATGTATTGCACCAGTTGTCCGAGTGCAAAACTGGCTGTAAATCTGCTTATGTGGCAGTGAGACATCTATGACCGCATAACTGCATCTCATTCAACAATGCAAGACCAAAAATGGAAGACAAACAAGCCGACTTAGACATTTAAAGTATTCTGCAGCCAAAACATCACAGAATCTGAACAAAAGAGACAGGTGTCTGGTTATTTCAGGCAAAAAATTATTTTGTGGCAAGTTGGAAAACTAAAAAGAAAGATAATTGCAGAAACAAAAGGTCCAGAGAAAGAAGAACATGACCAAACAGGTTATAGATAGAATACCACAAAAGAGAGAAGTCATAGAAAAAGGAACTCTCCCTAATTCTCTTCACATCGCCAGGCACCTCCCTCTAAACCAGAAATACCGAAACTAAGAACCAGGTACAGTGCGTCTTTTGGAGTCTTCTTCTATGAACATTTCCACACAGCAATTAGCCATGTGTATATACATACTAATTTCAAAGACAAAATTCAATAACTACTATTTGCATTCTAAAGAACAAAGATGCATTATGATTTACTACAATAGTTATTTTACAGCTGAAAAAAGTCCTTTTACTTGAAGAAAAAAACCCAAAAACGTATTAAATTGTTATAGTTTTCAGGCTGCGTCCACCCACACAGCAGTTATTAAAGTTACCTGTGTCAAAAGGCTTTTGTTCACAGCAAGTAGGGGTTGCCATACCCATCTATACAAGTTCAAAACCTACCTGATGCTGGTCAGAATCAGAACACCAAAAGGAATTACCAGTGATATGAATGTTGAAGGTACATAAAGTCATAAAGGGAAGATTGATGGTAAATTGAATGGTGTGGCAACATGATCTCTTGAAGAGTCTATGCCCCCCACACCCAATGGATCATCCTGACAGATAATAAAGCTATTATAGAAGAGGGACGCTTCTATTGAGATCAAGGATATGATGAAGAAAAATTATGCAAAATTACATTTTGTTATGAGTTTTTTTAACATCTGCCAAACTCAACTAAAACAGTAAAAATATATGTAAACAAAAAATATGATCTTCAAGGGTGGTTGGGGCTGCATGCACAACAGAGATGTAGGATATTATGGAAGCCACATCACATAAAATCTCTGTTTTGGGGATAAGCAAGGAGGAGTCGGGGCTGGTAGCTTACACAAAGAAGTAAAACTGTGCTGAAAACGCAGTTACACTTTGCATGCCCTCCTCAATTGTAACTCCAATTGCAGCTACCTTTATTTCCCTGATAGATGCCTCTGTATCTACAGAAATTGATGTGTCTCCGCTGCCCCTTCGTGAGGAGGTCCCACCCAGCGAAGCAAGTGTAGCGGCTGACAAGCTGGACACTGGACGGCTACCCTAGGAAAGCAAAACAATCAGGATCTATAAGATATATTACATTAGGAAGAAGATTGGTACATATTCCCACTGCAGAAGGACCAGAAAACTAGAACAACAAATAGTTGCATGCAACTACAAAGGTTCTTTAGCATGCTCAACAATCCTGAAAATAAACTTCTACAGAGTTCTACAACAGTTAGGTGGGTGTGTGATTACCTTTTCTCCAAAGTCTTTGTCTGATCTTTCTTCCACCTGTAATAAAAAATAAATACATTAAAATCTCCGTAAATGGTTTCCAACTGGGATGAATGTTTAGGAGGTAACAAGAATCAGCTGCCCAGAAGTGAATCAGCTATTAAAAAAAGAATGTTAGTCACCATAACAGAAGGAACGAGTTACTTACTCACTATGTAGTCAAAGCACACAGTTGTTAAAAAAAAAAATTTGTAAAATGAAATTCACACAAAAAAACAAGGCTTGTAACTGCAAAACCCTATCATTGCCCAGAGGTAAACTCTTTCTGAAAATGCTAGTTTCCTGCTGGTCATGATGTGTAACAAGAAGCACATCAGGAGTTTTCATTATACTCCGTGATGTATCATGGTGGTGGCCCGAGAAACTTAGGCAACTAGCATTTTTTCGAGGAAATTACCGGTAGGTCAGCAATTTCGGCCACCTTGTTTGTCTCCGTATAGTTGTTCTTCCAGAAGGAAGCAGAACCAGTATGAACATGCACACACACACCTGCTAAGATACGTCTGAAAAAACTGCTGTTTTGCAAACACGGCAAATTGAGAAAATACATATTATATATAGTGCACTAAATGGATCACACTCCATGCTGTCTCTCCGTGCCCGCAGGCACACTCACTCTGCTCATAGAAGCAACAGACGCATCGTCTAAGTGACTAAGTGAAGCAATGCTGGCGCTGTTGGACCCACGTCGATACAAAGATGGACCAGGGGGCTCTGAGGACTGCACAGAAGCACAGATTGTAACGGAATATGCATATCACAAGATATCTACCCAAAATAACATTGTTTTTGTTGCATTGGAATACTGTTTCATGAAGTTTGGATAGAAAGATGTGTTTATTATATAGTTTATATTAAAGTAAAGAGATAATTCCTTTGGGCAACCATAATCTATGTCCCTACTGTCAAAAAAATTATTGAAAAGCACCCTCTAGACCAGAGGTGCCCAACACGCGGCCCGCAAGCGGCCCGTTTCGCGTTACTTGGCGGCCCCCCGCGGTCAGCCGCTTGCGGCCCGTGCCCTTACTGCCGACCATGTCTCCCCTCTGCCCGCCGATCCCGTAATTGCGCTTCTTCGCCCGGGATTTTCCTACAGCAGAGGAGAGCTGAGAGAGCCTGTCAGCCTCCGGCTGGACTGATTGGCACATGTGTCAACCAATCAGCAGCACGGAAGGTGGCTCTCACCTCTCCTCCACTTCCTGCTGCTGATACCAGGCTGGTACGCGTGGAGCAGAAAGAAGGTAATTTCTTATGCTCCCTAAAAATGTGACATGGAGGAGAGGAGACATGGGCAGAGGTGACATGGGGCAAAGGTGACACGGGCAAAGGTGACACGGCAAAGGTGACACGGGCAAAGGTGACACGGCAAAGGTGACACGGGCAAAGGTGACACGGCAAAGGTGACATTAAAAATGCTTATGCAAGTCAGTATAGATCGAAAATTTTATGTGCGACACTTGTGGCCCTCCACATCAACTCAATTGGGCACCACTGCTCTAGACCAGTGGTTTTCAACCTTTTTCGATCTGCCACTGTATATGGATATGCATATTATTTCCTGTATATGGAACACGAATCGTCATTTACACATTCCAAATACTGGGACACATCACTTCCGACACGAATAGGTCCCTCTTAAATTAGTGTGGAGGGGGCATTACTTTCCCTCCTAATTTCCCGCCCTGATTGTGGAAATCAGAGCATGTTGTTAGCAGCAGCTCTAATGCTTTCATTGAAGATGGCGATCCCCGAGGGGGTCCTTACCCACAGGTTGAGAACCTCTGCTCTAGACATTTGCATAATATATATGCATCTAGGTTAATAAACACAATAATTTAACCCATTTAACCCCTTTTTAAAATAGGGCCTCTAAGTGAATACACAGTAACAGCAATTGCTATAACTGATCAATGGCTTATAGCCTTGCTCTGGATTTATGGGATTAGATAGATGTTATAGTTTCTCATATTTAAAAAAAAAAATACATGGTAAGGCATCGCCACATACATTTAACTACATCTGTCCATAGGTTACAACTATACAACTTCAGCAGGGAACAAAAGAAAAGAAATCCTCACCACTGGGCTGGCACGGGCAGAACTGGCACGAGAAGAGGCACGAGACCCAGAGCCCAGGTAACAGCTGTATTCCGAGGGCTTTCATAGACAAGCAGAGAAGACAGCATGAGAGACAGCGTGGGGAAAAAGAACAGTGAGAAAAGAGAGATCGCAAAGCAAGAGGATTGTGGAAAGGGAACACAACAAAGCAAGATATCCCGTCTTCCCATCACATGGAGAACACAGAAAAGAATGATGTAAATATAATAACCTGCAGCATAGTGCGAGGCTGTGACATTCATCTTCCAGCAAATCTCACCTAATCTCCACCTCCCTGCTATGAAACCACAACCTTCTAAAAATAACTGACTGCAAGAGGTTACTAGAAATACAGCTTAGATAAGCCATCTCAGGGGATGGATTACAAAGACATACCCACTAATCAGAACTATAACACTGTACTGACGTATAACATTTAGGTGCTACAGTAAATGAACTGTGGGAAATAAACTACGCAACTCCATAATAATAATAATAATAACTCTATTCAGGTGAACTACTAGGAGCAGATGAAAAGATAGAAGGATGTGTATTGTGCTGAATATAACAGTCTTAAGCTAGTCATACACGGGTAAATTCCAGTGCAATCGACCACATGGGCACATCGATTCCCATTCAATAGAAACCTTCAGGACACATGTTTCTCCCTAGCCTCTAGCCCGTGTGAATCAGAACACATTCACATGGGATAGAAGCTGGGAAGAAATCCATTCTGCCTGTTTCTCTCACAGCAGCTTCAGTGGGCTTGTGAAGAGTGCTGACTCTGCCCCCTTCACACTGAGCCTGGGCGGAGTCTGAGCTGACAGCTGGCTGTGTGAAGGCAGAGCCAGCTTTTCCTATACTTTACCTGAAGATTCTTCAGGTAAAGTATTGGTGATTGAACGCGGTTTTCCAACATGTTGGAAACCCGTTCAATCAAGGTTCTTCGAGCAGGCTCTATTGATCCCGCTCAAAGAAAAGCACACACTGGTAGGATTGTAAGCAGATTAGAGTACAATCACCGTGACCGCGCACATTGATTGATTGCACTCAAATCTTTTTACAAATCTACCCGTGTGTGCCTAGCTTAAGGGACAGGAATAAGATCTGGAATTCCTGCCATAGGCATCTACTCTTCAATGCGTAGACAGGGAGTTGCCTCATTGATCTTACTGGTAAATATTAGTTGCCAGGCTCTCACAATTACCCTCCTGTCTTAATGTTTGAAACTCACTTTCTTTATCTGCATACTTATGGTGAGAGGCTAAAGGAACAGGCAACTTTCAGAAAGGATTTGCTCTCCATAAATCAGAGCAGAACAAGCTCTATTATAGAACAATGGCAGTCTGTCTACACCTACCTTTATAGATCTACAAATCTTCTGTTATTTGACTTGTGTCTGGCTGGTGGACACTGTCAATCAATTTAAGTATCAGAAGAGGACTATGTTTGGTAATTAAAAACCAATACCATCAGAACAGGCTATGATCCAAGTTAAATAAGTATATAGTGAATAATACAGTATGTTTTTCAACTCTTGTTAATAAACATACACAGTTAATAAAATAATCGAATTACCAAATCAATAAAACACAGAACCTATGTTGGATCTGGAACAAGTGAGTATGTATAACACAGTCATTGTATAGGCGGGAAAAAGAAAGCTAATAAACTCTCACAGGCCGAGAACTGGAAGAACGACGACTGCTACTGCTGACACCCTCATCATAAAACGACCCCTAGCACCGAGGAACAGAGAGCAGACAGTCAGATGGAAGCAATCATAGACAAGAGGTATAGACAGGGACAGGGTTCATGCATGGGGGATAATGCAACCGAAAAAGCAGATAAACATATAACAGGAAAGATATAATGCAGAAGGTGACCCACCCGCTGGGATCTGGAAGGCAGAGAGTTGCAGTTCAGAAGGGAAGGCTGCAAAAGGATAGAAAACATTTAATGAGAGAAAATGGTGCGGTCCTTAAGGCAAGCTTTACCTAAAAGCCAACAATAAACATCCTTATCCCCAGTCAGCCTGGTCATAAAGTAATGGTGAATGGTAGCAACCCACATCAACCAATCAGAAGAAGATCAGTGTAATAAGAAATGTGATTTATATAGATTTAATGTAGGAAGCTGTATTCTGTCTATGCGGCTGTTTAAATGCTTAAAGCTAAACTTAAAGCAAACAGTAATAAACACACATAGATCTAATTTGCCCAGAAAAGTATTTGTATTACTTCTGTTCTACATAGAATTTGCCACAAATAAGAGCCAGGAAGGATAAAATATTTGATTGGTAACTTTGTAATTGCCTTTCAGTCCCCTTTCCTCCTCTTATAGCTGCAGTACTTCATCATCCTCCTTCAGCTTCCTCTGCCTGAAAAAAGTTCTCAAGTTGTTCCCTACAGTTATACCCAGAATGTGCTAAAATATGTCAGTGATCTTTTAATGAATACCCAAGTGGAAATTTGTGTAACTATCTAGATGAAGTTTAGCTGTAACACATTTATCTAGTCCCTTTACCACCCAGCACAAAACATTAGTCAACAGCCTTTCACTGCATGTCAATGTTAGTATACAGATGAAATGTATATATGTAGGAAACCATAACAAAGAAAGATTAATGGGGAACATGAAAGGGAGTAAAAGATGCAGAGAAACTGGACAGTGTGAGAGATAAGAGGAGAGATAAGACATAAGACAGACCCGACTTCCATTGTGTATGGATTGCTGCTGCTGTTTAGAGGAGAGCGGAGCACTGGCCAGGTTGAGGTCAGAGTAATAAGGGCTCTGTATATGGAGGAGACAGGAAACATTGAAGCTATTCATGTACAAAAACACACACACATATTTAACCTTTATATTGTAAAACACGCCGACACACTTTAATGTCACCAGCACAGCATGTATCACTATTACTTGCCAATGTCTGTTGGTTAGCAATTGGGATCATGGTATCTATTTCCATTATAATATTTTCATGCAGGAAGCAATGTGAATGACCTATGTGTAAAGTCATGATAACACGTCTAGTTCATTTTTTTACATTGCATTCCAAAAACAGTATTCAGGATGAAACCTCCTTTTAGTTATACAGCTATATTAGTTCTAAAGTGATTGTGATCCAATCAAGCTTGGCCTATGCTTCATTGGCAACATCCGGCCACTTGCTGTAACACTCAACATACTCCAAGCTGTTCTGTACCTAATATAAATGAGAATGGGGTCTACAAATCACTGCTGCAGATCATAAGCTGCACAGAGGTGTTTGCATTACACTATAGCAGGCATGTCAATAATTATATATATATATATATATATATATATATATATATATATATATATATAGTGGTGGTCAGATATAGACCAGGTCTGCACCCACCATTCAGGGCTGTCACAAATCACAGACTGCCGTACATGAGGGGTTCGAGACAGGGGGGCAGGCGTCATAAAGACGATCATCACACAATCTATCAAAACATTGAGTGTCTATGGAATTAGATTGCACCATGTCATAAGGGCTAGGGTTTAAATGTTGGATTAATTTAGATATCCTTTTTTCCCCATCATCTAAAATAATCCATCACAAACTTAACATTGTTCAAAAATGATTTGTTAAATTAACAAATATACCCTTGCAAATTATCTGTGCAGGGAACCAGCATGTGCAAATAAATGGAGGTTTAGCTTTAGGCTATGTTCCCACTTAGGCGATTAATCGTCTGGTGCTCGCGATTTTCAATCGGCCATTTATGTCTATGGGAGCAATCAGGAAAAAAAACGCATGCGATCTTATCAAGTGGGAACATACGCTTAGACTCTCCCAGGTACACAGCAACCACCAGAAAACCAATTTATTATTTTTCTAGTATGTGCTAACATATCAATTAAAGATAGCACATTGTACAAGCAGGAGCTGCTAGAACACAGACAAACAACAGCTTTACCAATATTCTTCGCAGAATCCAGCAAAGTTAGCATGTCTGTGACATTTCATTCATCCGGGTCATAAGCGTGCAAAATGCTTAGAGGAGTCTGAATGTCCACCTTATGAAATGAACAAGGATTACAATATCCACACCCCCAGCATCATCAACAAAGCTGGGCATGCGAGGGATCCAGACACCTATGGCGGACGGCCATTACAGGCTCTTGGTTGAGCCCCTCTGCCAAATTTAAGAACATTGTGGTCCACAAGTCAAAAAGTTTAAGGTGTGGATTACTGGCACCATTATAGCAATGAGGGGCTATTAAATATTCCAGCGAAAGATGTGAAATGGCAGATTACTTAGTACTGGATTACAAGTAGGCCTCTAACACATTTCAGGGCTTCCTACACCACACAGATCTAACAGAGACGGGACAGCTTCATTGTACTGACATAATAGTGATCGCCATGCTGCACACCATTCCCTACCTCATACACAAGCAGCTCCCTGTACTACCACCGTGACCTCTAACCATGCAATGAATATCTTAACCTCAAGACTCTGACCTGATGCTGGTTACGGTCAACAGATTACGCAAAATTTTAGGGGATTTACTGCTGGAAAGAACTTAGTACAAGTATTTCTGAACTGAGAAAGCTATTCACATTCAGCAAGCGGAGTTGTTAATATTATTAAATTATATCTGCAGTAGTAATTTCTAATTAGTATTTAGTCATTTCACACTCGACAAAATACCAGCCCTAAAGGTAGCCATAGACCATACGATTCTTGCCTGATTTAGCAGCATGCTTTCCTGCCGATCGCTCGGCCGCAAATCAGGTGCGCCCATCTGGACAGATTGACCAGGATCCTCCCGCATGTCGGGTCGAACAGTGATCCGACAGACGGTAAATTCCCTGGCCAAATGAATTACTTTGGATGGGAACCAGAATCAGGCACACAAAAGTTGCCCGCCAATCCTCTGAGCGACCGACAAGTCATCACGCTGCAATCGGCCACTAGATAATCAGACAGGAATCATACCGTCTATGGCTGCCTTAACAAATGTCTAATAACGTTACTAAAGCCACATACAATGCAGCAAAGTAAAGGTAGCCATACATGGCCCGATTTTCACCAGATTTTTTGGGCCAATCGACTGCCGTGTGCTATTCCGGCGATCGCCTGGCAGCTGCTCGGCTGTGTGCCCACCTGGTGAGATTGATCAGGAATCTATCGCTTTTCGGATCGCACAGTGATTCAACATGCTGTGAAATTCACAGCCGATCCCATTACTCGATCCCTCATCTATCGAGGGAGAATCCCCTCATGTATGGCTACCTAAAGTAGTACATTTAGGTTCATAATAAATGTAAATGGTTAAACATAAGCATTGTGGCTTCCAACGTCAATTCACCATGTTAATGGCTTGTCACAGCTACACAAATCCCATGCATCAGCCCTGTGCACGTGAAGCAAAAGCTTCACATGCCTAACCAACCATTGCCTCATCTTTGGGTGCGCCCCGGGAGGACTGAAACGTCTCCCCACTGCCTGTGGAGCTCTATAGATAAAGGAGGATACAAAAGTAAACACATGCCCTGACATCAGTGTCTAAAGCTGGCTTCTACAATAATTAAACCCCATGTAATAAACCCATGTATATACAAGGCCACATTGATGCCAGACTGACCCTGCTGGACTTTCTATATTGTGATGGTCCAAGTAATTCATCCTCGTAACCATTGGTCTGTAATAATAAGAAAGAAAAAGAGAAAGAAGGACTAAAGTCATGTGAAGAGCAGTAGTGGAAATCATTCCGACATATTCCAACAGAAACATGCAACAAATATGAGAAGTGCAAACATAATGAATCCCATTTACCTCTGCAACCTGCAAAATTTTTAATCTGCATCTATAGATGAACCCATATTCCCAGTAAAACAATGGCATGCAGCTTAACAGACTTCTTAAATTAATCTTTACAGATCTGGTGACTTGCGACCAATGGCTGTTAATTTCACTAATGACAAAGGCAGCAAACATTTAAGACAGTGGTGGGTCCTAGTAGCCCACAGCAAATAAAAGTCTTCTACAGGTGCCAGTTTATTTTTTTTTATAACAGACAAACTATGCATAGTGTAAAAATGCCTTTGTATGGCACAAAACCAAAGATCGTCATAATAGCAAATTGAGAACCAACATGTTACTTCTCCTTTACCAATGCACACAGAAGGACACAGGGTACTAACCCTAAGACTGCTGCGGCTAGTCACAGACATGAGATCATCGTCATCTGAGACCTGAAGGTGGAGGAAATGGGCAAAAAAGGAAAGTCAAATTAATATGAATAAGAAAATGAAAAGAAGAAATCAGTTGAAACTCTAGAAATGCTCAGAATAAATGCATCATTTCATTATAAGGAAATATCCATATGTCTCTGACCCAAAAAAACAAGCAGATCAGCCATTCTGACTTCCCTGGATATGTACATAATCCAATTTAGTGGATGAGACACTAAAGACAAAATAGTAACCCGCCCCATCAGTGGAAGATTTCAAACATCAGCTCACTCCGATACAGTGTATACAGAGCTTTGTTTCCTTTTAGCTAGAATGAAATCACATTGCATATTTTTCCTTCTTTGCAAGAATAAATACACAAAGCATCCTGGCAGCTAGTTCCTGTACGTACTGCCAACATTTGTTATGTGACCAGGATAGCTAGAAATGATTTGTGATGTACAAATTATATACAACCTCTTTATTTTCCAGATCCACATTTATTTATCAACAAAGGTCAATTTTACCAAAGATTTACTGATGGTGAATACATTTTTAGTAAACATTTACTTCAAGTGACACTTCCAGGTGTAAATGTTTTGTATAAATGCCATTTTACCTACTTAATAAAAATAGGACACAACATTAACTATCTAAAGGAGCTATGAGGGAACATGCCCTTCATAAAACATTGTAGTTATGAAATAAGACCATTTCAGGTGGTGTTTTAAAAACAAATAAGCAAATGTTACCAGACCTACACCATCAGAAAGTACCAGTGGGATTAGTTTAGAAGGCAAATGTTTAGGACTAATATTTACAAAAAGTAGTTTTTGTCCAAAGGTTTTGATTAGATGGATAAAAGGTATAGCACCAAATAAAAATTGCCCCAGCATCCAATGGCATTAGACACATTCCCCTATAAGATTTTTTTGTTTTACAGGTGTCTTATTTGCGTATGGACAAACACTCTTGACACAATGTAGATTATTTCATTCTCAGACTATTATAGCTGTGTGCCTTTTCAGTAAGTAGAACACCAAGCAAATAGCTCAAATACATTTTTTCCTCCATGGTAGTAATATGGATACTATACCTATATACTTAAAGCAGACCTACCACCAGAAATCTATGTTTTCATGAATGGCGCTAGACGTGCCAATAATAGGGAGGAATGCAGTGAAAAAAACCCAACAAAAACTAAATTCACCTGTAATGAGCAATTTAAGATAATCCCACAGCTCTTCTTCTTTCCTGTTTCATTTGAGGCAGAACGTCACAAGGGAGCTTTGTTTTCTCAGTGATCTTCTTTGAAAATTCCCATAGAAGATCACTGAATGCCCCTAGTGGCCACCCGCGATATTGCACCCCAAGTTCCATGTGTTGCCTTGCAGCGAACCTGGAAGTGAGGAGAGCTGTGGGGTGGATAGGAAGTTATGCAAGGTAGTAGCTAAAGCCTTAAGTAAAAGCATACATAGGTAAAAAGAGCATTGAAATGTTTTGAATGCTGGATTAAAGATTATTAGGTTTGCATGATTAACATAATTGAGCATGGGTAATAACTGACCTGGAGATTCCTCCGTGGTCTATGTGAGTAGCGCTCACTATCTTCCTGGAAAAGCATGGCAGGGACAAGAGAAACACATGAAGCAGCTCACAGCAAGGAGGAGAAAACAAGACAAGACATGGAGGAACGGGAGATCAAAGGGAAAAGGACAGGGATGGAGGGGATGCTGGTAGTGGAATAACAAAACACAGGTCTTACTATAAGTAAATAATAATAAGCAATGAAGATTAATTCACATTTAGCTGTCCTGTTCTTTGCAGGCTCCCCACATTTTCATATATTTTTTAAAGGACATTCTCATCAACAAAACATATTTAAGTTAAAATTTTGTAACTACTACCATAATTGTTTTTTTGGAAAGGCCACTGGTAAGAAACTGTTATATTATTATATAATATTATATTATATTGCCAGAATATGCTTATCCAGCATGTCTAACTGTTAAACTAGTTTTCTGGCCTCCATGTTCATTTAATGGCTTGAGTCACTAACCCCCCCCCCCCCCAACCAAAAAAACATGATACTTTAAAATCTATTTTTAACTGAACCGATTGAGCAACCGTGATGAGACAGGTAGGACTATTTCAGTCGATCGCCAGGCAATTGACTAGGCGATTAACTAGGCAGTTTTCACCTGCAATTAATAAAAAAATAAAAAAAATCGCCTCCATAGAGAATGAATGGATTGCTTCCACAAGTGGGAACATAGCCTTAGACTGACAGTCGATATTTGAAATGCACAAGTAAACTGAATGAAAGAGCAACTAAGCAAAAGTTGATGTGTTTACAGCAAACTTTAAGAAAATAAGATGCAATCCATACAGAACTCTTAAAAATTATCTGGACATTTTTACTAAGTGTTTCCAGCAGAATAAGGGATTTCTTGTTCTCACACCCAGCTTCTTCAGTTGCCTAGTGTTGGTTACACTTTCTGAATACACAACTGATATTCCTCACACTGTGATTTGGCACTGACTGTGTCCTAAACTAAACAGCGCAGACTGTTTCTTAAACACGACACACAGGAATTGTTTGTAAAAGCCTACCATCCACTGTTCAATGTCACCCCACTTGGCATCCAAACCATAATATTTCTGAAGAAAGGAGAGAAGTGGCAGGTCAGAAAGGCCGGTAAACAGGAAGGTAAAGCAAACCATGCACAGCAAACATTTAATCAGCAGTCCATGCACGCATTGTCAGGTTATACAGGATGTCAATCTGGGCTACAACCACAAACAAAAAAGCACAATACTAATATACACACTTACACTATGGATCTTTGAACTAGAACAGAAAACATCAAAGTAAAACTTTGTTACCTACACATAAAACCTAAGCCTAAATTAGGACGGACTTCCCAAATCTCAAGTCATGCAGTAAAATCCTGGGTGAGGCAATAGGTATTTTTATAGGTGTAATAGAACATGCAGGAAGATGAAGACTATGAATTTCAGGTTATATGATCCTTTTACAAGTACAAGGCAATCTACAAACTGTTAAACAACATCAATTTAAAAGAAGTCACACGGCAGGTACTGAAACAAGGAAGGGAATACATGTGGCATGCAGGGAACCACACGTATACACAGACATTACCTTCTGAACCTGGTAGATCTGTATATAGAGAGAAAACAGAAAAGTCAGACAGAAGTCAGCAGAAGAATAGTGACGGCAGAGGAGAGAGCAGAGAGCATTACATGCGGCTTGTCTGCACACAACCTCACAACAATGTGAAGACACAATGTGGTAGTGTGTCTGAGGTGTTACTGGGGTCATTGAATCTCTCAATCTCTGTGTTCTCAGTGTGATATTGGAGGAGTCGGTGAGACGGAAGTGGTAATGAGAAGGATTTCTCAGTGTTGTCTCGGTTACAGAAAGAATCCGCAAACAATCTCTCCTGGAGACGGATCTCCTTGTGTTTTGCACAGCTTACATGGAGTCGTTATATGAACGTCCTCGCCGGGCATCTGCAGTCCCTGGAATATCTCACACAGAGGCCGGGAGACATTTATATATGAAACCCTGAGGGGGTGTAGGCAACCCCTGCGCCTCCGAAACTTGGGATTGGTGGCACCAAGAGTACAATTTAGGTCAGCCTGGCACGTGACAAACCTAGAGTGTACCACCAAGTCAGGTATGAGAAGCCGTAACCGGCTGTGCTGCAGGATCCAGTTACAAGAAACCAAAGATAGAGACTGTAAGGGGCTGTGGATGTGCCAGGTTGTCCATTTTCAGGTCTGTAGTACAGGAGAACACAATAGGTTCTTTGTAAACCTCTCCAAATGGTATTTATTTTACCTATGGTACTTATTTAACCTATGGACCAAGTTTGCAGTACATGCAACCCTAATGAGCCTGATATAAAAGGAACATAGATGCCCAGGCAGCATTTGGTGAAGTTGCAGATTTAGAAACATAAACAAAGGTGCCTTTTATAACCACCCAGACAGGTCAGAACACTTCAGTCCTGCCGGTGTGTGAGCCAACAAAGGAAGGTAACACTCCCTGATTTAATCGGATCAAAGCGGGAGGGGTGGTGAGAGGAGACGAGTCTGTCCACCTAATAACAACACTACAGGACGAAAACACTAATAAAAAGGATCAGAAGAATTATCTTCCTATAGGGAAAGGAAATCGAAATAATATTAATTATTAGTGAAGGGAAGATGCAAGATCTCTTTTTCTAAGTTAGTAAGGGGATAAACCCCCCCCCCCCCCCCACCCTACTTCCTAAACAGGAGTTGGTGAGCGGTCTAAGGAAGGAGTGAAAAGGAAGTGCAGGTTAAGCAAGTAAACACGTAATTTTTTAATTACTTCCCCCTAAACCTCAAAGAGAAATTAACCCTTAAAAAAAATCCTCCAATATGTACAATTAAGCCTGAAAAAGTGAAATGTGTGATACAGAAACTAAAATCAAGTTATATTATATCCATATAAAAAATCACTTCTAATGCACATTTTAAGAGACCACGTATACTGGTATCACCTCCCAAGAAGCCAGAGAGGTATATCAAAATCCTTCTGTCTGAGAAATGGCTGTACCAGGAACTTTACCACCTCCTCATTCAGCTCGGCTTGTTAATACTTCCTCCTCCTCATTCCTTATCTGTCTGCCTGATAAGAAACGTTTTAATACACTGGAAATGTGCAGAAATACTTCCCCGGAATGATAAACCCTTCCTCAGGAATTTTAAGTTGCAGACATTTTGCTATGACAAATTTGAGATGTAGCTATAAACACAAAGAAGCCAAGAGAGAGACAGCTGATAGAGCACCCCAACTTTTTACATCTCATGATTTTTTTTTAGTTCGCAACATTTGATCCATACTCGATCTCTATTCTGCTTACCATAGTTTTCACACCATAAGACGCACTGGGAATGCCTCCATCTAATGGCCGTGAGTGGTCGCGCATTTGGTCTTCTGGCATTAAGCCAGGAAGGCGGAGGAACTATCAGATGTAGCTCACTATTTCTATTTTGCTCTGTGTCTATGAGCTCAGCAGGTTGAGCCCAAATCACACATAGTGGCAGATGGAGATGGGAGAAACTCGCATGGGCAGCTCTTCCATCTGCACTGTATTGACCTCTAAAGCTAGGGGCATTTTTATATTTTAATTCACAAATCTCCCAGGACTATTCACGATATTCTGTATATATCTAGCTCATCAGAATGACCACTTCACGTTTGAAAATGGAA
Source organism: Ptychadena robeensis (assembly GCA_036250615.1). Classification (NCBI taxonomy): domain Eukaryota; kingdom Metazoa; phylum Chordata; class Amphibia; order Anura; family Ptychadenidae; genus Ptychadena; species Ptychadena robeensis. Next base: position 35,009,377 of record CM070039.1, on the reverse strand, counting down.
TCTAATAGAAAGAAATAGATGAGTTATTTTGTAGTTTAACACTAAAGAATATCCCTCATGTGGACAGCACATTGCTTTAAGTGACAGCATAAAGTTCTGCAGTCCTAAACTAGGATTTGTACATTTTTAGCAGTATTCTTTTTAAAGACTGGAATACACGGCTCTATATTTGAGCCGACAGACAGATCTCGGCAGTAGCGTGATGACGTCATCGTACTACTGCCCATCTACACCACGGGTCCCTATTTAAAGTATAGGATATCTTACAAGGTTTAGCAACATGTTGGTTACCTGTTCGGTTCGAGCTTTTTTCACAGATTTCTGCACAGCTCAATGCGGTGAATGCGCACGGTGCTCCGCTATGCAGAAATCTTGGAAAAAATCGACCTGTGTATTCCTACCTAATAATTGTTTTAGGGGTCGTTTCCAATATACATCGGGACCCAGACACAGATATTGTCTGCTTGGCGGATGGTCTGTTTAAACATCCGCCAATGCAGAGGCTGAACGTACTTGACTACATTCAGCCTTACATCGGCAGAGCGGCTCGGAGCAGTGAAGACAGATCCTCCGCCGAGCAGGTAAGTGTATCTGCTAAGTCCGGACCTCCCGCTAAGCGTAAATGCTTAGCGGAGGGGTCCCGATGTAATGGAAACATAGCCTAATTGTTCCTACTGGTTACTGCACTGCCGTACTTCAGACACGATTTATCATTAAGCATGTTGCTCATAGTTCAGCAATAGGTATATATGTTCTATATTTACAGTCTCACATTAAAAGCAAGTATAAACTAAATCAGAAGCATCTGGCATATGCTCCACCACAATATGCTCCGCCGCGATTACCTGCCCAGCTGAAGGTTGTAAACATAAGTCCGGTGTCACTGGAGACACCGGACTTATGAGGGAAAAAGGCGACGTCCCTTCAGTTACACGGAGGTCTACGGCGCCGCCTACCCCCGCCCCCTTTGCGTCACCGGTGACGCGATCAGAGGCGGACCGCCGTAGGAATCTGGCGGTACCCAGAGCGTGGCTCTAGTTAACTGAGGCTGAGTTTCATGATGCATGAAACTCAGCCTGTGTTAATTCGGGCTAAACGCTCAGAAGGTTAATCAATAGGTAATAAACATATTGAATTGTTACCATAAATGGCACATAATGTCTTTGAACCATTTATATTTAGTGTTGAGTACTTAAATGACCTTTCGTAACAAATATAAATCTTGAGAACAAGAGAGACAGACAGTGGGGAGGTGTTGCGACGTCATTTCTGGAAAAAATTTAATGCATGTATGTGGGTAGGAGTTGGGGGGCCTGACTGGCGTTGCACACAGACAAGGGGGACCTTAAGAAAGAAAGGCTGGGAACCTTAAAAGTAACCTATAAAGTACATAACAGAAGAGAGTTATGTAAGCTGAGCTTTGGCTGGGTTGAAACATAACACATTTACCTTCCTACTCGTTTCCATACTCCTCTGAAGTTGCAGAACCACCCTGGACCTCCACAAACCACTACATCTCTACCACCACCTCTTTTTACTAGAGCAGGAGGATAGAGTTTAGTGTCAACCATGGGAGGAAACCCCCTTCTCTCTGAATTATATATGTATATTTTATCGATCCCTAGGCAGACCCTTCTCTTTGACTTTTCAATTACATCTGAACAAGCGACATTTTGAATATGAACATTGATCTACCCATTATATGTTCTCACCTCTTTCTGTTGGCGCTCCAGTTCTTTCATGCGAATTTCTCTGGCCTCTGCCCGTGCTGCTCTCTTTGCTGCCAACCGTGCCTCTGCCTGTAAAATATAAGGCCACAATAATCAAGCAGGAGCCTTTAAACAAAGATCATGGATAACCATTCGCTTCCATCACTATTCAGAGAGATATAGGAAGCGTCTAACATAAATATTTCTAAAAGTTCACATACATATTCAAAATCTGAATAGTAACAGTAACTGCCATCTATGGTGCTGGTAAGGATGCTCTCACGTTCTGTCCTGAACAGTATCTTTACCAGACAAGTTATGAAAATGAGGAAAACACATGCAAAGCCTAAACACTCTTGTGTTGGGGGATCCCACAAAGAGAGGATCTCCTTTACTGTGTACAAGGTACCTGAACATAGTAGTAGTTCTATCATCACTGATCCAACATAAACTACAATTGTTATCATAGGCAACCAGCACCCTTGAGCAGATAAAGCCTAGGTGCCCAACCTGAGGCCCGGGGGGCCGCATGCGGCCTAGTTCAATGTCCCTTTGGACATTGTTCGGCGGCCCCCCTTGGTCCTCCCCATGTGAAGTGGTCACACGCTGACCCGGCTTTCCTAATCAACTTTGGCGGTCCTACATCAGTAAAATTGTCAACGTTGACCACAGAAACCAGGTCTATATATGAGTTCTGCACCCAGGGGCAGGAGGGAGGGGTGCTGTCTGTCTGAGTTTGACTGCCTGACACGATCAGGTCCGCCACCTGCTGAGATATGTCGGCAGGGGGAGGGTCTGGATCGATGTTCTGTGCGGCCCTTTAGTGATGCCGAGGGCCGCACCTGTGGCCCTCCATATCAACTTGGTTGCCCACCACTGAGATAAAGCATTCTTTAACCTCCTTAGTAATCATGACGAGCCCATCTCGTCCAGTTTGTGTGAAAAACAAACTCCGGATGAGCTGGGCTCCCATGAAAGTTGCATATCGACGGAAAGCTACCGCGATGCCGCAGCATTTCCGGGGTTCACTGATCGCGTCACGGTGATGCGGAAGGGGGCAAGGGTGAGCAGTGCCATAAACCTCCATGTAAATGGAGGAGCCTCTGCTTTTTCATGAATGACTCTGGCTGTGTGGAGAGGGGAGTGGGGAGGGAGGAAATGGCAGGCAGTACAGGCGCGGTACAGGCGGTGCGCTAGGGAGGTTAATCACTGTAATGTTTGCTTTTGTTCTTTCAATATCATTTGGCTAGCAGTCAAACCAAATATTTAACATTCTGTGTTCAAACACTTGTTTTTATTGACATCTACATTTTGAACTACCGATATTTTCTTATTAAAAAGGTGACATTCCATATTTTACTGAAAAGCTAAACTGCTAAGTTTGTGTTCTTCTAGCAAAACTAATTGATTTGCTAAACTCTCGCTTGTCAACCCAATAACATGGAACCCAATAAACTTGAAAAATATTCTGTCGCAAACAGTGATTTCACTAAAGTAAAAGGGTTTTCTGTTACATCAAAATCATTTAATTGGATTGGATTGTTAATGATTGTTGAACTGTTAATTTAATTCCATTTTTTAGAATTCATTACATCCAAAGTGATCAATAATTAAGCCCCCCCATACACATATTGATTTTTCGCTGTAATCCAAAGGATTGATCAGCGTGCCCTAGATCCCCATCCAAAGTATCGGCCAGGGATCAATTCCCCAAGGAGGTGTCCATTGATTCGATGGACGATTGGTGAACTCGTCACATATTGCGTCATCACATTGTGATGGCGGATGCGGTTTAGGGCGCGTTTCTGAACGCTAGCTGCAGCGTTTTGAAATGCATCCGCGCCCCAACCACATCCACATCTGCATGGGGAAAAAAATCGCATCGCAAGAACGCGCGAAAACGTGCAAAAACTAGAGATGCTCCGATCAGCATTTTTGGGGCCGATCACCGATTACCAAGATCATGATGGCGATTGCCGATAACTGCCGATCCACAAAATGGCAGGGGAATGCACTGTATATATGGGGGCAGAGGTGTGCGCTGTATATATGGTGGGCGAGAGGTCGCGCGGTAATATGGGAGGGCGAGGTGTGCGGTATATATGGGGGGCAGAGGTGCGCTGTTATATGGGGGGCAGGGGTGGCTTTGTATATATGGGGGCAGGGGCGTGCGGCGTATATATGGGGGGGCCAGGGGTGCGCTGTATATATGGGGGGCCAGGAGGTGCGCTGGTTGTATGTGGGGGGCCGAGGGCGCTGTATATATGGGGGGCAGAGGTGCCCACTGTATATATGGGGGGCAGAGGTTGCACTGTATATAGAGGGTGGGCAGATGGTGCAATGTATATAGGGGGTGCAGAGAGGTGCGCTGTATCCATGGGGGGCGAGGGGCGCTTGTATATATGGGGGGCAGAGGGTGCACTGTATATATGGGGGGCAGAGGTGCAATGTATATAGGGGGTGTGCAGGAGGTGCGCTGTATACAGGGGGGGCAAGGGTGCTGTAGATATGGGGAGGGGCGGTTGTGGGAGGGCGACGTGTCCACTTTTGTATAGACACTTAGAAAGTTACATGCAATCGTCACGCTCAGGTGCCCTATTATACAGCTTCATTAATCTTATTTTCGGCCCACTTCAACGCCCCCACTAGTGCTGCACATACCGTGACACTCACACATAGGATAGGAAGGATACAAAGATTTGAGGGCGGGAACTGTGGACCGTGGAAGGGGAGCGCGTCACAGCTTACCAAGGGAGGCGCCGGTATGAGAGTTGGGCAAAGACACAGGCATGAGTGGAGGGCAGCCCAACTGAGGGACCCCGCCTCAATTTCCGCCACCCAGAGCTTCTGATGGGTCCCACTGCGTCGGTCGTTGGGGCAGGGAAGAGCGGAGGCCTAGCCCAGTGGTCAAGCAGAGAGGTAGAAGGCGATGGTGTGTTGTAGAGAGAGGTGTTCCAGGCTGGGCGCAAACGACCCGGATCTGGCGCAGAGTGAGTAGGCGAAAGCGGGGCATAAATTTTGGCCGTGTCCGGAAGGGCACGCGCGCCGCTGCCAAACTTGTCACGGCGTGGAGGGTGACTAACCAGCCGGTGTGGTGAGGTTTGGGGACGCAGGGAGTGTGAAGGATGCCGAGGAAACAGGAGGAAAACAGGGGTAAGTGGAGGAGCTCCAGAGCAGGCTTCAGTGCAGCCGGGGCGTTCAGGCCACGCCCCCCGTGAATGGCTTTTTTTGCACGATCGCCGATCATTAAGCCAATATCGGCCGATCATGATCGGCGGCCGATCAATCGGAGCATCACTAGCAAAAACGCACGACAACTAAAGGCATGCGTTCAGCCGCGTGGTTACAACCGCGCAGCTGTAACCGCACGGGAACACTTCAATGGAAACAAAGCCTTAAGTGTCTAATTTGAAAAAAGTCTAAAATTGGTCACGGTGGGTTTGAGCGATGCCATCGACCACTTTTTTTATGGAGGTGGTGACGGCTTTTTTCACCACAGGTGGGGTCAAGGGAAGAGTGTTCTAGCGTGGCGGGCCGTGGCAGACTTGGAGAAAAAGGGTGCCACGAGCGAAAAGCTCCAAGGGTTAAAAACCCTATAGGAACCTATACAAATACATTTTATTTATCATAAACTTAGGCTGCCCATACATGGGTTGCTTTTTAGTTCAATTCCCAAACAATCGACCACTGTGTGCATTTGCCTAAACAATCAATCACTGTATCAAAATGGGCCACCCTTTCTTCAATTATCTCTAGATCACGCTTGAAGAAAGCTTGATCGAACAACTAATATGTTGGTAAATCCCTGGTAATTGGCATTACTTTGGATGAGGGCCAGGGTCCCCATTCATAGTATCGAATAGGAATTAATTGCACATCGAATCAAGTGGTGCACATCGATTCGCCATTCAATCACCCAACACTCAAACGCACATGTGTGGCGACATCACATGGTATCGACCCATGTATGGGCAGCCTAAGGATTTCATAACTTCATAATTTCAAAACTTCAGCTGGGCAAAGACATGTTGTTTTCCCGTGGACTGCCCAGCTGACCAACTGGGCTAGTGCCAATAATCGCCAGGGCACCCTTTGTGCGCCGGCCATTACTTCAGATGGGGACTGCCTCAATAAGACCAGGGGGTGCATCCGATTCTCTGCTGACCCGACCGCTGATCGATTACGGGAACACGCATGGTGGCCGATCGGCTGTCGAAATCGGGCTGGAATCTGCCCATCTATGCCCAGCTTTAATCACTGTTGAAGTTTTAAAGGAAAACATTTTACCTAAAAGACCAAAGCACCATCTGAAAATATCGTCAGTTTCATATTGGTGACATGACATGGAAGGCTTGCAAATTACAAAAAGCTTTGTCACAACTCATCCGCCCATAGGAAGGAAGAAAGAAAAAAAAGTGAACATACACATTGAACACAGGAAACCTCGCAGAATGAATGCAACCCAACATTACACGCTACTAGAAATAGTAATACACTGACACAGACAGAGTGATCTCTTCCCTGGAGAACACAGAGATCCTAGACCTTTCTAAGACATGCAGACGCCCCCATACACAGTCTGCTTAGTATGAATACATCTTTACAGTGCACGCTAGTCTATGGAAAAGGAATAACAAATATCCTTTATAAATATAAGCGTATAGTAGAAGCCATATCTATTCACTAGATATACCTGTAGGTCCCATTCACACGGTCAGTTTGGAGCCCATTCCCCCAAAAGTGTACAGCCGCCAACGCACCGCACCCACTGAAGCCCACCGCACCAATAATCTTTTATACAGAATTTCCAATTTTGCAAACAATTTGTACCCATCACCCACAGACAACAACGACACAACTACACAAGTAAGCAGCACTCAGTTCTAGTATGTGCTCTATTTCCAGCTTCTTCTTTACATTTTATCTTACGTTTTTTGCTTTGCATTAGTGTATATAGACTGTGTTTCTGTTAGGATTACACCAGACATCCAGTTTACATTATGACAAGAAGCGGGTCACTGCCGTCACACAACACAAACAGCCAAAGTTTACACAAAGGGTGACTCCGTTTTGTACCAACCACAACTTGTCCAAGTCTCACACGTTCCGGAATACAAGAGTCCGAGCTTTCACAATGGCCAGACAATGTCTTAAGGAAACATTGGATTGCAAAACAGCTGAACAGATTATACCGGTACCGTGCAATATTTGGCAGCGAGATTCCTTCATCCAACCAGACACCACAGTTGAAAGCAAATGAAAGCCAAACCGTGGGCCCACCTTTCCTACTCCCCTTCTTTCAAGAACGACTTTCTTAAATGTCTTCAGGACAGATATAATATGCGGCCATCACTGTTTTTGAGTGGGACAAATCATTCCCGCTCAAAAACAGCCATATCAGTCATGATTGTAAATACGGCCGATGTCCGATGCCTTGCATAGAGACCGCGGGTCTCCAGGCAAAGCTCGGCTGAGTTGGGGAGAGCAGAACTGTCTCCCGGCTCCTCCGATATCTGACAGCAGCGTGATGATGTCATCACGCTGCTGCAGGGTACATCGGACGGCTCGATTATTGAGCCGTCTGTACCCTGCTTAAGGCTAGATTTACACTTACATTTCCGGTCATAGGGTCTTTATCAAAACTACCCACGAGTGCCTGCACAAGTTTGCCGACTGACAGCAGCCCGGGAAATGTCCTGTCTCGCACTCTGCAAATTTGTGCAGGCGCTCGCGGGTAGTTTTGATAAAGACCCTATGACAGGTTTTTCAGCCCCAAAGCTGACCGACGTCCAATGGTCAGTTGCGCTTATTGCTCATTTACTGGACGGTTAGCAACCACCCATGTTAATGAGCTCTTACATGAAGAATGGTGCTGGTGCAGAGTATCACATGACTACAGATGTGTAATTTCCACAATATCATACCAAGTGACATGCAGATGGAATTTAAGCACAGCAGCTGCGCCGTTTGATTGGATCCGTTTAAAACGGTATGTAATTTGCATATTAATGGCAGCATTTGGCATCTCTACTCATGACTCCTATTTCATTATATGATGGACTTTATTATCGCACAGTCTGCAATACAAACTTATACTGAGAGAGTTAATAGATGGCCAAAGCAGTTCTCCTCAGAAAATACTAGTTGCCTGGCTGTCATGCCTATTTAATAGCTTTAAATCCTTCTTAAGAAATTACACAAAAAACACAAATAACAGATTAGAAAGTTAGAATGAAGTCAGAACTCCTAATGTGGCAGCCAGACAACTAGTATTCTCAGAAAGGCAGGAGATGAACTTACTTTAGGCTAAATTTACACAGTCTTTCCCCAGGTGCTTTCAGTCCACAGGAGCCCAGGAAACGACCGGGTGTTCGCGCAGCAACCACCTGTCACTCAAGTGCTCGGGGTCGTTTAAAAAACTACCCCATTGCAGGTCAACCGGGCTAAAGTCTGAAAACCCCCACATGAGGCGTCCGCTGGTCGCTGCAATTTTAGCTCGTTTACTGGGCGGTTTTGAAATGTATGGAAATGTAGCCTAAACCAGCAACGTCTGATATAACAATATGACTGAAAATGAGATACTGAGCTGCTGCCAGGGGTACATTCATATCGGAGCTGTAACTTTTCATTGCAGGTTTGAGTGTGTTTTGTTGCCACGTAACAATCTAGACATTTCTTATCTCAGACACTTCCAAACTCTGGTGATTGTTACAAGTGAAGCTCAGAGCATTTGTAGCTGCAGAGAAAGTACCGCAACGAGGCAATGATTTTGGAGGTAAAATGCAGGTCTTTAAGTATGTGAATAACTACAATGATCTTTAACAGGAAATGACCATGGATTTGCATCCTAACTTCCTGTCAGAAGTAGACCAATAAACTTATAAAGAAAAAAGTACACCCGTTTTCAGTTTTCAGCACATAAAAATCATCTTGCCCACATTAGGTCTTCAAATTATATGAAAAAAAAGTTGTCCGAATAACAACATATTGCTTAAGCTGGGAATAGACGCGACAAATTTAGCCAGCACCATCCGAACTAATAGGATCGGATCAAAATTATCACTGTGCGATCCGACATGACAGCTGATTTTAGTCCAATCCTGCAATTCCTTGCTGACCCAATCTCGATTGGATGCTGGAACGTGCACAGCATCCGATCGGCGGGTCGGGCAGGAATTGGCCCGTCTATGCCCAGCTTTAGTGACAGTTTTTATTTATAAAGACTTAGGCTAGGTCTCCACTATTCTTTTTGACATGGGGGAGCACTGGCCATTCAAAGCAATGGGGCTTGTGAACCCACCGTGGCGCACAGAACAAACATTTTTTTCTGCGTTTTAGATTTGCACAAGGCAGGAGTGTCACATGTTAGATAGTAATTCTATTAACCATTTCTTAACTTTTGTTTAAATACCCATTATTCACATTAATATTATTGACAAGTGACAACATTCAAATTAGATGACAATCTTCCCAGGAGTAGACACCCCAGCAAATTCAGATCCATCTCAGACCATGCAAAGAAGTTGCAATAAAACCGCAGAGCTACCAGGCTCCACCGGTGTCAGCGAACATTAGAAATAATGGAGTTAATTAACACTTTTAACTGGAAATGATGCACAGTACACACCGCATGCGGTAGCAAAAACCGGTCTAGCATCCGCTGACACATAGCGTGCTGCTGCGCTAACAGTAACACAGTCCATATAGTATCAGAAGGTCCTTAAGAAATATGTCTTGTTTTGAAGAGTAACAATAAGTCTCTTCTAAGAGAATATAACAGGACAAACACCATAACAACTGCCAAGCACTGGGTGAAGGGGTGATGATTTGGGATTGTTTTGTAGCCACAGTATTTGACACACCAAAAGTATTTTATAGTCAAATGCCCTCTGTGCAATAATTAAAGCTTGGATTAAATTGTGTCATGCAAGAGGACAATAAATATAAACTAACCAATGAATATACAAAAGAATATCTAAAAAGAATATCCAGCTTTCAAAATTGTCCAGTCCAGACCTCAACCCAACTGAAATGCAGTTTATTATTTGGCACACACAGCATGTGCACGCTTTTCTTCTACCAAAACCATGTAATATAAAGGAGCTTTCTAAACCTCCCAATCACTATGTATTCTATCAGGGAGGCCACTATACCACATAGTTGTTGGTAGATCTAATGAAAATTTAATGGAGTAAACTTAAGGTGTATGGGGGGCTTAACCCATCAGTTTTGCACTGATCACACTGTGTGGTGTTATGATCAATATTCGACTGACAATAAATAAATATTACAAACTGATCTAAAAAAAGTTGACATGTGTTTGGATAAGTTTAGACCCCATGTCAGGTCATTATTGCTGCCTGAGCCCCGAACGAGATTCATCCTCACTATTTGCCGATGACCATGTTCACCATAAAGTGAAGGGAAAATCTTTCCTCAGAGATACAACCATATATACTCTAGTATATGCCGACCCGAATACAAGCCACGGTACCTAATTTATCACAAAAACTGAATTAGTATAAACCTTCAACTAGCTTCACTTTTTCATTTCAGGTGCTGAACAATCCGGCCTATATATGAGTATATACGGTACATTGTGACGAGTGTGGAACGTTCCCCACACTTTATAAAGAAAGCTACTTTTTGCTGTATTCTGTCTCCTTGGAGGAAAGTGAAGGATGTAGGATATACAAAAAAATCTGTTCTATGGAAAGGACTACATGTTTATTAGGAGCAGCTTTTATCCTCCACACGATCTCTCATAGGCTGTTCTAGTAAATAGTTCTGTGTGATACTTCACAAGGCTATTTTCTGAAGGTGATTCAGTCATTTTATAGGAGTAAAATGGAAAAACATTGCTAAGCCTGCTCCACCCAAAAGAGCCATTGCAAGGAGCTGCCGTGGTACATGCTCCTGAAGGGGCACACCTCTTTCACTGCTCAGTTTCTATGTCTTGGCTGGAGTATGCAAATTAAACATAACACAAATTTATATAGGTTCAATAAAAACTATAAAAAAAAAAATAAAAGCAATAAAACTGATAGACTGCTGGAGTACAACACATTGCAATCACTGAATAGTAATGACTATAACTTCTCTAGCAGCCTAAGTATAGCACTAGTGGGTGGAACACCTCTACAGATGTAAGGAAAACTATTTCACCATCACAGAGTCATTCTGCTACAATGATGTGATTGTGTGGATGCGTGAAAGGTGCAGTCTGAAAGAAACAATCCTCCCTCTGATCACAGGGGTCACCTCCATTCACATCTGCGAAGGGCATGCCCCCCCAACACACCTTGCCAGCAGTAAATTACCATGCCATGTAATAAGCTGCATGCATAAGCTTCAAATAAATGGAATACCTAACTGAAGTTGAAAGACGGAGAAGTACACAAGTCATGAGAGATACCAGTCACACAGATCTGTACAGGCAGGAGATATTTCTAGACTCGGCCATAACTAGCCATACATGCATCAACGTGTGCCAAATTGATCTCAGATTCAATCAGCTTGTAGAATTGAAATATTAACTGTCGGTCGAATGTTGATCCAAAACCTGGTGCTCCATAGTACCCTTGTATACAAAATCGATCAAAATACCATGGAAACCCGTCAGATACTTAAACAATCTACTGAAATTTTACAACATGACTGATCACAGCTCGATCATTTGATTTCCACCACTTTTGGTTGGTCGTTTCAGGTAGAAAGGGATTGATTGAAAATCAACCTTTAGGGAGCATTCATACAGGCAATATATTGGTGTGCAAGCAGTGAGGGGTTTAAAAGCCCCTGTTATATATGGGGCGGGTATATATGCAGGGCTTTTCAGCAGGGCTGTGGAGTCGGTCGATAAATTCCCCGACTCCGACTCCTCAGTTTCAGATTCTTCAGACTCCTCGACTCCGACTCCTCTGTATGTAATATGCTAATGTATTGTATCCATCCATTGAAGGAAAGGAAGGCATCATACATTAACCACAGAACTACTGGCTAGGAAACATACACTGTAATTGCCAATTAAAGCAGAGAAAGGAAGTTAGGCAAAAGATGCTGCTGCTTTTTCCTTAAGCTA
>CM070039.1:34975818-34992958 GCA_036250615.1 Ptychadena robeensis | reverse complement strand
TATACAAGTGTACACTCCATACTGCACCCTCCTGAGAGACAAGTGACCTGTGTGTGAGGGTTGTCAAAGACAATACATATTGTTTATGTAAAGAGATCCTATTTCCTGTGTAGAATAGACAGAATTCATCTATTTATACTTTCCAGGGAATAAGAGCAGGATGGGGCTGTGCCTGGTGTACCAGTTACACGCCAACTTCAAGCTGCTCTGTCCAGTAGAAGGATCACAGAAGCCAAGGTTGGTCTGACATACAGAACCTGTCAGATAGTAATTGTGGTAAGAACTCTTCACATTTTGATACCTACCTGTTTATGTGTTAAATCAGTTGTTACATCTCAAACTTATATGTATTGTGTTCTGATGGCCCATTCAATTAAACATAAAGCATAAATTAATGGACCACAAATCAGGCAAGCAGTGTGTACACTGTTAGCCAGGCTAAGTAAATAAATAGGCTAGTTGGATCCATAGCATATAATCCATAGCATATACGAAAATGTGTGAGGTCAGGAACTTATGTTCTGGTTTAAAATGGCCAATTCTAGTTTAACTACCGTATATACTTGAATATAAGCCCCATTTTTCCGCACCTGAAATGTGCTCAAAAACGGAAATTTGGAACGGAAAAAACATGTAATTTTGCAGAATTTAGGTTCAAAGTCAAGTTAAAGTTTTTAAAGTTGAATTAATTTGAACTTTTTGTGCAAAAACTTTATATGCTAGAACAATACTTTCTTTACAATGTTCCCACAACTCTTCTCTATATATCCAGCAAATTTAGTGATGATATCATGTTCAGGGGCTTTGTAATTAACTTACAAGTCTACTGAATTAAATTATAACACTTCCTAACAAAAGCACATTTTCTGTGTGTTTCTGAGCTTCAGCTGCTGCATTCCCCCTCTAGGCTTATACTCGAGTCATTCAGTTTTTCCAGAATTGTTTCTAGAATGAGGTACCTTGGCTTATATTTGGGTCAGCTAATACTTGAGTATATACAGTATATGGAGTTAGATAAGCTGCAGACCATGGCATAGGCCCCCCTATGGCAGTATCACATTTTGATTCACGAAGCTCTTCCACACATGTCTGTAAATGCAGACTGCATGTCTAGGTTTTTATACACCAGGTATGAATGAAACACATGAATTCAATTCTTGTTTATATGGATTTTCCTGCACTGTTAGTACTTGTAACAATGGCCACAACAACAAATAAAGAGAACGATCCTTCCCCTCAGGGACATACACGTCCATAACAACACTATAGGATGTCTAGGCCTCTCCTATTCTACAGAAAACTAGAGTGTTGTTAGTGCATAGAAGCCAATTAAGAGCCTTAAGTACGATAATTGAAAGGTTCAAATCACAGTGTAAACACAAAGATAAAAATCTTTTTCTCTAGCCATGTGGCTGTAATCCTCTTTTAAGTATTATTTAGATTATATTTAGAGAGTTTGGAGTTCAAGTGATTCCGTTTATTAACTGAAGTAATTGAAAAAGCAAGCTTTTGGAATGTTTCAGATCCCTTCGTCAGGCTTAATACCTGAACTAAAGCAGATTTAAACTCTAAGAAAAAAAACATAAAAAAAATCATATACACATTACTCACCTACATGGGGCCTTTGCCCAGGGAGAGCGACCCCTAAAAAATAAACAAACACTAACCTTTCCTGGCTGCTCGCTCCTGCACCACCATGCCTGAAGTGTCCAGTCCTCCAGACTGCAAGATGGAGGAGTAAAGCTGGCCATACACCTTCAGATTTCTCTGTCAGATTTCCTTCAGATCAGATCAGATCTACCAACAACCATGTAGTTGTATATGTAGGCTATATTTGCACTGTACACCAGCGGTTTCTGGATGTGCATCTGGCTGATGGGGCGAAAAGGAATAATTTGCATGGCTCCGCCCACTGTCCCAAAACGAAGGCTTCCACCTAAAGTTTTCGGGCTTGTGCTGAATTGGGCCATGTAAATACCGTTTTAAGAAGGCTTGATTTGTGCTTAATAGAAATTGCGAAACTTGAATTCCAAGACAAAAGCAAGAGATTCCTCACTTTATTAATCTTTATTACAAAAACATAAGTCTTTACATATCCTAACAGATGAGGCTTCACTTCGTCATAAAGATTGTTTAAGGGCCCTTTCACACTATATGCGTTTTTTTAAGGCATGCGTTTCCGCATATATGCAAAAACGCAGGGGTTTTTGACATTATATATACATTTGCATTTTTGAAGAAATCAATGAAAAATGCAGGAAAACATTGGTTTTCTATGTAAAAACGCGTACTGTAAAAAAAGCGCACATTCCAAAAACGCAACACATATAGTGTGAAATGGCCCTAAAACAAGCCTTCTATGAGCATGGGAACAAATATGGCAAACTTTTAGCCAAATCTATTCGCCTTAAACACACACAAACATTTATTCCTAAAATTAAGCAGGAGATATTTTTACTCGAACTGATCGAATTGCTGACATGTTCTGTAAATATTATAGTATATATATTAATATATTAAGTTCTTCCTACTCAACTTCCCAAAATCCTACTCCTTCTTAACACTCTTATATTACCTCCACACATCTTTCCACAAAGCTCGGAAGATGCAATAAAAGACCTTAACCTCCCTGGCGGTTCACTGAGGTGCAGATTTCTGTACCAAAAGTGATACAGTGTTTTGCCTTTCCGCCCCCATCGGCGTCACCGGTGACGCCGATAGGGGGGGAAAGGCTCTGTGTGCCTGCAGCTTTGTAGAAATGCTGCCGGCACACAGAGAGCCAGCGGTTGCGCCTGATTCCGGCACAGGCGCAGTTTGATTCACGATCAGACTGCGCCAGTACTTGCTCCAGGTGGGCGCGTTCATTTTGCAATTGATCACCAAGCGCTTACCCCGAATGCGCATGGTGATCATTCGCAAAATCGGCCACAGAATAAAGCGCTATGGCCGGCTTCAGAGGTACAGAAAATTTATTTATTTATTTTTTTTAAGTTTACACTTGTTTTCTTTTCTTTTGATTTGGATTGGATAAAACATTTATAAAATATTTATCCAATCCAATCAAAATAAAAACAAATGTAAAAAAATCTAAGAAAAAAAAAAATCTAAGAAAAAAAAAAATCTAAGAAAAAAATTTTTTTCTGTACCTTTAAATCTCCCGCCCACCGGATGACGTCATCGGCACACGAGAGCCGGTCACGGAGATAGCCGGAAACCTCTGCTATTTCCGGAACGGCTCGTGTGCAGCCGAAGATGATTCCACTATCAGGAACGCTCAGCGCGAGCGTTTCTGCTAGTGGGATCCACTTTGAGCTGGATTATAGAAAGACATTTCTATAATCCAGCTCAAAAGTAAAAAAAAAAGATTTAAAAAAAGACCGGGGACCGGGTCCCGCCTCCGTGACGTCACACGTCACTTCGGGACCCGGAAGAAGCCGACGACGGAGGGAGAAGATGGCGGCAGCGGAGCAGGTGAGCTCCCACGATGTGCCCGAACCCAGTTCGGGCGTATCGATAGTTGCAGCTTCCCTTTGCCCGAACTGGGTTCGGGCATATCGCTAGGGAGGTTAAAGCCCCCTTTCCAACATTAGAATTATCAGCAGTAATCTCATACTATTCAGGCAAGAGCCCGGGACCAGATGGGTATTCTGGACATTTTTTGTGGTTCCTTTAAGTCCTATCCTCCTATCTGTCTTCAATGACATTTCAAAAGATAATCCTTTCCCTCCACAATCTCAAAGAGCACATATCGTTGGAGATGTTTAAATGAAAGAGGTAATGTATTTGGTGGTCTTTTCCATCCTTGACACTCTTCTGGGATGCGGTGTTCACATTTTAAGGCCCCCATACACGGGTCAGTTTCCCAGCGGATTCCGGGACGATCGATTCCGGGCGCGTGCATGCGAAACGGTCGTCCCGGAATCGCGTGAAGCCCACCTTGTCCGTCCGATCACGTCCGATCGTTCGGGGGCCCAGAATCCGATCGGACAGAGAACCAACATGTTGGTCTTTCTGATCCGATTCAGCACACATCAGGGGGAGTTGCCATTTGTGGAGTAAGCGATCGGACACGGAATCGTCCAGGAATCCGTGGGACAAGGTGGTATGTAGCGATCGGACACACTTAATTGGCCGATCGATCGGACCTCCGATTCCCGCTGAGATCGGCGGAATCGATCGAATAGGTGATCGATCGGCCATGGAATCCGACTGTGTATGGCTAGCTTTACTCTACTGCAACAGGTTCAATGTTACCCAAAACACCTAAAGTAGCTTTGCTTTCTATTTTTCCATGTAGTGTTTCCAAAAAGTGCACCAGGTTTCAACTGCCTCCCCACCCTACCTGTCTTATAGTCACCTGTTCACAATTCAGCAAAATGTCAGCTGTGTGGCCCATTGAGCATTGAACTCTTATTGTCTGGACCCACACATGTGTTCTGCAATCTCCTGACATCCTATGAGAAACCTATGCTGTTACAAGTTTAACTAAAGCCTGGCATACACACGCCGATTAGCAGCCGATTTTCCGTTGACCGACGGGCGTGTGAGCTCGCGCCGTCGGTCGGCGGCAAAATCGGTCGCCAATCGGCGTGTGCCCACATGGGGCGACAGATCCCTGTCGCCCCACAGCTCGGCCGGCCAGAGAAAGGACATGTCCGATTTTCTCTGGCCGATGCCGGCCGATGCCATTAACTTCAATGAAGACCAGCATCTTCATTGAAGATAATGGCCGGCACACAAAGGGTGCCCGGCCGATTAAAGCAGCCCCAGAATGCAAGGTGATGACGTCATCACGTTGCATTCCAGAGCTCATCGGAGCTCGTCTGTCGGCACCCGTCTGTGGGTGTATGGCAGGCATAAGTCTTCTGGACCTATATAACTTACAAAGTGTAAGGATATCATAAATGAAAGTGCCAGTGGCACACCTGTACAGTGCAGTTTGCTTCTATGCACCTTTCACCTATAATCCCTGGACACAGCCCAATAGAAGTCTATGGAAAACAGATGGGTAGACATAGTCAGTATTGTAAAAACTTATGCCACTTAATGCAAACATTGTGTCTGTGTCAAAGTATCCATTTGTAGGGGAAAGCAGTTTAGGTCATGAAAAAGACGAAATGGAAAATTGGGCATTTTTCAATGTTGGGTTTATCTTGAACCTCAACTGTTTACTCTGCAACTTTGGGCAGTAATTCCAAGATCCTGACTTCACTAAGACAATGATATTTGGCCTTCTTACTTCCTCTGTACAATTACGACACTTTTTTTAACAACAAAGGGAAATGTAGGGCACTGAAGAGGTATGAAGATGGGCCAATGCAGCAATGACTAGTGATGTGCACCTAAAGGGCCAGTTTACATTGTGACCTTAATGACCATAAATATGTCCCGTTCTTGCCATTAATGTTTAATCCCTTTGTTCTCTTGTTTTTTTAGTAGTACAAAAGAAAGCAACATGATACATGTGGTTCTCTTAACAGACTCTAACCAATGAGATCTAACGCTTCTAGTAACATGGCAAACTAGAATCGAATATGGTAGGATATCAAATATAAAAAGTATGGCCTTTAAATTATGGGTTATTTTAAGCAGCCAACCCTTCTCCAACCTTTGATCAACACCCATGTTTTCTTGTATTTTGATATCTTTTAGCAAATAATCTTTATTGATTAAATACATTTACTGAAGTTGCAATATGTATTAGCTTAAGAGAATACTTATGGATGCAAAGAGCTAATTTTTTGTTATTGTTATGTTGACATATAACCTGGCCTTTTAATGCTATTGGTTATGTTATTTCAGACTGACAATATTACTTGCTACAATATTACTTGTACATTGTTTGCTAAATCAGATAAATATATGTCACATGAACATGTATCTGTACTCTACTAGAACATTTTAGTTTACTTGTTTAAGTTAAAGTGTACCTCAACTAAAGGTGGGTTTACACGTGTAGATTTTTTCGTTCGATCAACGTAGAACGAACAATTAGGTTAATTGAACAAAAATCTTGAACACCCAATTTGTTCAATGGATACATTTTGTTCGACCTCGAACATAAAATCATTCAAAAGGTAAAGGTAACATGTTGGTAAATTTTTATCCGTCGATGTAATTTGAATGTATTTTCATTCGATATCAGGATGGACGAACAAATCTAATGTTACATTCGATAAATGAACAAACAATGTTTGACAACGACATTGAACAAAAAATGTGATTGGCAGTTGATTAAAGAAAGAAATCTACACATGTTTTCCAAACACAATTTATAGTTCATTCACCCAAAAAGACTGGTATTATTATAATTAACTTGTCAGCCCATACATTATGCAACGCAGTACACTTATTAAGGAATGAAATGCAACAAAAGCTAACACACAGGTACAGACTATGACACAAGAGGAGAAGAGGGCCCTGCCCAGTCAGGCTTTCTCTCTGTTCTCATTATTAACTATGGGCTGTGCTGTTAACTCCTTACTCTGGACTGTCCCAGAATGGTTAAACAAACATTTCTATCTGAAAGAAGCTTAAGCTAGGAATACACGGGTCGATTTTTTCCAGATTTCTGCACAGACAAGCGCCATGCGCGGTCACGGCATTAAGCTGTGCAAACATCTGGGAAAAAACTACCCGTGTATGCCGTTTTTCAATAGATCTCGCTCGGCCGAACAGGTTACCAACATGTTGATAAACCTTGTTCGATATCCTATACTTTGAATGGGGGCCTGCAGTTCCCCATTCAAAGTATAGGACGGGCTGACAGCTGGCTCCTGATATCGGGGAAGCTGGGCAGTAGCGCGATGACGTCATCGCGCTACTGGCGAGATCTCTCTCTCAGCCCTCAATAACGAGCCGTGTATCCCAGCCTTTACAGGAATAAATAAACCCATTAAAGTAGGAAAATGAATCGAATATTGCCTATGCCGCTCATCACTACTGTCCAGTAACACAACATGACACTTAGCTATGCTAACACATTGTTATTTAGGTGGTATGTAGAATATTGCAAAAAGGAGATCAAGGGAAGACAAGTTGAACTCCGCTTTGCTTTAAGGGTGGCAGTCAAGTGAAACATTTCTGTAATCCTTTAAAGGGCATTTGTGCACAGATACAGACTAAAATATTTATCTGATTTTAACTGCATATAGCTATTGTAAAAAGAAAATGAAAAAAATATTTACACATTTGTGTCCAAGGGATACACACTTACCACAGCCAGCAATTACCTGCTGCAAACACCCTAGTTTCTACGTGCTTACACATGTGATAAAATGTAACACACAACCCCATTGTTGTAGATTATAAATGTTCATTGTACACTCTAGGTGATTTCAATATGTCAGGTCATCATTGTTAACCAAGAACCATGGCTTTCAACTACCAGAACAAATGCCTGCCCATAAATCTGTAGACTGGGCATGTTGGTATAATGTTCTTCTCCTCTATGTACAGAACTCACTACTGTATATTGTATGCAGCCAATGAAACATGTTCTATTAATAATATCTGAGGCTAGCAGAGAGGGTGGCTGATGACTCCCACAGACACACCCTGCCCTCAGCTATTTTTGTATGTATACTGTATTTTTCCAGGCAGGCTAAGAAGGTGGCACAAGGAAAATGCTAGATGTTAAACTCATAGAATCTTTTGGGGTAAAAGTCACAACTAGGATTAGCACACCAATGACAAATACTAAATACTCCTAAAGATTTTGCATAGATGTTTTATGAGTTGTGTAGATTCCACATTTAAACTGAATTTGTATTATAGTGTTCTAAAAATATGATGTTTCACTTACTAAATGGGCTTTTGTTATTGTTACAACCAGGTCCAGGTATGGATATATTACACAGTGTTCTATTCTGTGTATCAATCTGTTGGCCTTTATCCCCCTGTTCCTGTGAAAATTCAATGAATAGGTATTGAGGACACGTACCGTAACTGTCTTTACAGTTTTTCTTTAGAAGCTATTCTAGGTCCTGCCAAACTGCACTTCCCAGTTTTACAAATGTGAATAAGTACATAACTAACATGTCACAATATATAACAACAGCATAGAACTTTCTTATCATTGAAAAGAAGTTCTTAAATTCCAGTCAAGTCACTTTATCTAGGCTGAAGTGCTGTCACAATTCTGCTCCAGATAGGAAGAAGGAAGACGTGTGTCCTAAGTTTCATTTTTTTTTTTAAACATTCTGCAACATTTTAACTTTGCATCTAATGATGAAAGGCCAATCTGTGTCATACATTTGTGAATTTCATCTCTGAGCAAATGTTTCAATTGAAGAAATGAATGTTGACCCCCAGATGAGGACCCTTTCACACTAGCCATGTTTGTATTACAGTACCCCAAGGCAGCATGGCTTGTGTAAACACCAGGTATTTACGCAGCAAACAACTGGTTTCACACTGACCCTGCATTGCGTGTTACTGTAAAACACAGTGCTGGTGAAAACGCAAACCCCCTGCAGCATTTTGTCCTGCATAGCTTGGATCTCCTATACAAGTATAACGGATAACGCAAACGTGTGTTGCCAGTAAACACTGTAGCCACAACGAGGTGAGTGTGAAAGGACCCTCCATTATTAGGAGAAAAGTATTATTAAAAGTGTTGTGATGTCAAATTCGATAAACACTAGGGAAAGTCAAAAAATTCAAATGTTATACCTATGTAGAATATAGGCACCTAACATTAAAATGCTTTGATGCTAGATTCATTTAAAGGTACAAGACAAGGCTGGCAAGAAGCAATAGGAGGACAGAAGAGAGTGAAAGCTGGGCATAGATGCTTAGATTTGCAGCCGATTTTGATGCAGATCGACCAATATGTGCGCTCACGGTGGCAAATCTGACGCAAATGTAATGCTTAAAACCTGAATTCGGCCAAAAATTGGTCATTAATCGATCTAAGAATTTACAGAATTTATGTAAATTTCCCCATCCAAAGTAACTGCTGGCACACAAAGGGTGTGCGGCCGATTATTTGCATGACCAGCTGTGCGTGATGATGTCAGTTGATCTGCCGGCAATCGATAAAGAAATGAAACATCACTGTGCCGCTTCTACTGAACAGTGCAATTCCATGGTGGGGTGACCCGGGTAATTTCCAAACTGAGGGTGAATAGTGTAATTGAAGAGGATTTTAAATACATAAAAAAAGATGATTTTGTTATTTTATGTTACAGTATACTTTGCTATATATTTTTAGGTTGGTATTTGGGTTGGGGTTGTGCTGGAGTATTGCTTCAACATGTGGCAGCATATAAAAGATTTTAAAGTTGTGTTAGAAAAGATTTAGGTAGTCACATCGCCCAATAAAATGACCAATTATTTTTCAACTCTGATCCAGTATGTACCACAAAAAATTTGACCAATTGAAAAGTGCCAATTGACAACCAAGTGAAATATTTTTGTATATACCAGCACATTCTAACCCTAAAGTTATCAGGATTACTGACTGTAATGGAATCCAGAGCATGTGTATAATCTGATAAGAAGCTCCGACAAGTACTCCTGTTCTTTGTACTTTGCTTCACTGAACACACATTTCACAAGCAGAGTCACCAGCATTTACAGTTATTACAAGGTGTCAATGTGTATATGTATGGCTATTTAATACCTAGACTTCACATATCATCAAAGGGGCAAATAACTATACAATTGTTTGAAGTATTTTATTTTTCAGTTATTATTATTAAAACACAGAATATTTATCTGACTTTCTGGAAGTTTCTAGACAATAATAGACAATATGCAGTATAAGGGCCCCAAAGTTACCATTATTAACTCAAATTTCTATAGGGCTGATAACACAGCACTTTATAGTTACATCACCTAGTGATATACAGTTTATTAGTGTGCTGAGCTTGCCCCTCCCATACAAGTGTAAAGGAGATGCTTGTGCTGTGCCTTCAACAATGCCCTTTGTTAATGTGTGGCATTGAACATTACCAGAAACGCTGGCGCATAATGTATTTGGAATTATCTTCTCAACAGTAAAAATTATCTTCTCACCAGTAAAAATCATCTTCTCACCAGTAAAAAAACGCACATTGAGGGATTGTGGCCTGGGTTTGCCATTAAATCCTATTGCTCTGCTGTCTGTTGTTGGGCTAGGGCAGTAGTTCCCAAACTTCCTTGCAGGGCCCCCTTTTCTATTCAGAAACATTATCGAGCCCCCCCTCCATATTCAAACACAGGTTAAAAATGAGGGGCAGCACCCCCCTGGAGTACTTTCACGTCCCCCAGTTTGGAACTGTAAATGGTCTGATGTGTTTTTATTTTTCTTTCTTTTTTTAGTTTGCTACTCTTTTCACCTGTCTACAAATTGATGATATTACTCTTCCTGTCAGTTGTTTACAAAACAAACTCACCCTAAGATACACTCATATCCTCTGTAAGCCCATGGCGATTCTAAATATGGAAATGTGGGCCTCTTTGGCGTCATAGATGACGGCGGAGTAGTAGGGTGGGTGGGGGGGGGGGGGGGGGGGGGGGGGGGGGGGGTTGCCCATACTGCGTTGTTTAAAATTACAGGGTACAATGGTGCTTTTAAGGTTAATAATAATATTTATTAGTGTTACCTAACATTATGCAAAGTCTTATAAGCCATATAAATTGTATAGGTTTTTATGCTAATATGTTTTGGTTAAGCTATAAGAAATATCATTCTCTTTTTATCCTTCTTTCCTTTCATGATGTCATGTGTCAGACCCTATAAGGCTAGTTTAGGAGCTGGACATAAACATAAGAGAGATCACAGCCAGAGCCGCCTGTACTGCATGGGAGAGATTACACTGGCAGTAATCCATGAAGCATTAACTAGATTCTGCCAAAGACCAAAAAAGAAATAACCCTCTACTCACAGAGGTCTACCTGTAAAACCCAAATCATCACATTAACGGATCTGTCTGGTCTACTTATCTTTTATTTATGGGAGATCTCTATTGCTAGACCTCTGTATCTTGGCGCTACTGTTCACAGTCCTGTAGCATTGGCTTATTGTGGCACCATTTCATCATCAGTCAATCACTAGTGATGGCTGCAGTGTTCACACAGCGAATGGTCTGCAGCGAACCCTGCATGTTCTACTTTCTTCTCGCTGGCGAACAGTACGTTCAACTTGCCCCCTTCACCAGCAAGAAGAAGTGGTATTCAAAAAAATACCCCAAAAAATACCTAAAAAAAAGATCCGGCCGGTGGAAGAATACCCTTCACAGACACCGGCGGTGTGGTTGCGCAGGGTATGTCTAAAACAGATCTGGTGTTTTGAGATATTTTCCTAGCTGAAATATTTTCTTACAACTGCATGTGCAGATAGCCCCAGTATTGGTGTTTTCAGGGTTATTCTTCCGATTTTCGGGTGTCAAGGTAAGGGGTTGGGGAGGTTAGATTCATTTTAACCCCCCCGAACCCCTAAACATCACCCCCGATCAACAAAACTCACCCCTACTGTCAAGCACCACTCCCCCTAACATTAACACCCCCCCCCCTCCAACCCTGACACCCGAAAATCGGAAGCCCTGAAAACACCAAAACTAGGGCTATCTGCACATGCGCAGTTATAAGAATAGGAAAATATTTCAGAGTAGGAAAATATCTCAGAACACCGGCCAGCGAGAGAATACCCGCACCGCCAGCGCCTGTCAAGATAATTTCATTGGTCAAGGTACACAGACATGCCGCTGGCATTGTCGCTTCACTGCGATTGTCTTACTGTCGTCCGATCTACTGCATATAACCTCTGCAACTGTCTAGAAGACATGTGGCATGTCAGAATGTATGTGCAATATTTTCATTCACATGAACATGGACAAACAAAACTCATATGTTTCCTGATAAATCCCAACTACAGCCCCCATACACATTTAGATTACTCCATACAATTTCCTTTAGATCTACCAGCAACTATGTAGTGCCGGGTCCTCCCTGATAGATTACATAGTGATTGGAAGGATTAGAAAGGTTCTCATATTACATGGTTTTGGTAGAACCAAATTACCACTATTCTTAAGGCGATGGAGCCATCCCAAAATACAATACCACAAGGTTGTCACCGGGAAAGTGAGCCTATGCCCACCAACCCAGATCCAAAAATTCCCCCTGAATTTTTGGATCTGGTAGAAGAAAAGGTGATTGTACAGAAATTGTATGGAAGGTTCATTCATTACCATTTGGCTTTCTGCATTTCAATGAATAGACAATGACTGTAGAAGCTCTCTTATGCCCTCTGCTGGCAGCTTTATATAGTACACTTTCATGAAATAAAGCAAATAAAACCAGCTGCCACTAAGGGTTTGACAATCTTTCCATACCTTTGGGTGTACAATTCCTACACAATCAATTATTTAATGAAGGAATGTATAAAACACTGCTGCAATCAACATTCTCCCCTCAAACAAAATCAAAAAACACTTCTGGAAGTAGATCAGAGGTAGTAAGGGACTAAAATATAATGAGAGAATATGACCATGAAAAGAATGGGTGGGTGAGGAAAAGAGACGCACAATCCTGGCTTTACTGGAGCAAGGAGACAGTGAGCATCAGGTTGCCTTTTCCCTTAAAATGTCAACACACAAAAACAGTCAAGCAACAAGCACAAGGGGCAACAAAGCTGCAACCTCAGAGGGTGAAAGTGAATCAGCACTGAGAGAGATGACCGAAAACTCATAAGAATGTCACTCAAGAACTTATGGCTGATATCAAGTGACTTTCAAACACAGTGACAAACTGGGGCTGGGGTGACGTGCACGCCAAGAACAGTCCAAAAGAGTCTCCTACAGCCCTGCAGAGTTGATGTCCTGCAAAGCCAGAACTAAGTTCTTCATCAGTGAAAAGCAAAGAAAAGTCAGGATGAGGTGTGATAAAGATCACAGGAAATAGAGTGTAGAGGATTGGGGTAATGTCATCCCCTCTGATTAGTCCACTTTATACTTTGCCCAATAGCTATTTATTGTATGATTGGACAGAAACCTGAAGGAGCCTACAACCCAAAGTTTCTTAAACCATCTGTGGAGGAGGGTCAGTGATGATCTGGAGGTGCTTCAGCTAAGCTGGATTTGGACAGATGTGTCCTTTAAAGGAGCCACGAATCAAGCCACACACAAGGTTCTCCCTATGTTCCCCAACTCGGAGGATAGCAATTTGCAGCAGAAAAATTCTCCTAGCCATACAACCAGGCCAATCAAAATCAAAGTCTAGAAGAAGAATCACCAGATAGGATTGAGAATCTCCAGATATGAACAAAGTTGTCAACTTTGAAAAAAAAAGGGTGGGGGGGGGGGACATACAGGAAGTGATGGTTAGTTAAACTGATCTTGGTTCTTCCACATTCCTTGTGCTGGGCCTACTTCACGGCTGATCTAACAGGGAGAGGCTGTTACTCTCCCTGCTAAAGCCCCACCCTGCAGCCTGATTACAAATTGTGGTTATTCCAAATACCAATTTCTGACAAATGCTGTGCTCAGACATCCACCGATGCAGAGGCTCAACGTACTCGACTACGTTCAGCCTTGCATCAGCAGAATGGCTTGGCGCAGTAAAGACACAGCATCCGCCGAGCAGGTAAGTAATTGTGCTCCGTCGGGATCCCCACCAAGCAATACACTTGGCGGAGGGGGTACTGACGTATAGTGGAAACATAGCCTTAAGATCAAATCTTTTATTTGGAAATGAGGAAAAATGTTGTCAGCAGTTTTTATAACTAAGGCAAACATATTCAGCTCAATACTTTCATATATAAGAGATAAAACCTAAGAAACGGATTATTCTTGCAACAGACTTACATTTTTTCCCTTTATATGTTCAAGGTTATGGTGATTTATGATTGGTGACATTGGGTTGTTTCAATCTGCAAATTGTGTAGTAGGTGACAACGAACATAGCATGTTCACAGTTCACAACGCTGGCAAAAATTAGGGGTGTTCTACCTGCCTTCACATGGAGACAAAGTGCAACCCTTCACCCTATAGTCAGCACATAACACATAACACATTATTTGCTCCTGGAGCACACCCCCCCCCCCCCTTATAAAAGAAGCAGCCCGGCGGCCATTTTACATTTTTCTTGTGTCTCTAGTACTACATAGATAGGGAGAGCTGTGGCAGATTGAGGTATGTCTTAACTACTTTGCTATTATACTCCATCCAGTGATCTGTAACTATAGCTAAGGTGTTCTGTTACATGTAGTTCATCATTACTGAGCCACAAAAGTCCTTCTCTGGGGGTGAGGTGTTCTGTATTATGCATTGCAGAGAGATCTGACTAAAAGTGATGCACTGCAGAAGGTACTGTCAGGTAACTTTTGGCAAAATCTTTAAATCTAGATGTGATTTCTGGACATGAGACCGGAAGAAAACCGAAGTTTAGCCATTGATCCCCCTCTGGCATGACACTGTCCAGATGGTTGCACCCTTTTGACTTTTTATATTGGTATTTTGGCTACAAGTATGACCTGAAGGTTTGAGAAGTTTGCCCTCCATTTAAGTCAATGGAGGTTTGCCACGAACATGCAAACCGCAGGTATTTGCAGAAGTTCGATTTGCGAACAGCCGCAGCTGATGTTCACCTCTAGTGACAACACACCTTTTATGTACACCTTTTGGTTACAGAAAAATCACTAAATGTATTGCGTTTAAGAAATAGAATGTATATAAAAAAACATTGATTTAGAAATTCGGAATTCAGGTGAAGGCCTAGATTTACACACCCCTTACATCCTTTGTGTAGGCAAATTGACAGCCACAGACTATCATTGTCAGTTCTTTCTGCTTCATTCTCAGCCTGGCCCCGCAGAAAAGGAGCCTATTTAAAATGTAGCAGGTCCTTTAATTAGATTTATTGAAATGTATAAAAAATGTATAGTGAATGCCAATCATTCACAGTGAACTGACGGAAGGGGACAATAGATGGACAACTACCTATATGTGATTTTTCTTTATTTTACAGTTGGTAGACTGGCGGTGTCCATGTCTACTTTAACAAAGGTCACACATCTGCCTGTGCTGCTCGGCATTGACACCTTGGTTACAATACTGGTCACACAAAGTTCCAAAGTACTGCATTTTTTGCTCTATAAGACACACCTATTGCTGCAGCCAGTCTTTCTCATCAACACAGCAGAGGGTGATCAGAGCGGAGATATTGTATTTTGCATGAATATATCATATATGTACTTGAGTTTTAAAAAAGTAAAAAATTCCCTTTTTCCAATTTTCTGCACCTCTCCAAATCACACAGGATAGTTTAATGAAAAGCATTTATTTTCCTGCATTAAATTATATAGTACAAGTTTGGTTAAGGCTGGGTCTACACTACAAATGGGGCGGGCGTTATCGACACGTTGACATGACGTGTCTATGGTATCCGCTCATGGTTAACACACTATTTGGGCACTGTTTGGGCAAGTTTAGGGCGCGATGTTCGGCAAAACTGCACCCTATTCATTTTCAAGAGCACACCACTTTACATAATGCTCCCATTGTGTATCATTGTTTATCATCCTGTGAGCCTGCGTGAAGCATAAGGATCCACATCCGGCAGGGTGTGTTGCATCTGAAGCAATGCCCCCTGGAGTGGGTCATGATACCAGTATGGACTGGCACATCCTTTCCCATAAGGCATACGCATTGCACATAGTATAGCCTTACCCATACACTTCAAAAAGAATTTTGGCTTACAGGCAGAGTGGACACCATTCAGTTTAAGTGTTGACTCACAAAAAACGTGAAAGATGATGTATTCGCAGGGAATGCATTGACTCAGGAGATGACTAACACACTGATATTATGCTTAATATGTAAAGTGTAGTGTCTGACCTTGTGTTGCCTTTATTCCTGGACATTGCTAGGAGTCTTTATGCTCTTGCACTATTGGGTTAGTGTCTATGTGTAACCTAACCGTGTCATGACATCACAAGTGATAGCAGCACTCATGACACTTAATAGAATCAGGTTACTTATCTAGTCCGAGGTTAACAGCTGTCAGGCTATAAAGTGTATGTCAGGTGCTAAACAGCTAATTGCTTCTCACAGACTTGTGTAAATAATGATATGTTCCTAACTAAAAAAAGCATAAACGGTCAGCTTATGATGAGACGGAAAGATCTAGTAAAGCTACCCCCTGAAGTGTGGTAAAGCATACTATTGCTAGTTTAGTTCTGGTCCTAGTATAGGATATTTCAATTAGAGATGGTCGAATTTTTCGACTTGGTAACTTTGTGAGCTGATTGCAAAGCCCCTGAACATGGTATCATCACTAAAATTGCTGGAGATGTAGATAAGGGTTGGGGGAACATTTGAAAGAAAAAGGTATGGCTCTAGCACATGTCGTTTTTGCGTAAATTAAGTTCAAACTTAAAGTCGAAATTCTGATTTTCGAAATTTTTACTTGACTTTGAACCTAATTTGTGAAAAGACTTTTTGTGTTAGAGACATACTTTCTTTTTTGGAGTGTACCCCCAACCCTTCTCTACATCTCCAGCAAGTTTGGTGATGATACCATATTCAGGGGCTTTGCAATTAAGTCGAAACCGTCGAAATGCTAAAATTCGACCATCTCTAATTTCAATCTTGGATGTTGTTTTATGCTGTATTTATCTTCTTGTCTTGTTTTTATCTTCCAGGGTGTCAGATCCAATATATCTTTCCAAAGGGGACACAATGCCACTTATTTATTTATGTTATTGATTGTTTTTGCAAGAAACAAGAACATGAAAATCATAACGATAGAGAACAATAAAACTAAATATCTTAACGCATGACAACAAAGGCAAACAGATGTGTTCTGATTCAATTTTTTGTCAAATCGAGTGTTTAATGTGGATTTATAAAACAGAATATTGTAAGAAAATAAATTGTTAATAAAGAGGTCAGTTTGCCTCGCACTGCCTCAATAGAATCCAAAGCCCAGGCCTTATATGATATATTCAACATGAGAATTCAGCCTTTACACAAAAATACAGTTAGAGGGGAGAGTCTGTATACTATGGAGGAATTCATCAGCAGTAAACATTCCAGCAATGGTCTAAATCCTAAATATTTAGCCAGGTATGCTCATTACACATACATACATACATACACACACACACATATACAGTGGAGGAAATAATTATTTGACCCCTCACTGATTTTGTAAG